>RJVU01027559.1:6524460-6543380 GCA_003731715.1 Anabarilius grahami | reverse complement strand
CAAAACAAATGCTTGTAAAAAATATAGCATTTTCTTTCATTTTTATAACCCAATGGTGTGCCATGGAGAAAAAAAAAAAAAACATTTAAAAAAAAAAATATATATATATATGTGAAGATGGTGTTGCTCTCCAGAGGACACTAGTACTAATGGAGGTGGCCATAGGCTTGAAGGTAACAGCAAACAGTTGAGGTACTTCAGTCCTACTCAATCATTTCTGTGCCCTTGAGCAAAACACTTCACCCCAGGTTATCCCACGGGTATTGTGCTCACAATTAGTGCATTGTAAGCCAATTTAAATGAAAGCTTCTGCTAAAATGGCAAATATCATCTGCTATAATGGCAGATGAGCTTGTTTTTTTCAATTGAAGTACAAACTCTTAGTATAATTAGCCATATTACATATTTAGAACGTGTTGTTGAAGAGCGCGAAGCGTGCTTTTACAATGCTGATAACCCTACTTTAAAGCAATTTAAAGCAATCCCAATGTCTGATCAATAAATACATGAGGATGTGCGGCGTTCAATGTCTTGGAGTGGTTAATTGGCTCCAGTGGATCCAATTTACCAGTGGCACTTTCTAATGATAAGCAACTACCCAATAGAATGGACCAAACTTAACAGCCGTTTCATATCCAGGAGCGACGCCTTTTAAATTCCAATTCATCACCATTGATTACACTAATGACAAAATAAAGATTCTTATTCAGGCTGTGGGGTTGTCATGACCCTATATGCTCTTTTATTTGCACGTGAGCGTGTTTTATTCTCTTTCATGAGTGAGATGTGTGAAGAAGCCATTGTTTTTTATTTCACTCAGCTGCACGTTCATATCATTGTGTTGTTGCTCTGATATTTCAATCTGACTCTCTCATCGGCTGGTGCAGTGACATCAGAAAATGGAACGAATTTCTTTTCCAACACCCTGGCATAGAGCAATGCTGTTCTGACAGCTTAATGTATGGCATTTAAAGCCGTTTCACCAAATCACTTCTACCCTCCGCACTGCGTGTCAAGCAGGATGACAGCAAAGTAGGGGTCACTGTCAATTTAAAGATGTATCGGGACATATTTGCATATATGAAAAATAAAGTGTACTGAATGTTAGAAATGCGCTGTGATATGATGCTGGGATTTAAATTTTTTATCTCTTCAAATGAACTACTTGCAGTATTGCAGTACTTGACTCACAGTGAAGACATATAGAGATCTAAGTGAATAACAGATTGAAACTGGACGACAGCCAATGGTAGACAGTCTTGCTCTGTGCAATCATTTATATATGGTGATTAAAGTTATAACAGCCTCCATCTACAAGTAACTTTTCACCCCTTGATTAGCTCAGTTGGAAAGGCGTTAGATGTTATGAATAATCCTGTGTTCTCATGTAACATGCAGTGTTTATAGAGTCTAATGGTGAGGTCACTGAAAGGCATTGCTCTGTCCTCATGGAACTGAAGCTGCCAACCCATTTAGCTTTATCTAAATTACATCTAAGTCCAAATAAACATACTGAACAAGACTACACTTGCTAGACCTGCCCATCTGATTAAATGCTGTGCAGAGGTGAATAGCGGCAAATAAATACAGAGTGCAGACCTACATTAATTCACAAGTTAACGTTTACATATAATCAGAAATAGTATAAAATATGCATTTTTGGTGTGCTTTCCGAGGAGTGGGCTCAGAGCTCGGAATTTGGTCCGAACCCGTAGCACTCCCCCCCCCTCGAAATTTGGCCCAAACCCAGAACACTCCCCACCTATCCCTTGCTGGGATAGGAAAAATCGAGAGTGAGGAGTTGGGGTGGAAGAGGTGTGCTGGGAAAATTGTTGTGGAACAAAGGTAATCCAGCTCTATACTGTATATAAGCCTCCTCTTGTGCTGAGTGGGCAGATTATCTGAACGTGCTCCTCCTGAACTTTTCTAATAAATCATTATGTGTGTAGGCCTATGGACAAAAAGAATGCATTAGCCACCTCATAGAAGGATCAGTATTTATTCAAAGTAATCGTGCTTATTAAAAGTGGTAACGCCAGGAAAATTGCCAAGTAATAAACTGAACAGAATACAGCAAAATTGTGTTTCATTTGAAACGCCACCCAAGTAATTGTAACTTTCTATTAAAGGTGCAATATGTAATATGTTGCAGTAAAATATCCAAAAACCACTAGGTCAATTGCGTCATACCCGCGTTACCGTTTCCGGTTTTATTTTGTAGAAACCATGGAAACACCAAAGACGCTTTAATATATTACATGTTTTAATAGACAAGGGAACAACTGTTTTGATATATTTAGCATATTTTCTTAGCGATAGATGCTATTTACACTAGGTGAAAATAGCGATACATTCTATTCTCACCATGTAAAAGTAGCAGTTCTTCNGATTTTTTGCGAGTACAATGCTTTTACCATGCCTCAGAGAAAAACACTATTTTGTCAAGTAGCTAACATAGCATAATCAGATGCAGCTTTATTTTTAGTAACAGTAACACAGAATTTTCTGCATCATATAATACGTTTTAAAATTAATTGCATGCCATTTATCAACACAAGCCATCCAGCATTTAATATGATATTCTAAAATCAATCTATCTTACTACAGTGTGTCTCAAACAAGTGTCTCACAGCAGCCACAGAGCGAATGCACAGAGTAATGCTACAGCTATGGAAAAAATTAACAGACCATTTAACATTGATTTCTGAACTTGGAGTGGTCTCTTAATTTTTTCCATAGCTGTATAACATCCTTTTCAACACACTCAAATATATCTAATATGATAAACAGAGCTGCGTTACCTCATAGTCATGACCGGAAGAGCGGAAGCAGCGCCGGCGACTGTGGCATAATAAAAGTTTCGCTGCTCGTGAGGCGTTTGTTGCGCAATCGCTCCAGCGGCCTCGTTCAGCTCCCACAACACTCGGTCCTGCTCTACTTCNGTACTGTGCAGCCATCTTAACATGCCATGTGTGCAGGATAGCTAGCTATAAAGTACAATTTGCAAACCTAACCTCAGCTCCCTAGTGGAGTAATCAACAATCAACATCAACAATCATTCAGCTAAATTTGCTCAACTTACCGTGTTATCAGTCTCTGAAATTCAGATCCGCTGCAGCAAACAAATGCCGAGGAAATGCAGAGGAAGATGCTGCATCTGCCTGGGAGTCCCGCCGCCAGTGAAAAAGGGATAATGCCAACTCATAAAATTTTAAATATTTACGTTTGATGAACACACCTGCCACATCGACAGCTGCTCTAATAAATTGTGTTATGTCAACTCACTTTTATAACATTTCTTGTACACAACAACCATATACAAAAAACTACTCAAATAAATTGCAATAGGTTTATTTAAAATATATTGTTATATAAAAACTGATGTATTTTAATTAAAGAGGAAGTATATTGATACTTTTTAGTATAAAACAAATAAAATAAACTAGATTACACCCATTTAAAGTATATAAAACCTACTTTGTGGGTGTAGCACTTTTTACAGTGTGAGGTGGAGACCACATGTCCCAAGATTCCGCTCTCAAACTTGCCGTCATCAAGCTACGCCTTTGTTTTGAATAGACATCTAGCGACCTCTAGCGGAAAAAATTATTACATATTGCACATTTAATCTCTGGAATATTTGATTTGTAACTTTGATAATTTATTGAGTGGTCAAATATTTTGTTATAGGCATCGGCTATTTGCATTAAGTGAAAATAGCATATTTTCTTAGCGATAGATGCTATTTACACTAGGTGAAAATAGCGATACATTCTATTCTCACCATGTAAAAGTAGCAGTTCTTCGCAATAAGAGTAAATAGTAATTAGATGCTATTTTACTTTAGGCTATATTGACAGATACTATTTGCACCTTTTGTAAATTAACAGGATGCAATAATATTATAGAGTGTAAATGATTATATTTATTAAAATTATTAAATGGATGCTGCCTTATTGGGAGAATAAAATCCCTCCCTACACCTTCCCCTAACCCTACCCAATAAACTCTTTTATTAAACACTCGTTAAGCAGTTTATTTCCACTATTAGTACATTATTTTCATTTTTATTAAAAATAAATGCCTTTCTGGGGTGATATGTGATGGGAAAATGGAGAAGAGCGAGCCCGGCAAAAGGCGGATTCGAACCTGTGTCGATCGCGTTAAAAACCAAATGTTTTTAATTGTTTTAAATGTTGTAATTGGCTAAGTTTCTTAAGTTTATTTGTCTGAAGCATTAAGACAATCAACAAGTCAAATCAAAATCAATGACGTTCATATCCATGTATTTATTTATTTGGTAAGTAGCCATCTAATAAGTAGGATCATTTTCAGTCAGTCGGTCATTGTCATAAAATAAACCAAAAGCTGCTTCACATTGGTGTCCTGAAACCCTGTCTGGGTTTATTTTGCAGCTGGCTGTACATCTTACATAACTAATTGAAAATGCATTACAACATAAGCTATACAAGATCGGTAATGGATGTGCTTTTGAAAACCCTTCCAATGACATTCCACAGGGAGCATGTTTTTAATGACCACAAGTTGGTCTTCTTAACATTTTAAAAGTCACATGTAAATCTGATGTTAGCATTTGATTGAAAGACATTTGCAGCCCATATAATTTATAATAGATACTATTAATAGACTGTATTAATACAAAATCTGCCATTTGTACATACAAATACTTTTACAGTAGATAAAAAAAACAGTTTTATGCATAAAGCCCCATGCCTTCATAGGAGGGGCAAAGAGGGGTCCTGTGCGAATGTCGACCATAAGAGGGCCACGCTGCCAACTCCCCCACTCCTTACACAACACACCAACATGACTCAAAGCACATTATCGCTCACTCATATATGAACATGCACTAGCATTAACTTCTGTAGCCAACGGCATTAAGAGAGTTCTGCAGACTGACAGGTCAACGGCGATTGCCACTGGCTGTGTGACAGAAAAAGAGAGGGAGGGGGAAAAAAAGCATACAAAAAAAAAGAGAAGAAAGGCATTGTACGGAGAGCAATGGCCACAATTCAGAACCCACGCAGCATGAGGACAATTATCCCCATTTTTCAGACCACCCCCTCCTCCCCCCTCTGCTAAGTCTCCTCCAGCTAGAACGAGCACAGGAGGAAAGTGCCAGAACGGTCTGTGTGACACCTGCATCTATTACCCCACTGCAGTTCTGCTCAGTGAGACGACTAGAACTGCGCTCGCAACAACACGGCTGGAGCTGTTTGCTTAAAGCCCAGTGTGAATAGTATCAAGCCGTTTTTACCAAATGCTGGTCTAGAAATGGCTAAGGGCAAATTCCAATTGGAAGTGAGCATTCCTATGCCCAACTCACTCCGAAAGGCAGAGTCCTTGAAGTGGGGACTTTGGAGGCAGCAGGGCACTTGCATGTCACAATGTAGCCATTTGGAACGCTCTTGGCGAAGGGAGACAACAGCTGCATCCTAATATACATACTTCCATACTATATAGTAGGCAGTGTTGAGGAAAGTTACAATATTGCATTAGTCCCTAAACAAAAGTAACTAATTGCATTAGTTACAAATGAGGAAATTTGTTCATTTCATCTGAAATCGCATACTATAAATATGAAATAATATATATATATATATATTATTTCGTAGTTATAGTATGCGATTTCAGATGCAGTGAACAAATTTCCTCATTATGTTCACCATGACAATGCAGCACAGTGTCCATCAGCCAATTAGCTATTCTTAGAACAGGAATTTCTAATTATTGCTGTTAATATAATTGTTGCAAACATATAGACATTTTATAATTAACTTTTTAAAATATGCTTTATGTGTGTGTGTTTCCTCTCTTCTCTCAACATTCAAATTTGCCATCTCTTCTTAGGACCCTGCAGGTATAGTCACATTTACGTATCTATTAAACACATTTATTATATGAAACTTATTTAAACTTAATATAAAATGTGTGATGAAAATGTGTGCAAAATATCATAAAACAAAACAACTTATTCTGTTTATACATTAACTCACACTCTCACTCCATCTAGCTTTGAAATGAATCAAAAGGACTCGCCAGCAGTGTTGGGGGTAACGCATTACAAGTAACTTGAGTTACATAATCAGATTACTTTTTCAAGTAACTAGTAAAGTAACGCAAGTTACTTTTCCACATGTATAGACTGACAGCTCTCCTGTCCCCATGTGGAGAGAAATAAAGTGCTGAGGTGTTGTGTGCGCTGTGTGAACATGATGGTTATTGTAGTTTAGACTAAATGTGAACATGCATTTACTCACTTGCACAAAAACATTCAGTATTCCTCAAAATTAATAAAACTGTAAAATGCAATCTCATAATTTTACACAAACCTGCTAATTAACTATATTAAATGACACAAATAAACATTATGTATTTAATCTCACTTTATTAACCAATGTCTTTGCTGCTGACCTTCAATGATCTAATTCAATCATAATAATAAGCAAACATTTAGAAATAAGAGTGTTGAACTTTCTTCTCCTGTATCATATTCTTCTTTAATCCAGAATGGCAGCACAGCTGAAAGGTTTGTTTGAGCTGCGCCCTCTACTGTACAGGCGTAAATATGCACTTACTTCAACCTGAGGTTTATTCATTTCACTTTTGGTGTGAAAGGGCCTTTACATTGGCCAAAAAATAGAACTTTTTTTTGTTGTTATTAAAAACAAACAAGTAAGCCCAGCGCAGGTGAGAAAAAGTAACGCAAAAGTGATGTAATGCGTTATTTTTCCTAAAAAGTAACTAAGTAACGCAATTGGTTACTTTTTTAGGGAGTAATGCAATATTGTAATGCATTACTTTTAAAAGTAACTTTCCCAAACACTGCTCGCCAGCCTGGGTCACATTGTGGAAGGGCACTTTGTGATGGCATTCAGTTATTCACTTTCATTTGGAACTTTTCCAGAAGGTGTGCAGATGAAAGGGAAGGAAACGTGCCATGTGGCCGATATATGCAAATCCATCCTGTTTTCATCATTCAGTCATGTGCGCATGTGCAATTTGAGCACTTTTAGGGTCAATTTCTAACAGCGTTTTTGCACCCTTGGAGGGCTATTCAGGAATGGGATGCCATTTGTGGGGTGTCCACTTCCTGAAGTTCCCTTTCTAGGGCGCAAAAACGCTGTTTGGAATTCTCCCTAAATGAAAGTGCTCAAATTGAGCCTGAATGATGAAAACAGGGCGGGTTTGGCCACATGGCACGTCTTAGTCCCTTTCATCTGCACACCTTCTGGGAAATGATAAAAGTGAGAAAGCGAGGGAACGGAAGGCTGAGGGGAAAATACAGGTATTTCACCCATCCCTCCTGTGGAGGCTTGTCATCATAAACACAGAACAGGTGTCAGTTCACACCTGTTGCCTGTGTGCAGTCTGCTCCCACAGCCAAATCCTACCAGCCCTGCCAGAATGCCAAATTGATTATTATTTCTCGCTCTGTGACCGACCACGGGACTTTCTGCATTCTGCACAGTACCCCAGCGATGCCTTCTGGGCAGCACGCAGTGATGTCTATGTCAAGTCTGCAGTGATAGTTACCGTCAGTGTAGGGTGGAAGAGAATAAAGTTCAGTGCATCTGGAAACATAAAACCTAGAAAGCTGCCTCACTACTGTCACGTTTTGAGTGTTTTTTGATCTGTTTCTCTATCCTGTTCAAGTTTAGGGGCTTTTGCACCGAATAGTTCTAGGAACTCAGTTATAAGAACTAGCCACTATGACAGTTCCCTGGGAACTAATTTCTCCCCCAGGCCATTTTCCTAGTTGCATTCGCACCGGGAATAGGAACTGCGAAGCGGCGTCTTTAAGCGCGGCATTCACAAACGCTGAATGCCGTGATGCCGTGAGCGGAGCTGTGTTTGTTGTGTGTTGTGGGTTTTGTGATAACGGAGATGGAATGTAAACACATAATTTATGCGACTGAAAGAGCAAAAATTGGGGCTAAGAGATGAAATCACCTATGACAACTTTCAGTATCAAGGCGGAGAAAAGAACACAACCCTGCAGACAACAGATAAATGCCGTTATTGCTGTTTTCCATGTTCGTGAAGTAAATATGTTTAAATGGCTTTTTAAAAATGCTGGGTGCCGGTATTTGACATGCGTTTGACCAATCAACGTACACTCACGTTACAGTGCTGGTTTAGACCCTACTCTGAAGTAGGAGCTAATTTAGTTCCTAGTTCCTGCTGTGCGACCACGGCGAAATCCGGGTACTTCAGCCAATAGTGCTAGGAACTATGAAAAGGTTCTTCCGGTGTGAAAACCCCTTTTGAGTTTCTTTGTTCATCTTCTAGTCTTTTAATTACCTCTGTTCCTTTCCTGTTTATTTCTATGGTTTCTAATTGATTGCGTTAGTTCAGTTCCGGTGTGTGTCATTATCTCATCAGCTCCTCTGTTAGCCCTCACATATTTAAGCTCTCAGTTTCTGTCTGTTCTTTGTCAAGCTTTGTTTTATGTCAAGCATCATATGGTATGCTTCTCCTTGTTGTTTCTCCAGTTTATTATTTATATCTCCTTTGTCGTGTGCTTGACTACATCCACACCTATCCTGATATCTAACACTGCCTACAGAAGAAAGGATTGATTTGTAACACAAAATACAGCCAATCTACAGTATGCATCATACAAATAGTGCTCCTTAGATGCTAAAGGTTTTTTTTTTTTCTCTCTATGGAAGTTAATATTGACTTTTATTATATTATTTATTATATGGAAGTTTCTATATTCTGTGTAGACTTTATATGGAAGCTGATTAGATGAAGTAAAATAATAAAAAGAAAGTCATATTGTGAAATATGAATGAATGAATGGATAATTGAGGCACTTAGCATTTTACTAAGAAGCTGCTAATACTAGAAAAAAAGTTGCAATTATGAGAAATAAAGTCACAAATACTAGTAATATAGTCAATTTGGGAAATATAAAGTGGCAATATGAGAAAAGTTGCAAGTAGGGATGTAACGATTCACTCAACTCACGATTCGATATGATTCACGATACTGGTTTCACGATTCGATTTTCTCACAATTATTTTAACAAAATGAAAAAGGTTTCTTTTTATTTCTCAGACAAAATGCTGCATATTTCTTTGTGAAATTGAAATATCTTAAAGGGTTTATAAAGGTGTTTGTTAATGCGTAATAAGTAATTTACAAATGCATTATAAATCATTAATAATGCAGTTATAACTGCATGAATAAAAAGGGCGACTTTAATGCAATTTAAAGCCGTTTTTAACTCACGTTATAAATGCTTAATAAATGTATTTATTAACACTTATTTTACCCAAAACCAGATTCCTGGTTTATTTCATGATGCAGCAAAAATTGACTATCATAATTAGACTGAAGGGTGTTGTATTTGTGGTTTTCTTATTAATATCTGATTAATATCTCATGACTGCCACTTTTCTTACTATGTTGCTTACCAGAAGTTTGTCTTACCTATGATACTCTCCAAAAAGGTAATGATGCCTATCCACAGCTTGTTTATCAAAATGAAATTGAACCTTTTTTTAATCAATATATTTTACATGACCAATTTACAAAATCAATTCAGTAAACTATTTTTTCTAAACACCCTCTCACCCCTGTCCCATCCCCCAAGAGACAGAACACTTGCATGGACATTATTACAAGGCTGTGAGCTGATGTGCAAGATAAAAATTATAATAATAAAATAAATATATAAATACATAAAAAAAAAAAGTTAAAGTAAAGAGGGGTTACATTATCACATCAGCATTTTCAATCAATGTAACATCCAAATTATTCAAATATTCAATAAATTAGCGCCAAATCTTTTCGAGCATCGATGATTATTTTTTTTAAATATACATTATTTTTTCCACAGGCACATAGGACAAAAGTTCTCAAAGCCATACAGCATGACTGGGCGGTTCTTCTGATTTCCAATGTATAGCTATACATTTCTTTGCTGCTATCAGAGCCATCTTAACAAAAAGTAAAATCTTCCTTTGATCAAATTGGAGGGCCGATTCATTGCCCTAAAGTGAACCTTAATGTAAAGTGGAAACCTGTGAACCATTTATTTATGAGTTATGAACATTAATAACCTGTGAAAGTGAACCTTAATGTAAAGTGAACACATTTGGACCATTTATTAATGAGTTATGAACATTAATAACCTGTGAAAGTGAACCTTAATGTAAAGTGAACACATTTGGACCATTTATTAATGAGTTATAAACATTAATAACCTGCGAAAGTGAACCTTAATGTAAAGTGGAAACCTGTGAACCATTTATTAATGAGTTATAAACATTAATAACCTGCGAAAGTGAACCTTAATGTAAAGTGGAAACCTATAAACCATTTATTCATGAGTTATAAACATTAATAACATGCAGCATGAGCAGTTTTTAATTTAAATTAGATTGTATAATTTTTAACAATGAAGCAAAAACACAATGTTCAGACTTTAGCTTTGTGAAATTATGCTACATAAAACTTCATAACAGCAGACGGGCTGCATGAGAATGCAAATTCACTGAATTGACAGCAGGTGGCGCTTATGGAACAGCGCTTCCATGGTTACCGCTGTAAACAAAGCAGCGCTATGCGCTAAAACTACTTTAAAATGCATTGTACAGAAGTAAGATGAAAAGAAAATACCATCTAAACTTTTCTGAACACAGTCAGTTCCCCTCAGCTATACATTCACATAAACCCCCGACCCAAATGTATCCCGATTCATTTATCATCGCAACCGACTTGAATCATCATGTTTTAATCAATTTTCAACCGTTTCCGGATGCATCGTTACATCCCTAGTTGCAAGATAAAGTCACAATTCTGAAAAAACAAACAAATAGTTGAAATTACCTTTTTATTTATTTTACTCTGTGGCAGAAACAAGTATACATTCTTTGAAACCCATAAGAAATTTCAACCGCTACAGTGATTCACAATGACATTAAAGGTCAAAGGTTAAAAGTGTTTGGTACGACCGCAGCCTTTGCACTTTCCAGGAGAATCAACCAACCAATGGTTTACTTGTAGTTGTCACTGCATATTAAGCTTAAGGCTGATTTATACTTCTGCGTCGAGTGTACGGCGTAGCAACGGCGTAGGCTGTTTGTACCACGCGTAGCCTACGACGTAGCCTGACGTGCACCTCTTCAAAAATGTAACAACGCGTCAATTCTACGCGGACCGCAAGCGCTGTGATTGGCCTGCTAGAACCCCTCCCTCAGGTCAAAAAACTGGCGCGGCACACTCGGAGAAGAGCGAGCGTTTTCAACTTCCATAGGAATGAAAAAATGCTCTGTTTCAGAGGACACATGCAGTAATTCTGCAACAAAAGTCGTTACCTATTTGCCGTTTCTCTGCTGTTTCTATTTGTAAGCTTCTCTGACAACATATATGACAAGCTGCTGCTTCTTCTTCGGCTTTTGCATTGATACTCAACATGACCGCGGACACTGCCTCCTAGTGGTCTGTATGCACGTCAACGCGGACAACGACGCAGAAGTATAAATGAAAACAGACACATAGCCTACGGCGCAGAGGCTCCGGTGTAGGTCCGACGCAGAAGTATAAATCAGCCTTTAGAGTGAAGAAAGTGTTTTAACACTGATACACACATCACCTTCAATGTAAAGAAAAAATGCTTTATTTCACATAATCAGCAGCATATATGTGCAGTGGAGTGACTTGAGGTATATTATTCATGAAAGACTTGAAAATATTATCTCATGATAAACAAAAGAAGAGTCTAACCAATGGCTATGTGTCCTTCTAAATTCGAGACAATGCATCTCATGCTGCCATTCTGCATTCTCTAGCATATGTTTAAGATCATCCCCAGGCTTTGGCTCTTCATATGCAGCCAGACCTCATCTTGCCTACAGTAAAGCCAGACCTCAATCTCACTAACCAGAGAAAGATCCAACATGACAGTGAACTGATAACTTTGGTCAGTTTCACTCATGGCCTTTGGCAAGACTCTTAAGCACAGAGCTCAGTCCCAGCCTTATTTGTTGAACCGGGCCTGATCTTTATCATTGACTTGTTATCCCTCTCCAACAAATGACTGTTGGAAAGAGGACCAAGCCTCCTCATCCCTGTTTACTGAGAATAATTGAGGCCTGGCTCTTTCCTGGTCTTTTCCAGTGAATTCTCCCTGAGCTGCCCCCAAGAGAAAGCAGGCAGGAAATGAAATGATAACATCCATCCGCACCTGACGAAGAGAAGAGCTGGGAGGTGTGAAAGGGGGATAGTGGAAAAGAAGGAGAAAGAGTGAAAAGAGGGAAGCATCTCATAGGAAATAAAAATCGCAAATGAGATCTCTTTAATATCTCAGTTGCTTATCTTGGACAGCTACGAGCAAATGAAGAATTCTGCTTAAATTTCCTTCTCAGATTTTTCGTCCGAGAAATAGACATGATTCTCAAATGAGCCATCTCAGTGTTTTCTACTTGATCTCCCTGAAAACATGCTACAAGCTACAAGTACTATAAACTTTACTGCTACTGAGAATTTAAAATATGAGAAAATATTGTATACAATACAAATTTGATTTGTTGAACAGAATTAAGGGTACTCATATAACACCATTAGGACCCAAACACCATTGGGATTTTTACTTTTTTTTTTATCACTTTGCTTTTCTCAGAATGTCAGTCTGTGTAATAGTGGGGATTTTTAGTTGACCAGTAGGTAAGTGACTGTCTGTAAGAGCCACTGAATTATTCACTCAACCGATTCATTCTGGTTGACAAACAAAATGACTGCGTCCGAAAGCTGAAAAATGCTGCATACACAGAGGTTAGGCTACAAAGTACATCCGAATCCAATGATGTCACATCCTGTCATCTGTTTTTTTTTAATTTTTTTTTTAGGTTTTTTATGTGTTTTCAATTCTGTGACAGTTAAGCTAAAAAATAAAAAGGCATCCGGAAGTTGCAGGTAGTGGTCAGTTTGTATGTAAATGAATGTTTTTGACAAACTTTTTCCACTTTTGATGTATTTTATAGCTAGAAATTGTATTGTAGTAATTACATATTTGTATTGTTATCACCAAAGCTCTCTCTATTTTGTTGTATATCATGAAACCCTTACGCTGCCTCAGAAGTCTGTCTGTTGTGAGGTACCTTTATGTGCAAACACTGCCTGCAAAGTCATTGACTGATAAGGTAGCAAGGCAACAAGTCTGCTGCCTAAGCTTTCGGATGCAGACTGTGAGTAATTGAATCATTCATTTAACATGAATCATTCAGGAACGAAATACCACTACTGTGTGTTGCCACATTTCTACTGTGGCTTTGCTTGGAACTATTTTCGTTGGTGGAGCAAAAACAGCCTAAGTAACTGGGAATATTGTGACTAAAATGTAAGTTACCCAATATTAACTTATTCTTTATTGAACTGCTCTATAAAAGCTATCAAGGGTGTCATGTCTGACATCACCCTAAAATTTTAACATAGTGCAATAATTTTGTCTTTTTGTATTTTGGCAGCTAAAATATAGTTTATAATACTTATAGGGAAATATCCTAATTTACACCACACTTGTGCTGATGCACCTTTTTTATACTTCAAACTCATTTACGGCACTTGATTAGATTCATTGTTTTGGACTGAACATATTTAACTTGAGTGTGTCAGTACAGTATGACATTTCCGATATCATGCCCTCACCTTGTTACAGGAATGGCCCAAGCAAACTTTCTAACGTGATGTTTTATAATTAGTCACAGAGGCTTGAGCACATCCTTTGAAAAGTTGATCATGAATCCCTGGCATTGTTCCACACACAAGAGTGCATTTGGGAAGCTGCTTGGTTTCCTTTCTTATTTACATAGGCTACTGTACTTGTCCATTGAACTTACTGATGAGTTGTAATTGCATGGAAAAAAGCCTTCAAAATATCTAATTTCGTGTTCTGCAGAAGAAAGAAAATCCTTACAATTTTGTCAGTGTTCTGTCATATTCATTCATTTCAGTCAGAATAAAATGGCATAATTTAGTGTTTTATTTTAGTTCATGAGAGATGTCAAATCAAATATTCATTGATTTTATATTAATTTAAACAAGTTTCAACATTTACCAAAAACAACATGTGACTATTTTGTGAAAAACTGATGGACTGGAATAACATTACAGTGAAGCCTACACTATTGTAATACAATTTTGTGATTTATTTAGGTTTTAGTTAATTGTCTGGGTTTTAGAAGTATTTTAGTCTTTGCTATGGACAGANATATTTCAGTTGGTGTGCAATGAATCTAAAATATATGAAAGTTTAATTTTTATCATTACATTATGGAAAATAATGAACTTTATCACAATATGCTAATTTTTTGAGAAGGACCTGTATATATATATATTAGGGCTGTCAATAGATAATTGTTTTTTAATTAATCGCACACTTATAGTGAAATTAAGCATACGCCATTTATCTTGTTTAACACGTCCATTTTGCCATCATTGCCTATATCCAGCAAAGTAAACCATCAGATTAAAGTGTGGTTTTCACACAACTGTATTTTTCAGCTTTTTTCATGGTAAATTTAGATGTCTTTCCAAAAAAGGACACCAAACAACCAAATGATATGATTTCATATAATACATACATTTATTTACATCAATGCACCCATAAAAAAATAAAATAAAAATAAAAAACGTTTCAGAATTCAGTGTATATAGTATGTGCAACAGCAAAGAGCTTGTTTACATTTTAGACAAGTCAAGTTGAGATACTGAACAGGACCACATGGAGATGCCAAAAAACCTAAACCAACCGCCTTGACCTGCATATATACTAAAGTACACAGCAACATACACAGGACAAATCCAAACATTATCCTGAATGTGTGTGAAAACAACGTGAATGTACTGCAATGTGTCTGTGCATAAATACAATGTGCAATCAGTGCGTTGAGAGAGCTCATACATGCATAAATATAACAGACTCATGCGCGTCACAGGACTCACTCCTGTACGTCACCGCAATCGGGTTTACTTTGATTGCAGTCCTCATCCATCAAAACTTTCATAGCAAAAAGTTGGTTTACTTTATCCAGCCGAGAAACATAGTTTTCATATCATCTGGCTATACAGCGGTGGGATGTTTCGACGTTCCATTCAGACAGGAACAGCGCGATGCGGGAGGGCTCGCGCTCTTCAGATACGACACAATATGACAGAGTTTGTGTTTTAAAGCGAAACAGATACTGGAATGAATAATTCTCTCTGCCATCTCTGATATAATCTGCATGGACTTTTAAGATCACCTAACTGCATGACGTAAATTACATTATGACGCAATTTCACATGCTTCCGTAATTTTTTTGTGTTAAAGGCGTCAAATTATTTTAAAGCGTTAAGGATTTTGAATTAATCGCATGTGTTAACACGTTAACGCTGGCAGCCCTAATTTTATATATATATATATGTATAGGATGCATTTAAGTGAGTTAATTAAAGGTTTAGTTCACCCAGAAATAAAACAGTGGTTCAACCTTAATGTTATGAAGTGATGAGAATACTTTTTGTGTGCAAAAACAAAACACTTTTCTGGACCTTTAATTGATGGTTCCGTTGCTTTCTATGGGGATAAAAAAAATAAAAAAAACTTTTGGATTTCATCAAAAATAACTTAATATGTGTTCCGAAGATGAACAAAGGTCTTATGGGTGTGGAACAACATGAGGGTGAGTACTTAATGACAGAATTTTCATTTTTGTGTGAACTAACCCCTTAAATGGAAAACTTGTGAAAATGTAAAACTGAGAAGTATTCTGAGCAATAAAAGAGCAAC
This sequence comes from Anabarilius grahami, assembly GCA_003731715.1. NCBI lineage: Eukaryota > Metazoa > Chordata > Actinopteri > Cypriniformes > Xenocyprididae > Anabarilius > Anabarilius grahami. Next base: position 6,527,578 of record RJVU01027559.1, on the reverse strand, counting down.
CACTGATTTTCCATTTGGGAGGGAAGCAAACATGGTCAAGAAACTGAGAGAAAACGAAAGAAAGGGTGGGAGATTTGTAAATGGGACTAAGAAAAGCTACCAAATGAAGATGCAGTCATGCGGAAGGAAAGACTTCATTTGTGAGAGAAAAAGAGCAAGAATACTCCAGGGTCTTGGCCTTACTAGCTTGTGCCCAACTTTCGCAAAAATGTTGGCAATTTCCATCCATAATCCGCATTTACATACATCTTGCCTATCAATAATGGATATTAGTCCCATTAAATCCTCACTTCAGAAAACCACTCCAACTGCTTCCCTTACCGTTAACGTGAATGCTCCTTCTGCTCCCCTTTAGCAACCTCACACACACACACTTTCCGTGGAATGGAGCATGAGAAAGTGTGTGTGTGTGTGTGTGTGTGTGTGTGTTCGGGTAGGTGGCTACACCATCGACACATCCTCTCCATCTGGCAGCGCTCCTGCATTGCTCCTTGTTCATGGCTATTTAAAATTTCAGTAGCCTGTCGCCTTGAGTAACACAGAGCAGTGCTGTAATGAGGACATGAGGGAGGTTGTATTGATTTACTCTCTTGCCTATTGTCAATCATTGAGGCTGGGATATGTGCATGCAGTAGAGCGACCAAAGACCTGTCGCTAATGCTAAATTGCGTTGCCCATACTTGTTTGCCCATTAAGCTATTTGTGTTATGTAATGACTGTAACATTGTTAGCCACTTCTGTGGCTACAGCACTATAGCGCATTTACAGAACAGTGCTCGTAAATTACCATGTTTTGTGCATGTATATTTGCATTATGTATCTCAGACTATCATATGTACCATGCTGGCTTGAATTTGTTTGTGTGCAGAATTCAAACGCACGGAAATGACCATGAATACCAGGAGTTGTCTGGCACCTTTGGATCCTTGGTAGTTTAAACCAGCGGCATCCAAAACTGTTCTCGGCTGGCACACAGTCTTTTCAAAGGCTTCCTCCCAGTGCAGAACATTCATAAAGAATTCATGCAGAAAGATAAAATGCAAAAAAGAGCCATAATGAAGTTGTGACCAGGGCAAGTGAGCATCTAAGGGTGTAGGAGTCAGTGGCTGTATTAAATATAATGAGTCTATTTCTTTGTATGCTGTTGAGACATGGGAAATATTGAAATATATGAGGCGCAGAAAGGATTTTGCCTTGTAGGTTGTGTGTTCAGCAGATGAGACCCCTCACTAAGATGATAGAAATAACAGTAAAAGGCCGTTCACACGAAGGACGATAACTATAACGACAGCTATAAAGGTTTAATAATCATTCTATGACAAAAGTCCACACCACAACTAATGATAACGACACAAACAATATTGTTGGAATCACTTTCCAGCTGATGAACAATAAAAACATTGACAGCAAAATCAGAATCCACCCGTCTTTAAAGAGCTTGAGCATTTAAAGTGGAAGACGACAAAACTGTTTATTATAAACAAGATTATTGTGCGTTGATGTGGACGCTATTATCGTTATATTTATTGATCTTGATGTAAATGGGCCTTAATATGAGCTGCACAGCAAGACTATATCTACAATATTCTAATCATCTATATTTGACGGAGAGAAAACATAAGCTACGGAGGAAACATGAATTATGAGTATGCAGTTAATGTGAAGTAAATCTAAATAGAGAAGTGGAACGGATTTTTAGAATTCTACAGAAATTTACTATCAAACACATTCAAAAGAATAGGTTTTCTTTTTGACATGAGCGTTAAACACCCTAAATGTGCATTTGGATTCATATACGTACATGTGACAACATCTGAAGAGTTTTATCACATAGTCAACTTCGGACCAAACTGCTTTATCTTTAACAAGGTCAATGTCATAAAGTTTTAAGATTTCCGTGGGAGCCAGCGCTTAGCTGCGTTTGGAGAAACAGTAAATAGTGCTGATAGACTTTTAATAGTGTCCTCTTAGACTGACCCTGAGTTTTAAGTGTTATAGATGAGCTATAAAAATAATAAATAGGCGGATATGATTAACGGGGACAATAAAAGCATCAGCGATGGACAGTAAAAGCCAGGGCAACAAGCACAAATTTTGTTTGATGTTAACTGGCATAAGATAAATAACATTTTTAGAGATTTATATTTCATTCATTTAACAAAAAAACAAACAAAAAAGGATTTTCAAGTATTTCAACCATGCTGATGGAATAATCTGACAGCATTTTGTTAGATCAGCTGGCAGCTTTTCACTCAGTATGACTTCAAGGCTTTTCACACTGCACTTAACCTTGGGTTAACGTCTTTTTAAACCCAGGCCAGGGATAAGGTCACTTTTAACTCTTGGTACCCAGAGTTTAGAATGGCACTGGGTTAAGTGTGAAAAGACCATTACAGTAAACTACTTACAGAGATAGTTATAAAGCAGTAACCTCAGGTTAAATGCTTACTTCTGGGCATAACAGTGACAGAGCACAATTATATTCTCAGTAGTCTCTAGGATCATTTGCTCCAAATATAAACAAATGGATTTTTGTTGAACCTCTCTCTTATTGCCCCCCTGGCAGGACCCCCTCGCCCATTCTTTTTTCCCTATCCCTTAGATTTTGCCACTGCACAGATAGTAAACAGCTATCGGAGGTTGAATCATCTGCTGCAAAATTGCTTTTCATAGCGAGCCAAGCCTGGTGGCAGTGCTGGAGCATCTCTGTGCCCTGCAGCCAGATTTCTCCTTCTCTTTCAGGTTTTTTTTATATGTCTCTCTCTCTCTGTGTTTTTCTGATTAAACACTTCCACTCAGATGTAAACAAGAACATAATATTTAGTCATCATGATATGCATATACAAGTATGAGACATACTTTTTGTTTATATTTTTCTGAATATAATTAGATGCAGAAAATTAACTCAAACACAACCCACTTGAATATTATTGTAATATAATACTGGTGATGATTATGTTAATTATTGTAGTATTGAATGTTAAAAAGTCTGTTAAAATTTACTTATGAGATTTATAAAACAATTTTAATGAAACAAAATGAAACAAACAGAAAAAACTTCTGTGTTCTTTTGGTGTCATTGATATACTATTGAAGTTTTGTTTGTAATTATATATGT
>RJVU01027559.1:6498277-6512665 GCA_003731715.1 Anabarilius grahami | reverse complement strand
TTTTTTTTTTTTTTTTTTTTGGTAATTTATGTAATTGAGAGAGTATTTGTCAGGTTAAACCAGACTCAAAGACAGCACCACCGTTTCCGTTTTTTAACGTATTGTCGGGGCTGAACGCTGCCCTGTCGTTCAGCCACGTTGGTGAATGATGTCACGCAGGTGGTGGAGTAATAACTTCTTTTAATGAATCCGCGTGAGACTGAATTAATGCTAGATTTTTTGCTTTAATTTACGGACATAGAATCTGAGGACTATTTCAAATTTTTCTCAGTTATTTTGCTTTATTTCCAGAATCAAGAGCACTTCCGCACATGCGCACTCTTCAAAACCGGTGTTTAAAAATCTCTTGACAAACTAAAATATGTAAATGACATCTGTATATATTCGAAATAAAAGATATACATTGAACTTAAAGGGTTAGTTCACCCAAAAATGAAAGTTATGTCATTAATTACTCACCCTCATGTCATTCCAAAGACCTTCGTTCATGTTCGGAACACAAATTAAAATATTTTTTTATCATTAGTTTCGCATCAGTGGTTCAGAGCGCCAAAATCCCATGATTTCAGTACACGAGGCTTCGTTATGTCATAAGTGTTTTGAAACTTCAATAGTTCATGTGATTCTGGCAGTTTGATAAGCTCTCCGAACCACTGATTCAAAACAAATGATTTCTTAAGCTTCGAAGCTTCATTAATCGGCCATCACTAGATATTGTTGAATAAAGTCACTATTTTGTTATTTTTGGCACACAAAAAGTATTCTAGTCGCTTTATAATATTAAGGTTGAACCACTGTAGTCACATGAACTGATTTAAATATGTTTTTAGTAGCTTTCTGGGCATTGAAAAAGGGAGTGTTATTGCTGGCGATGCAGGCCTCTCTGAGCCATCGGATTTTATCAAAAATATTTTAATTTGTGTTCGAAGATCTTACGGGTGTGGAACGACATGAGGGTGAGTAATAAATGACTGAATTTTCATTTTTGTGTGAACTAACCCTTTAATGTCAGCTTGCTTATTTTGCTCAAGATAATGATTTAATAAGACCACATGTTATTAAAATAAGAAACCACTTCTAAACCACACAAGTTTGTGATGCTGTTTGCGAATGTTCGTTTGAACTATGGTTTCGGGAAACACCAAATCGTTGAAGTATGTGAGTAACGACGGAACTTGAGATGTTAGTTGGCCAACGATGCATTTGGGAAACACACCCCGGGTTATAATGGAATAGTGATGATGACTGAAGGATCGGGGGCAGCACACACCTCAGTTTGAGCACGGTGAGTATTCAGGTAACACTTTTTCACAGGGTTGTATGCACGAAGACGAAGGAGAATCGCTAGGAGATCGCTGGAGATGAATATAGCAGATAACAGTATCCACGTTCAATGCCAGGCCAAACGCGACTGTGGGGTGTGTGCTCTTATCCTGGTGTAGATGGGGAAAGGTGCGGGTGATGGCCGAGTGAGTGCAGGTGTAGGACAGGAGGGATGCTGGGAAATGTAGTTTCTGACTTGATGACTGAACTGATGAAAATGGGTGAGAGCATACGTGACTGCATTCTAATTTACTACTAATTTATTCTTTTATTTTTATATTATTTTGCTTTTAATATTTAATTTGGTTTCATCACTTATGTAATGAAAACATTATCATTTATTATTTTTTTATTTATAAGTTTATAATTTTTGTATTTTTTGTATTTTGTATTATTTCTGTTGGTAAAAAAAATAAATAATAAAAAATAAAATAAATTGCTTAATATTTATACATGTAATTTGTCATTTATTCAGTTTAATTTAATTTCCAGAGTAGCAACTCTCATCATAAATTAATATAAAAGTTGTCAAACATAATGGATTTATCATTGTCTTTAAATCAGCAAATCAAATTAAGATTTTAATTTTAGTGGGATGATTTTTTTTTTTTTTTTAGTGCTGCTATATTTCAATAGTCAGCTCAATGTTCATTGCACACAATGGAATGGAAGGGAGAGGGGAAAGGGAAGGCCTTTCAGATCCAATTAGGTCTGTGATATGATGTGGGAGTACTATAATCCAAAGAAACATTGTCCCCACCTCCATAACCTCACTATACACTAGAATATGTGCGAGACAGAAACAGAGAGGAGAGAGAGGCTTATCAAGAGGAGAGTAATGGATTTGCTGTTGTGTATTCTCTCTGCTCTGCTCTTTCCCCCACTGCACACACATTAATCTCTGTCATAAATGCTCATTTTGTAAGCGGCTGCTTTTGCTACCCACCATGTGTGGGAGAAGAAAGAGAACGAGAGCATGAGAGAGACTTCCAGACTCACCTTCTATACTGTGGCAGTCAGGGCTATGGCAGAAGAAAGATAGAGATGACTTCTGACAAACTCTGACTGAAAAAAAAGTTTCCAGAAACACTCTGTGAAGCTCCGAAGAAAGCGAGACGGGGGAAACGCCACTACATCCCTGAAAAAATCCCTTGGCTTTCATGTTCCATCGAACTGATCAATGCGGAAGTATGTAGTCATCAATCCAGTGAAGTTCACAAGCCCTGTCTGCGCTTCACGTATCCAACCTTTTGCTGTTACCGCAAATGTACGTAGAATAATGGGAATTTGCACACCATCTGCTCTTGATGTAAAGTAAGTAAATGGCAGATATGCCACCGCAGACATGGAAAGCAATCCACTAATACAAGCTCTGCCGTTTTGTTTGGTTGTACTGTAATCACTTTTTTTGCTATAGACGAAATATCATAAGAGCAGACGGACAGCATTTAGTTTGCAGGTATGAAAAATGGTTTTGAAATCGTGATGAATAAACACATTTGAATTATCTTAAGGATACACAGCTATGGGGGAAAAACAGCTGACTTTGCCATCTGCAAATACGTCCTAGTCAGAAAATGATGAAATTGAAGAAATATTTGAGGAAATACTGCATATCGAGATTACCAGTGCTTCATCGTTTTCTCTTATTACTCACGCCAAAGTCACAAAATGCCTTTTTTAAAATTATTTGTATGTCTGACTGCACAATGGTATGTCCGTGTAAGCTTGAAAATTCAGAATGGGATAGTGAAAGGTCAAAGGCTTGTCCAATAACTTTCCCTTCCTGCAAAAAGATATTAGGCTTACTGACACGAAACCAGCTGCACTTGTCCAGAATTACACTGAAGTGGAAAAATGCAATAATGGTCTAAATAATCGCTTCACATGGAAAGCTAGTGCTGTGCTCCTAAAAGGCCACTTCATAATGAAAGAAAAGGTGTAGGGTGACCTCCTGCTAAAGGTCACTGAAGCAGGCACTTTTCCATTCCATTCAGTCATCTGACTCTGCAGATTGGTTTATTAAACCTCGATTTGATCCACCTACTGTATGTGCATCAGTCCCACTGGTAATCCCAGCATCATATCCTGTTCTTTTATTTCTGAGATTGCTAATCTGGGGCTCCTGATTCCAGACAAAAGTAGAGAAACTCTGAGGCAAAGTAGTGTGCTTGTGTTATTGCTGCAGATTTTTATTGTGAATCGGTCTGTTTATGAGTAGATGGTCCATTTCACACTTTTAAGAACCATTCGGCAAATATGTATTGCTGGCAAACGTATACTGTTCAAAAGTTTGGAGTCATTAAGAATTAGAATTAGTTTTTCACAATGGATAAAAAACTGAGTGCCAGCGGCAGATCCCTGAAGCACTGACCGAGATGAAGCCGTTCTTGGCACGTGCACAACCCCTGAACAGCCGTTGACGGCCTGGAGCTCTCATCTCCGAAAACGTCTAAACAAATTGTAAAATAGGCACTATGATTAAATATAAGTCACATAATTCAGTTCTAAACAACTACATTCTTGCCTAAAAAACTCTTAAAACTACAGTTCATGGAACAACAAGTAGTATTCGCAAAAATGAAGTTGGATTTGCTCGGCCGCCATGACGGTCGCTTCTAGCGGAGTGATACAAACGGTGAAAAGGTAGGAGTGCTGTTATCACTAAAATATCACATGGCTTTCAGCCAATCAGATTCGAGAACCAGAAAGAACTGTTGTATAAATATATATATATATATATTTTAAGCAGCACAACTGTTCTCAACATTGATAATAATAATAATAAAAAACATTTTATTGAGCACCAAATCAGCATATTAGAATGATTTCTGAAGGATCATGTGACACTGAAGACTGGAGCAATGATGCTGAAAATTCTGAAGTAAATTTTAAAATATAATAAAATAGACAGCTATTTTAAATTGTTTTATTTCACAATTACATTTTTAAATGTATTTTTAGTAAAATAAATGCAGCCTTGGTGAACATAAGAATTTTTTTTTTAAATACAGACCCCAAAGTTTTGAACAATAGTGTATCTGAACCATAGCAGAAGATAATGCTCTCTGGTTAAAATATAAGACATGATTCCTGTGTTGCGAAGAAGAAGAAAAAAAGAGAGACACAATTTTCAACAAACTTCTTGAAAATGTGGTGTTTGAAGGCTCAGTTGAAGATAAGCAGCAGAGAGTAGTTACAGCATTGAGTGATGAGACACAGCCAGGGATAATGGACAGTATCTATAAATCATCCCAGAGTAGACAAAGAGGAACAAGAAGACAAAACAAAAAGAATGACTGAGGACCAGCGGTAAGACGTTTTGCAAATAGCTAGAAGGAAGCAATCAGGAGAGGATGAGGATAGTAGAACCGGTGCAATCCATGCCAGTCATCTCATCCAGTCACAAAACCCATCACTGAGTGATCTATCTTCAATTTATGAGTGTGACGGTTCACTCAAAGTTGAGAACAAAGACACAGTGGAGTTTCTATACTGTGGGTCCAGCACACACATCTTCATAATAGAAAACTTACCGTAAGTAACGAAAAACCTAAAATGCATTATTCTTTTAACTGTTCGCAACACCTTCCATCACATGACTGTAAAATGGAGATAATGCACAGATAATGGAGAAATTATCGTGCTAAGGGTCACACCTTGGCCATTTTCAAGCAGACCCTTAGGATTCTTGCATCTCTCAGAGGCTCTAATGTGATTGTGAGACGGGTTTGTTTTGGGGGGAAATACTTGCCCTTGTGATGTGAAGTGATTTGATTTGTGGTTTGCATTATTATGGGAAGAGAGAGAGAGAGAGAGAGAGAGAGAGACCTAATGTGATTGGTTATTTGCTTCAGATTTACTGTGCCATCTGCTACTTTTGGGTTCCATATAGAGACATTAGCTCTGTTCCAGAACCTAGTGAGCTGCCTTCGGAGGCAGCATTTTAAAGCATCATAGGCATTTTAATTATGCTGCCTTCTAAGATACCCCTTTTTGACCAAATTTTAAAGTAGTAGGCTATTGCATGATTGCTGGAAAGGCAATTCCAGAATAAAGCAATAAGTCCCAAGAAGCCATGGTTTAGGCTCCGCGTCGTGCCTAACAACGCCCCTTAGCTGTTATAAATTCACTGTAAACCACGGCTTATTGCTTTTATAAAACGGTTACCACACAATACAAATATTAAAGCCAAAAATATCTATAAATGCAACTTTCATGAAGTAAAATTACTAAAAGCTAGCCTGGATGCCAGCCGAACTTAGCCCCGCCCACAACATTTTGAGGTCGGGGAGTTCGGTCTGGACTCGATCCGTAGAGGAGTAATTATGCCCGAACAGAAACTGTTCGGACCAATCACATTGTCAGGGCGATGATTGACAGATTATCACCAGAAACGTAATCAGCCACGTCATCAAAGAGCGCTTGGGTTGAATTAGTTTACAACAATGATGGCTGGTGTTGAAGAACCTGAAGAACTGAGATGTGTAGATTCCGCCATCACGTCCGTTATAGAAGATATCGACAGATAGAGAATTATCAGAGAATTTGATCGTATATGCATTTACCTTTAATACTTCTCTCAAAAATTAAGCTCGTGTTGGCAAGTACTCTGTGTATACTTAAATTCTTTTTACAACACCGGCAAAGATTGTTTACGCTCATCTTCTACTAGTTCCAGCATGTGTCCAGTTGAGTTCTGTTGACAACTATGCGTCGCTCAACACACGTCACTTACTCTGTAGCTCTGATTGGTTGTAGGTCTATCCAATTGAGGTCTTTCCTGGATCGGTTGAAATACGCCCCCATAATCAAAGCCCAATGGAGCAGTATCAGACTCATATTCGAACTAGAATTGAGTATGACCACGTCAGGCTAACTAAAAGCCTTCCTTCCGCTGGAAAAATTAGTCCCTGACTGTGAAAATCAACAGAAGTTACATTATTACGACTCTAGATGGCAGCAAAGATTCTCTTTATGAGCGAGCCACTCAGTCGCAAAAACTTTTATATTGAAACTTGTCAGTGTCAGCAGGGCACGGGGGAAACCCATAAATTGTTAAAAGGACAAGATAGTAGTGTTGCACAATATACCGGTACTAGAAAGGTATCGTGATACCCTGCTTTTAAAAACGGTCCGGTTCTTCATTTTATTAGTACCGGTACTTTGAGTGCCAGCTGTATTTCCTAATGTGCTACAGCAGGGGGTAGTGTGCGTGCAGCGCGCTGCTTCACATTGAGTCCATGTTTATTCCTCTCAACTGCTCAACGGCATTTATGGTGACGAAACGAGATGTATGGTTGCAAATACAGGTGCTCTTACAGACCGTCCACAAATGTTCAGAAAGCAGATGCATGAAGCGAAATATGGCATTATTTTGCTTACATTGCCGACTGTCGGAGCAAGCCCACGGACACCACAAAGCCCGTCTGCAAAATATGTTACAAAATAACGCAAGCGAAGGGAGTCAAAAGCATCTTGCCGACAAACATCCCGATTTGTACAAAGAATTTAAAGAGCGACAGGTTAGTGAATGTGATTACCAGCATTATATTTATACTCTCAAACATTAAATGGAGTGTTATTTATTTATTTTACTCGTGCAAGCAGACCTCCGAAAAGAGGTATTATTGAGTCCAAGTATAATAAGTCACACATGTGCAAGTCTCAAGTAAGTCCCAAGTATTTTTTTCTTGGGCAAGTCAAGTCAAGTCAAGTCACAAGCTATGTCAAGTCAAGTCAAGTCAAGTCAAGTCAAGTCAAGTCACAAGCTATGTCAAGTCAAGTCAAGTCAAGTCAAGTCAAGTCAAGTCAAGTCAAGTCAAGTCAAGTCAAGTCAAGTCAAGTCCTGTAGTAGGTCAAGTCAAGTCCAAAGTCAAGTCACCTTATTATTGTAATTTTACCTGCAGAATCTGATCTGGTCGGTATCATGATATTTAAGTTAGGTATTGTATCGAAGTCAAAATTTTGGTATCGTGACAACACTACAAGATAGCAGCATAAATTCAAACTGATTTTTTATTGTGAACATAGGATTGAACTGAAGGAAAATGCTAAATCTGAATGCACGTAATACACTCAATTACTCGAAATCTCTCTCACAATACTCTTCTACATAATACAGTAAGCTTCAATGAACAATATCAAATGAGAACAAACACATGTTTATGTTGCTAAGAGTGTTGTACAGTGATACACAGAACTGTTGGGTGAAGCGGTCATAGCCGTGTTGTATTTATAACTTTTTATATAAATAATAATAAACAACAGTTACTTTTCGTGAAATACACATGGAACCGCAGCAACACACAGACACAGTGCCGCAGTAAAACTGATGTAATGAGGTCACAGGTGTATGTTTGTAGAGTAATTTACAACGCCTTCGAATGCCGCTCAACTAATCAGAATCAAGGGCCGGAACTATCCGTCTTATAACGCATTGTTTGAAACTCAGTGAAATAAGTCATCGATCCATCCATCCATTTTCCAAACTGCTTGTCTTAACGCATTAACTAACAATGAGCAATGCATTTGAGTGATGCGTTTTGTAAAAAAAAAATCCATATTTAACAAGTTATGAAGTTTCTAGCTTCCGTTAGACTGCCTTCCGTATTCAACTAACGAAGAAAGTGTAAAACTCTAGCAGTTCAAAAAGCTTACGCTACGTCGTACGCCTTCTCTATTCAACTTACGGAAAAAGTGTAACTGACGCGACTCCAGTTTACATTTTCTTCATAACTTGAATACGGAGCAGTGTGGAATGGTGGAATATGTTTATGATGGATGGATGTGGATGGAGACACTTTCTTCAGCTCATACTCGTTTGGTAAAGCTTAGTGCCATTATAAAGCTTGGATACGTCAGGATATTTATTAATATTTCTCCGATTGTGTTCATCAGAAAGAAGAAAGTCACACCTAGGATGGCTTGAGGGTGAGTCAAGTTTGGGGTAATTTTCATCTGAATGTGAACTAATCCTTTAACTAATGTTTTCCACCGAAATTACCCGGAACAATTTGTCCCAGAAACTTTTTTTCCCCCAGACCCATTGCTAGCTGCGTTTCCATAGCGGTCTAAAGTACTCTGAAGATAGTCCGGTGACGTGGGACTGCGCACGACTTTCCAGTTCCCTCTGGATTTTGTCCTCCGCATATAAGCTCATTAAAGCCTGAACTTCTGCGTCAGTCCATCTGTCGTATTTTTTAAACTCCATTGTTGATTCGAATAGCAAACAACTCTTACTGCACGCACCGTAACAGACTTGAAAAAAACGATGGTTGAAATAAAATGCTGCGTGGAGTCAACCAATCAAAATGCTGCATGAACTCAACCAATAAGCATGCTCAGCGCCCAAGTCCCACCCCAGAAAGTTCTGGAACTTTGAAAAAGTACTACCTAAGCCCCGTTTCCACCGCAGGAACTTTACCCAGGAACTAGGGACTTCGGGCTGGTACTCGGTGTGTTTCCACCGCAGGAACCAGGAACTAAATAAAGTTCCGGGTAAAATTTCCCCCCTCAGAAAAGTCCCTGATGGCGAGGTGGTACTTTTTCAAAGTTCAGGAACTTTCGGGGGTGGGACTAGGCGCTGAACATGCTGATTGGTTGGATTCAAGCCGCATTTGATTGGTCGACTCCACGCAGCAGTAGTCGGTTATGCGAGCTTGGGATTGGGATTTACTACTACGTCTTAAAGTCGTTGTAGTAAAAAAAAAATCAATCTAACTTTTTTACACCATGTTTTTCCAGACGAAACGAGTGGTCCGTCACTGACAGGAAGAAACAGTCGCGCGCAGTACTACGTCACCGGACAAATTAGCCTAATCTTCACGGTACTTTAGACCGCGTGGAAACGCAGAAGGCAAGAGGTCTGGAGGGGACAAAAAGTTCCTTGGAGAAAAGTTCCTGGTACAATTGTTCCGGGTAATTTCGGTGGAAACGCGGCTCTAGTGAGCAGGTACTTTCAGAGGGGGATTTTTTTACCCGGAACTTCATTTAGACCCTGGTTCCTGCAGTGGAAACACACCGAGTACCACCCCAAAGTTCCTAGTTCCTGAGGAAAGTTCCTGCGGTGGAAACAGGGCTAAATACAACTTTTGATTTAAATGTATTAATAAATGTTAAAATTAACATTTACTAAGATTAAAAAATGCAGTAGAAATAAAGTTTAATTTGAAGTACCAAAATTACTACCTGAAATAAAAGAAATAGAAATATAAAAAAATGACAAAAGCACATACTAAATACCTAACTAAAATTAAAAAGAAAAGTGAAAATATAAAAATTAAATATTAATAAGTAAATACATTTTTACAAAATATTACATTTCTAAATTTGAATGTATGTACATTTCTAAATATGAATGTATGTATTTATGTGGTAGAACAAAATGTAATATTAACCACCTTAAAAAGACCTTATTTTTCTCATAAATCAAAAACTACTATTATAAAAACCCATTGGAAATCCCCTAGTGAACCGTGGCAAATTAGCCTTGCGGGTTGGCCTACAAATTGACGTCATGACTGAACAGCTCTGTTCTCTCACTCTGTTCCTCAGAGAGTGTGTTAGTGTCTCTCTCACACCGATGGTGGAAATGAAAGGGGAAGGGTGTGCTAGTGGTCGAATTATTATTATCTTCCTGACAAACCTGAGAGTCCATCTCGTTCCCCTCTTGATGCGATTTGGGACCGTGTATCCGTTCCTAAACCAGTGACTAGAGAAATGTTCTTGTTAGTGACACTAGCGGTTTTCCGAGAAGAGTCTGTATGCCTCATCCTTGATTATTAAATTTCCTTTTTTCTTGGAGATAAATTGTGAGCACTCAGTGTAATTCCAGAGAGGCCCACGGCCGAAATAAAAGAACAGAGGAATAAGACCAGATGGTTTCAGTCTGTTAAATTATTTATCATATGCTAAGAAGCTGCGACTGCTACTCTCTGCTCTCCAGCCACATAATCAAGAGTGTATGTTAGCGATAGTCTAATTTAATTTTTATTGTTTCGTTTGAACCAATTTTCAATAGTCTTTCAGTATAATGTGTAGCAACAACATTCTAACATGCAATGCGTTAACATCAGAAAACAGGAATGATCATTCTTTTTTTAAAACCTTGCGAATTGTCTTTCTATATAGGCAGCTGCTTTATAAGTCAGTATCCGAACTGTCATTGAACATCATAAGTGACCCATTTGAAGCACTCTGCATAGATAGCAACTTCACATACTGTCACATACACAAACTCGCAATAGAGTTTAGCAATAGCATGGTGTTAAGCTAATGCTGCAAATTGGGGTAAAATGGTTTAACTGGATTATTTTAGCTGTATTTTTCAATTATTTAATTAAATATACATTTATTTCTATTTAAAATGTTTTGTGCTTCATCCATCATCTTGGATTTATGGTTTTAAGTTGAATAAAACCATTTAAAGCTGCAGTAAGCGATTTCTGAGGAACGCTGTTGAAAGTGGATCAGACCAAGAACCACAACACACTTGTAGCCAATCAGCAGTTGGAGGCGTATAAACTCATGACGGGGAAGGAGAGAGATTGAGCAAGATGGAGATTTGAAGAAAGACTGTAGAAAGAGAGATGGCTGAGAGACATTACAAAAGAGAAGGTCAGAGGAATATACCTTAAAAATGAACGGTTATTATCAGGCAATTTTAGCATTAACATTAGAAAAGATTTCCAGCACTGGAGAGACCTAAGGTGGAAGACCTGAAAATTGATGCCGAGGTTGTGTTGTTTCTGTTCCATATGTGAGTAACATTGGTTTCACGATGTGCTTACTATAAATTATGACATGTTTTTGTTATGTAAAGGCCACAATATACTAACGCTAAAGTTCACTAGATTTTGAAACAGAGCATAGTCTATATCTTCTCATTGCTCTGTACAGGTCCTGCCATTTTGTTCCCTTTTCAACTCTGGCAACTAAGCTGTGGTTTTTCTTATGGAAATCTACCAATTACCAGAGATGGAGGTTTTGTCGGAACATCTGAATGTGTGGAATTCTGAGGGTTATGGTAGTGAGTAGCCTAAATCCCATAATCCTCTGTGTCTAAGGGCATCTACTTTAATGTGACATATTCTGCATTCTGAATCAAGGACACTGAGATTAACAACACCTCTGATGTTTAAGAAAGAAGTAATTGCCACACTCTTGATAACTTTATTGATTGAATGAGCTCAAGAACACTGACAAAGAAGTGTCCTTATGTAATGGTATTGAATGTGCACTTGTAGTGTACTTTAAATCTTGAAAGTATGTTTTTTTGCAGATAATAATAATAATAGTACTGAAATAACGTGTACCTAAAGAGAGTATGAGAGAGTATATTTCTTAATGCATTTAAGTATACACTTTTAAAAAGTGCAGTTTGTAAAAATGTCAAATTAAAGGTTTTAGGGGTTAATTCAGGGTGATTGAGACACTTTTTGCCATTGAGATGACTTGGAAAATGTGTCCCAATCAACCTGAATTCACCCCTACTTTAAAACATTATGATTTGATAATCTTTTGTCATGCTTTCAATAAATACTTTTCAAGAATACTAAAACACATGTAAAGGACTTGATTATAATTTTAATTTTAGTGTATTATTCGACATTACATTTAAAGTTACAGTAACATATTTAAATGTACTTAATGACAACTTCATCATTACAAATGTGTAATTACAAAAAAAAATGACCAAGTTTCAATAGAAATGTCATCAAAGTCTATTTTAGTTTACCATAAATGTTTGACAGTACGTTCGGCATTACACTTCACAATTTCAAAGACAACAGAAGTAATAGTAAAATTACATATGAAGATGAACTTAAAGGTGATACAGAGGATCTTTTCGTCGACTGAGAAACCAAAGACTGTTAGTGAGATTTTGAAATGGGCGCATGCGTAAGAACAACCCCCCTCCTTCACAGCTCATATCGAGGGAACGCCTCCCAAAACTCGTGCACGAGTATTGGAACACGAGTGTTTGTTTACCACCGGCATTCGCTGTGTCGTGTTAAGGGGGTCGCACACCGGACGCAAGGCTCAGCGCCGCGACACGTCTTTAAAATTCGAACGCATTGTTTTGTATGTGTCACGGCGGCGACATGGCGCCCAGCTACGACTCAGAAAACAATAGAAAACAATGCGTTCGAATTTTAAAGATGTGTCGCGGCGCTGAGCTTCGCGTCTGGTGTGCGACCCCCTTTAGTGGATTCATTATGTCGGACTCACCGCAGGTAACTCATAATCTGCAGTTGTTACTCCTGTCTCCTGACAAAAAACATTGCATGCGGCGCCTGTGGAGTGTGGAAAGTTACTGGAGCGCGCAGCCGCGCGTCTCTCACAAGGAACGTCATGGCAGTGATTGACAAGCCAGAGGGCCAATCGTTTACGCGATGATCGCGTAAATGATTGGCTGATGTTTTTAAGGCCCTACCTCGTGCACAGATGATGTATATTAATATTATTCCTTTTAACAATATTCCTTTTATAGTATTTTATCAGTTAGTAAAGACATTTTTAAGTAATATTGCAAAAATGTATAAAACAAAACATTTAAGTCTACTAAGGTCAAAAAGCACTCTACAGTTCAGCTAATTGTATTTAATATAAATTTAAACTATACAATTTTTATTTAATTGCAGTTAACATGCAATTTAGTGTCCAAAGACATTACATTCAGTTCACTCTGAGAGTATTGTCACGTACTGGTTGTATACAAAATGAAGATGATGAAAGTCAAATTTCTTTAATTAATAATCCACATAATGAAGACGAAGGCAGGCAAAGCCACAACCATAAAACACTGACGAGACCAGACAACTAAGAACAGAAACACAGGAACATAAATAAAAGTGACAAAGGTAATTAACCACACACAGCTGAACAGAATGACGAATAATTTTTTTTTTTTTTAAAGTTTGCTAAAATGTACTTATTTTTCGCAACGGTTAGCTAATTTTCCATTTACATCTGCAACCAGAGAAATATTTACATCACAGACCTTGCGGTTCAAAAAATAGCATTGACTAAGAATAGTTTAAATGATCAAATTTGCTTCAGTGACATCAGTAAACGCATTCATTATGACAGCAGGTGAGGAAAAGCACCAGAGGTGGGTGGGTTACACAATCTCATCAACAGCTATAATGTCACAACATGCTGCAGGTTAGTAGCATTAGTTAGAAAGGTCTTTCCACAAATGCTTACAACTTCCTAGGAATTAAATACTCGATACTGTTAAAAAAATGACTAATTATAAAATGGACAGGTCGACTTTAAATATTAACTGGATGAGCTGCGTTCAATGCCACAATAAAATGACACCTGTGACCGCTCATTCTATATTAACTCATCCACTTTTAGTGGAATTGTTTTTTACTAATAATAAATGTAACTGTTTATGTGAACATTGCTGTATTTGATCATATTTGCTAGTGCTACTGTTTTATACAAGTTACTTGAGTCTGTGCAACACATTAACTTTTACCACAAGCTCTCATGCTCTCACTTTATTTGATGTCTATGTGACTCTTTAGTAATTTTCTCATTAAGATCATGTGATATTCACTTATCACATATCAATTTGAAACCTCCAGGAGTTTTGGGAAGAAAAGCATTTATGAAATGTCCATTTCATAGGCTCCATGTAGGGATGAAATATTACATAAGGACTATCCATTTTTCATCTTTGCTTAAATGCAGTCTTGTCCATACTTGAAGCTACAATCGTAAATGAAATCTTTGACTTCTGAAAGAGCCTTTTTACAATTAGAGATTGCAATCAAAACACACGGACACACACACACATTAGTGGTTCAGAGGGAGTGATTCAGTGTGTTCATGAGGAAGTCGCTGGAAGAAACACTTTTCCAAGAAATATTAGCCAGTTCTGAGAACAATCAGTCATCATAATGTACAGTAATTCAATTGCATATTTTTGAACAAGTCCAGAAACTGTGCCCACAATAAAGACGAATTGTTCAGCCAATAATAAATTACAAATTATTGCATACTTGGGTGATAGCAAATGAACATAGCCATATGCAGCATTGCAGGCTACTA
>RJVU01027559.1:6482786-6498070 GCA_003731715.1 Anabarilius grahami | reverse complement strand
ATTGTTAAAAAAAAAAAAAAAAAAGTATTTCAATCAAATGCTGTTCTTTGGAACTTTTTATTCATCAGCATTGATAATAATAAGAAATGCTTCTTGAGCATCAAATCAGAATATTAGAATGATTTCTGAAGGATCATGTGAGACTAAAGACCGGATTAATGTCTGTTGAAAATGCAGCTTCACCATCACAGGAATATATTATATTTTAAAATACATGAGAATAGAAAATTGTTATTTTAAACTGTAAAAATACTTCACAATATTACTGTTTTACTGTATTTTTGGTCAAATAAAATCAGCCTTGGTAAGTATACAAAACATGTCTTTCAAAAACATCTACCCAAACTTTTGAACAGTAATGTAAATACATTCGTTTTCCATAAAACATAATTATTTAACAAAACTACTGCAGTTTATACACCACTGCATTAAATGTTTAGTTCTCCACCACTTATGACTCTGTTGGCTGTTAAACAGGAACACTCAATGCTATATCTTGAACTCTGAGAGACCTTCAGTGGAATGGATAAATGAGGGGAAGCTTTCTATGAATCTGGAATACAAATCTAGACAGGAAAGGGCTGCTGGTGGACAGTGGTGAGGAGAGGAAGAGAGAGTGATTGAAAGGGTATTAGAAGAGAGGAAATCATTCAAAACCATGACCATTATACTGTATTATGTGACAGAGGATCGTTTAAAGTTGCTTATAGGCCTTGACTCGGCCATTGTTATGGAAATGTTTAGTTCAGGCATCCTTGGCGTGAAAAAGCTATGCAATCAACTGTCAGTAGCACTTTGTTAGGGTCCAATATGATGATAATTTAGTTGCAAATAGCTTTCATTCAGGATTTATTACTTTATCTGACTTGACATTCACATGGAAGTATATGTATACTGTAGAATAACTTCTTTTACATTTTCTAGTCTCTAAGGATAGGAAATTAAATGTCTCACAATGAATGAATGTCTTTCTTTATTTCCCCTTTTCTCGATGTATATTTCCCCTGCAATTAGGGGTGGCTGATACGGACAAAATTTTATATCACAAAATGAGTAATTTTATTACTCTCCATCTTACTGAAGACAGTCTGTGATAAAATAAGAACAAAGAAACTAATTACATGCAATAGGACAACAAAATACAATAGAACAAAGACACAAATGAACTTCAAGCACTGGAAATCGGAAACACTACATAAATGATATACTGTAAATCAAATGTTTAAAAAAAACTGCGTAGTCTTCACTGTGTAACGTGTATATATATGTACTGTAAGTTACAAAAGTAATTCAGTCAAGAGCAGTCAGAGATGCTATGAGCAGCGGCTTCGTGTGCGCGCATCTTTCACACAACACTCAAAAACCATCTCTCAGACAGCACGCACATATAGCAAATGAGTTCTCTTTCACTGCTTATTGCACTTCAATGGTTTAAAATCACTTGTCTTTAAACTGCAATGCTTAAAAACGCATTCAAATGATAAGCTTTCATGACCATGCAGCACAGCAATGTCATTGTAAGCGTTGATGTCCAAAATCTCTACCAGTTGACAAATTGCTACTGGTTAATCATGTCTACCGGTATATCGCCCACCCCTTCCTGCAATAAATACTTATACGGGCTGATGTAATCAGTTATAATTATAGTTTTAGCACAATGTCATGAACATTGTCTATATAGCAACATCCCATGTTGTTACTAATTAGACATTTTCTCTGAATTCAATGTGTTTGCTACATAATTGAAGTTGCTCCCACAAGACATAACGGCAACAACAAATGAAAGCTTTCCCAGCACCAGTAGCAACTAACACATTTGACTTAATAAAAGTCAACCAGTTATCTTCCAATAGCAGGAGAATATCGTAGCAATTTCAAAACGGCAGCATGGGGTTGAATTCAATTAATTTGGCCATGGCAAACATTTCATTAGATAGTTAGCAGGTGCACACGCAGATGCAAGGTAATTTAGCTACAGTTAGTGTGAAATTGAGAAGGTCTGCAAGCCAGATTTATTTCCATTAGAAAAGGACCCACTGAGAGCTGGGTATCAGTATGTCTGATAACAGCTGATCGAAATTCTCCACCATAAACAGAGAGGATTGTTTTCTTTTGAAGATATTGAGTCTGAAGATTTCTCTAAAGTTTCTTGGCATCCAGCATAGTTTGTTTAAAGGACCATGAATATGGTCAGGCAGTGTTTGAAGCCAAGATATCACAGAAAATAATCAGGAAAAGCCAAAACCTATCTTCAATATAAAACCAATATAACACGTTGTCACCGTGCAAATTAGCTTGATCTAACCAGATGTTTTGAATTCTCTTTAAAGGCCTTTTTAAATACTGTAAATCAGGAAGGGGTGATGTGGTAGTGATAAAGTTGAAATGTCACAACTTCATCCCAGACAGACATTAAGAAAATAGCCACATCATAAAGATTTATTATCTGATAAATTTCAGTGTATTCTTGGGTGGTATAGATTTTATTATTATATTATAACTCTGTTTACATTACTCATAAAATTACCATATAACAGTTGTTTTTCTCAATCGATTTGACACACATCTTCAAACTCAGATCACTATTTTCAAAAATAAATAAAATGCTGATCTGAACAAGTTGTAATTATCCTAAACAGAGTGTAAGTTTTCATTCATTTCTGTCAGGACCACTATCGTCAAACATGATTGATAATTGCATAGAGTTTGTATTGGCGGTATGGTTCTGTTCTGGGCAAGAACTCCCTGTGCATCCATGCAGCCTAGCATGGATAAGAGCAGGGAGAGCAGCAATAACCCCCCTAGGGTAAACAGAACAGAACCAATATATGCAGATATAATTAATGTCAATAATTTAACATGTACACATAGTTCAAGAATAGTTTGATTCAGGGGAATCATAAGGCCAATCCTGACTGAAAAGAGAGGAGGAGCTGGGGATGGAGGAGGGTAATTAGCTCCTGAGAATGCAATAGCTGCTGATAATACTGAAGAGCTTCTATATGGGTGCTGTAATAGGCGTCGTATTCCTATAGGTAGACGTGAGTCACCTGGGAGTCAGCTGATGCGAGCTTGACTGACGTGACCTGCCAGAACTGACGCTAAAGGCCCCAGTATACTTCAAACTAAGTTCTTTTTCGTTCTTCGTTTAGGGGTAAAACGAAGGTCGAAATGCGTGACCAGAGATATACTGTAATCGAATATCTGACGCCGCCCACACTGCTGAGAGCAAAGGTTACATGAACATGTAAAATATGTGCCGTGCACTTTCTTCTCAGTAACAAAATAAACACAACAAAAATGAGAAAACAGCAAGCATTTATTACAGAAAGCATAAGAAAAGCATCTGATCATAACAACATGGGTTTGTTAGCACGAGCTCTGCAAATTAGCACTCCAGTCACGTCATGTCTTCATATAGCACTTTATTCAATAGATTGCTTAAAATCAAGCAGCTTTACAGTATCAAACAAGAAAAACAGTGTTAGTGCCTCATTTTTTACAAGCACAACTTCATTTTGTACTATAAAGCGTCTATCCAGTGTGTTCATGTTTTCACCCATGGAGATCTTACCTCACTGAACCAAACAGATCAAATGAGTCAAAGACGCGTCCCACGCGAGTGAAGGCGGAGCCTCAGCGCACACCTCCTATTATGTTATCGTCACGGACCAATGGTAGTACGAAGGTATTTTGCAGCTGGAGCGAACTTTTCCTGAAAGTTCGCTTTGGCAAGCCGTTTCGAACTTCCAAAACGAACACAAAACGAACTTCGTTTTGGCCTGATTTTGTTCGAAATGACGTCACATCAGTTCGTTCTTCGATTTCGTTTTAAGTATACCGGGGCCTTAATGCTGGATTTCAACAAATTATAAATATTATGCATAATTTTCTCAAAACATTGTGTAGAAAATTCTCAAATGTGTTCATCAATTGTGTTAACTATAAAAACTATTTTCAAAAGTAGCATTGTTATACAAATGGAAAGAAAAAAGAATAAAAATAAGCATGAAAAGGGAGAGAAGAAAGAGGTGTAAGAGTTAAAGGTGGTGGAGAAAGTTGAGGAATAGGTGCAATGACAGGGAGATGAAGAGTGGAATAGGTAGAAAGAGATGAGGGAAGAGTAGGAGAGACTTTAAGAAAAGGAGAGGGCATTAGAACAGTAGAATGGGGAAAAGGAGAGGCTGAAGAGATAGGTAAAGTGGAGGACAATGGTGTACTGGAAAGAATAAGAAGAGAAATTGTAAGAAGACATGAACAGAAAGAGGAGAGCAGAATGGAAGATACGTAGAAGGTACAGAATAAAATGGGAATCACCCTAATAAATCATGGCCTCTTCTTGAGAGAAGCTAGGAAACAGATCCAAAGTTTTACTATGGCATTCCACATCTATATTTATGAGTATTGTACTATACTATGACTGCATATTGCTTGCCTTGTAAGCTGTAAAGATAGCCTTGACAATCTATTTACTAATAGTCTGCTTGGTGCTGGGGAACCTCTTCTGGGTGAACAAAAGAAAACCAGCAGATATGCTATCAGGCAGTCCGATGGACGTAAGTCTCAAGGACCCTAAGTAGATTAAACTTCTCTTGACCTGCCATCACGAAAGGAGGAAAAGAAAGTCCTGCAATATAGTAGAACATGTAATATTTGGGGGTACTTTAG
Organism: Anabarilius grahami; assembly: GCA_003731715.1. NCBI lineage: Eukaryota > Metazoa > Chordata > Actinopteri > Cypriniformes > Xenocyprididae > Anabarilius > Anabarilius grahami. Next base: position 6,493,402 of record RJVU01027559.1, on the reverse strand, counting down.
GCACACACCACGGTCTAAGGTGTAATATTGCTTTGACCCTACCTGGGGCAAACTCTAGGCAGGAGGAGGCAACTGACAGGGCCTGCAAATCTCCTACCCTCTTGAGAGATGTAATTGCCAAGAGAAATGCCTTCTTTAGTGTAAGAGGCTCAAAGGGTGCCAGGGATTACCCTTCCAGTACCACAGCCAAATCCCAGGCGTGGACTCTCACATGAACTGCAGGCCTCAACCTCAGAGTGCCACGAAGGAAACGGATTATCAAATGGTGAAGAATCTCCACTTTAGGGTGTAAAATTTCCTCATGGAGGGAGCTCTAGAGTTTAGGAATCTTTCAACCGCCTCGGCTGAGAGACGATAGTTCAGGAGTTGTTCTCTCTCAGGGGCAAAACCCAAAGCTTCCACATCTCTGGCCAGTGGTTGTAGATTGTGCCCCTAGCCTGTGTTAGAATGTCCCTCCTGACGGGAATCTCCTACGGATAGCTGTCCAGAAGAGACATTAGATCCGACATGATAGCCTCTGAGATCTGGAAGATCTCTCTGAGTACTTTAGTGCTAAAAATACAACCATCATATCTCCAGGAAATTTATGTTCCAAGAGAGATGATGCCCTCTCCACAGTCCTCGAGTAGAGAGGCTCTCTAGGACCGCGCCCCAGCATGTGAGGGAAGCGTCTGTCGTAAACGTCTTGCGACAACAAGAGACCCCCAGCACAGGTTCTTGGGACAGAAACCAAGGTTTCTTCCACACGACCAAGGAACAAAGGCATCTGCATGTAATCTTGATCATGCAAAATGTGTTGCCCCTCTGGGAAAACCCATTGTTCTTGAGCCACCACTGCAAGGATTTCATGTACAAGAGGCCAAAAGGTATCATGTTGGACGCAGCTGTCATGAGTGCCAACAGCTTTTGAAACTATTTCACAGTGACGGCTTGGCCTAGCCTGATTCTGCTCAATGCTGAGAGAATCGATTCGCTACAAGCAGGAGACAGTCATACCTGCATTGTAACCGAATCTCAAACTACTCCTAGAAAAATTGTCCTCTGAACTGGAAAAAGCATGCTTTTCTTGGAATTCAGTCTTAGCCCCAAGCACCTTATGCGGGCAAGGACAACATCTTGATGCCTAACCGCCATCTCCTGCGACTGGGCTAGTATTAACCAGTCGTCAATGTGTGCTCACCCTCAGAGACCTGAGCGTGGTGTCAGGACCTCTACTTTGAAACCTTCCTCAAGAGAATGACGGTCCTCAGATCCGTCTTCTACTGGGGAGGCTTAAGGTGAGAATGTTGTCTCGACCCCTAAGCTCATTGATGGGGGACTCGAGAAGTAAAACTTTCCTTCTGTTGCTTTCTATGCAAGGAGCTAGAGGCTGATAGCTGGGGCTGCTCCTTGGCAGCAGCCCCTGGGACCTGGGAATCGTTTCCTTGGTGGGCTGGAGAGACAGGCCCAACCCCCTTGTCTTCATCCATGTCCCTAAACAGGTCGGCTTGGCACATCTGAAGGATGGCCATAGTGTGAAGGCATGCACCAGCCTGACCTGCTGCCATGTAAGCCTTGCCAACCAGAGATAATGTATTTCTACAGGGTTTGGTGGGCAGGGTCTTAAAAGACTATGCAGCCTCAGGGGAGAGATAGCATGCCAGCGTCTCTTCAACCATGGATATTTTCCCAAAGCCATGCTCTTTCGTCCCCACTATCGAGGCGTAATTCAAGATCGTGGGGCTGTATATACTTGATGAGAACGGCTTATTCCAGGACCTTGACACCTTGGTGTGGATCCAATTTACACTCATCCAATTTACTCTTACAAAGGGCTTCAACGGCATGAGCAGGGGAGGAAAGAGTACTGAAAAAATATGCTTAAATAATGTAGTGTGAGTAGAGTCAAAAATTACTTGTCCAAAAAACTTCTTGAGTAAGAGTAAAACTATTGCTTATTTAAAAGTACTGAGTAGTGAGTACTGAGCAGTGGATTCTACCACCGGATTCTAATATACACTGTACACTGCGGTTTAAAAACTGTAAATCACATTATCTTTTGTTGTTTGTCAGAAAGAATGAAGAATATCTAGCATCCAGCTGTCACAATGAATGTCCAAAGGTGATGATGAGATGCAAAAAGATGCAAATAGTAGTTTTATTTATCAAATAAATCCTTGGTTTAAGATGCCGATCTTGAATTGAAATCATGAAATGATTGAAATGATGCTTGAAGGAGTTTTTTAAGCTCCAAAAAGAACATCAATCCATCATAAAAGTAATCCACATGACTCCAGAGGGTTAATAAACGCTTACTGAAGTGAAGCAATGGGTTTTTGTAAGAAAAATATCAATATTTAAAACTTTATAAACTGTAATTACTGGCTTCCGGCAATGGCCGTACATGTGATCATGAGAGAGTCGAGTTCCGGTGGAAGGGTGACCTCTGACTTGATGAATGACGTAAGCACAGTGTAAGTGAACACAGAAGCGCAGATGATAGAGCAAAACAAAACGCCGGTCACTAATAAGTCTAAAATGAAAAGTTTTAAAGAAAAATGTTTGAGGATATTGATAGGCTGGGCCTCCTCTGCAAGCTCCATGTGCAACCACCATGATCTGAGCTGCTGTGCCACCTCAACAGACATGAGACCCGAACCACGGGGGGCATGAACATGGCTGCTCTGATCAAAAAGGGCCAGGCAGGAGCGGAGCATTCTTAATGAGAGAAGCTTACAATGAGGGCAGTCAGTCCCATCGAGAGCTGTCCGCTCCCAAGCAGCTAACACAAAGATCTAAACTGCTTGATTGCCATCATTTTCTAATAATAATATTGGCCTACTGGACAAACAAACACCAAATAGGATGAACAGAAATGCAGAACGCTTGCTGAAGACATAGAAGCTAATGCTGTTTGTTCTGAGTATCCTTTATAGCTTCTGCGGCTCACCGTCACGCATCAAGGGGTGACGTTACACCAATCAGGATTGGAATAGTTGCACACTTGCTTCAGACACGGTCACGCTGAGGCGTTCCCTATAGCATCGACGTCAGACACATTGTGGAGTTCCCTCAAAAGGGAACTTTGCAAGTACGTCAAGTTATTCTACTAACTCTAATCCCTTATTCTACTAACCATAACCCTAACAGTCTACTAATACTCAAATCCTTCCAGGATTTCGCGGGACTTTTTTTAGGATTTTTGCAGCCTAAAATGACTGAATTTGCTGCGGCTTTTCTCAAAATTTGCGGCAACATTCATGGTTTTACAGAGATCATCGCCCCCAGTGGTGAAACATTGAAATTTTGAAACGTTTCAAAACACTTGTGATGTAACGAAGCCTCATTTACTGAAATCACGTGACTTTGGCACTTCATGAAGCAGTGTTTTGAAATCGCCCATCACTAGATATTGTTGAATAAAGTCATTATTTTGTTTTATTTGGCGTACAAAAAGTATTCTCGTCGCTTCATAACATTAAGGTTGAACCACTGTAGTCACATGAACTGTTTTAAATATGTCTTTAGTAGCTTTTGGGGCACTGAAAGTGTTAATTAACTTGCTGTCAACGGACGCCTCACTGAGCCATCGGATTTCATCAAAAATATCTTAATTTGTGTTCCGAAGATGAACAAAGGTCTTACAGGTGTGGAACGACATGAGGGTGAGTAATTAATGACAGAATTTTCATTTCTGGGTGGACTAACCCTTTAAATATAAAAAATATATACTAGGGTGTGGAAATGGCTAATAAGCCAATTAGTGCTCCTCTGCATCATCTACTACAGTGGTAATTTATTCTTTTTTATTTCTAAATACGTGTTTGCTTTCCTACATCGTGAAACCTTTAGTTTTACAAATGGGGACAAACTATGAAGTATGAACAAATAATGTTTTGGACATCACATATAAAAATAAAAAAGTTGTGTGAAGCACTTAAAAGCACTCAAACATTAGACCATTTCTGCCACAAGTTATTTCAGTTAGTGTCACAAAGTTTCTCATGGTTTCCAGATTACACGTGCACTGGGAACAAACCGCTTGAAATAACCGCAGAATTAATAACATCGCTGTGAAATCTTGTGAGAAGCATTTAGGTTAAATTTGTCGCAGAATTCTCTGTTAAACCACAGATATCAGATCAAATATCAGAAATCATATCAGATCAAACAGTGTCCACAGCGGCACCGTTTGATCTGATATCTGTGGTTTAATAGCGACTTTTGCAACGAATGTGAACGCTTCTCACAAGATTTCACAGGGATGAAATGAATTCTGCAGTGAATTCAAGCGGTTTTTTCTCAGTGCACGTGTAGAAATGTTGTTGTCTGATCGAGATCGGCCCAATGCTCTGACCTCCAGTTTGCGACGCGTTGTCTATTATTGGTCCGAGCTGCGCAGCGCAAACGAGTTGACTAAATGCATTTTGCGATGACATCACGGGACGTGTCGAAGCCCAAAGTCTGCACCAATTAAGAAAAAATGCAAGATCCTCCCATTACTGCGGAGTTTACTTGATTTTGCGATAAATTCAGCGATCGCAGAATCGCGAAATCCTGGAGGGACTGCCTAATGAGAGTTAGTTGACATGAAGGTGCAACATTACTTATAGTCAACAGAATGTCTAAAGGGGACCACCAAAATAAAGTGTATCCCAAGTAACTTGTTTATTTATTTTTAAATATATTATTGGAAATTGTGTAGAAAAAAAAAGTGACAATACAAACACATTATTAATAAATAAAATACAATATATATATAAAAAAATAAAAAATTAAAATTGACATTACAAAATGTGTCCTGTATTGATGTATATGAACTTCTGGCAAATGAGAGGTTAAAAACATGGTGCATTTAAACATGTTTATTGTGTTTTAACTGGCTTGGAGAATTTTAGTTGCACTCTATGATCTTGCTGCACATGCTCTATGGCAAGAATGCATGTGAAAGAAAGAACATAAGGAAGCAGAAGAGAGAGAGAGGTGAGGATGTACAGAAAGACCTAGACATGGCTTATGCTTGATTATGAAAATGACTGGCCCTTACTTTTCAACAGTCCACTTTAGACATTCTAACTATAAATAACTTTGCAACTACATGTCATCTAACTCTTATTCATTTGCTACTTCATGTTAACTAACTCTCATTAGAGTATTAGTAGACTGTTAGGTTAGGGTTAGGGTTAGTATAATACATTGACATGTACTTGCAAACTTACTTATAGTCAGTAGAATGTCTGTTGGGGGTCCATCACAATAAAGTGTTAGCAGATACTAAGCAGACAGTCTACTAATATACTAATGACTGGTAGTTGACATGTAGTTACTCACTGTTAGTAGAATGTCTAAAATGGACTATCGAAATAAAGTTTCAGTAAATTCATTTAGAATTATCTAAATTGATCAACATTTGAACAAGGTTATAACAAATGTATGTCTGTATGCACCAGTTGTGAATCTGAGAGAACTTTTTTTCTGGACATAGAGATATTGCACTAAATTAAACCAACCAATATTAAAAAAATATTTTACACAGATCTTTACACATTTCAATACTTCATCAATCACTGAATTGTATTTATATATTTTTCTATGTCCCTGCTCTGTACCTTGTTCAGTACCGACACTGGTTTCTGAGTGAATTGCATTGCATAGCTCAATTTTATTTTAAAAGGCTGATAAATTCATTGAATCTTTATTGTCAATCTGTACCCAGATAAATCATAAAGCTCCTCATCATCCAATAATGTCCTCCAGTGATGGTATCAGCTGAACCGTTGGCTCCAGGGCATCCTGTGCCATCTTCTAAAATATAACACAGATGGATTGGGCCTGCGTGAACGTCTCGGTTGAAGAGTCGGACTGTCTGCTTCTTGTATAATTGTTTTATCTGGTCAGTGGCATCTGGAAATGCATCCTTTCCAAAAACTGCTGCCTACTATTATGGAAATGCCAACTCTTCTCAAAGCTGTCGAGCATGACAAAAAAATTGGCTTTTAATCTGTTCGACTGTGAAGCATAAACAAAAGAGTTTCCCTGCAACAAAAATACCTAAAAGTTTTAGATTGCACAATAGTTTGGTGTTTCTAATGCGAATTGAGACCAATAGTGTATCAGGAACCTCAGGCTATTTCTGACTGCTTCCTGTTGATACTCTAATGTCAACTTGAGCTGAAAATATGCAGGTGATATGTGTCCATAATAAATTTGCCAATCAATATATTTTGGCTGATGATTAATTGTCAATTAATAATAAAGATGATCAATTCAATTGTTTGCTTTAATTTAAATATCAAAATATGAAATCTTAAAACCTTTTTTGTAATATGTCTTCGGTCAACTAGTCAGTTTTCTATTTATACAGTATATATAGTGAAGAATTAAGCATACCATTCCTTATTTGGATGGTAATATGTGATTGGAATTGAAAGTGCGCAATAATCACAGTTATCATAAATTGCAATGGACCATCGATGATCTATATCTGATAACTTTGGGTAACATAAAATTTTTTTAGTTTGAATAAAGTGTAGCTCTTGAAATATGCCTTATTTTCCCTTTTCCAAGAGCCATGTTTTGAGACATTTTTCAGCCTAAGATGTGTAATCAACTTTAAAGGCCACCAGACGTCACATCATTTACTCTGTGGCCTCAAATTAAATTGCCCTGCAGTGCAGTCTATAATAGATAGTTATAGATGGGAAGACATGTTTCATTTCTGTTACCAATAAAGGTTCAGAAAAACTGGGCCAGAAGCAAAGGTATTTGTTCAGCTCACAGGAAAAAAATGAAAAACAAAACAAACAAACAAAAAAAACAAAAACCCAATTCTGCCTGTTTGTTATTGCATTCCTGAAGCTCAAAGTTTCTTCTAACAAGTGTTTCTTTCAGGGGTTGAAAGCACTCAACAAAAGGACATATGAGAGTCAGTGAGTGAAAAGACTTATAGGCTTGGACTGTAGCATCATGCTTACTGCTGCATGTCTAGTGTGGCCAGTCAAGTACACTGACTGGCTCAGTGATTGCTTGGCATTGTTGCATAGCCACATTCTGTATACGTACTTAGCCTTGGTATGAAGACAAAACAAGCATTACGATTTGTTAACTATCAAATAGGTTTGCAGATACTTCCTTTAATTGTCTCCCATTTACTCAGCTTACTGCCTGGAAGCACACTGTCTGCAGCTCTGGATTAGATTTTATTACAGCTGACTTGTGGGCAGAGCCAAATTCATCTCTTTTATTTGACACTTATATGAATATTGACATTATTAATATGCAGTAATCTTCACAGTCAGAGGCAATAATAGCAGCCCCTGTAAACAGACTATCACTGAGCGACCAGGACATGCTTGAAAGAACACAAAGCCTGCAGAGAACAATCCAGAGCTAGCTCTGTTCTGTGGTGTTGGGTGAGCACATATTCAATTTAGCAGCATGAAAAAAAATTCTTATTATTCATTACCAGTTAATGGATTTGCCATTATTTAGTACCAGTTAATCAAACTCCATCAATGGCACTGTGCCTAATGTTTTTAATTTAAAAGAGTCATATCATACATTTTTATTATTATTTTCATCCCGATGTTCACTTATATTGTTAGTTATTCGCAATAAAGTTTTTTGCATAGCAATGATATAGTTTAGTTTATGACAGTTTCCCAATATCTCTCTTTCTCAATGAAATGGGTTTATGCTGCTGGGTTGCTGTTAAAGGGTTAGTTCACCCAAAAAGGAAAATGCTGTCATTAATTACTCACCCTCATATCGTTCCACACCCGTAAGATCTTCGTTCATCTTCGGGACACAAATTAAGAAATTTTGATCAAATCCAATGGCTCAGTGAGGGGTCCATTGCCAGCAAGATAATTAACACTTTCAGATGCCCAGAAAGCTACTAAAGACATATTTAAAATAGTTCATGTGACTACAGTGGTTCAACCTTCATAACCTTGTTATGAAGAGATGAGAACATTTTTGTGCGCAAAAAAAATAAAAACAAAAAATAACGACTTTATTCAACAATATCTAGTGATGGGAGATTTCCTAACACTACTTCATGAAGTTTCGAAGCTTTACAAATCTTTTGTTTCGAATCAGTGGTTCGGAGCGTGTGTCAAACTGCCAAAGTTGCGTGATTTCAGTAAATTAGGCTTTGTTACGTCATAAGTGTTTCGAAATTTCAATGGTTCACCACTGGGGGGTGTGACTTTGGCAGTTTGATACACGCTCTGAACCACTGATTTGAAACAAAAGATTTGAAAGCTTTGAAAATATCTTAATTTGTGTTCTGAAGATGAGTGAAGGTCTTACGGGTGTGGAACGACATGAGGGTGAGTAATTAATGACAGGATTTTCATTTTTTGGGTGAACTAACCCTTTAAAACTCTTATGTAATTCTACAGAAGGATCTGCAGAGTTTTGGGTGCAACACAAATTTAAAAAAGCAAAAGCGTTAGCAGATTTTGCCCCATTTTACTATAGTTATATTTGGATTTAGAAATAATATTGCATATCTTGCTTTCTCTCACTGGATGGGCTATATTTCTGAAAACTATAAAGGATGTTGAAAAGCAAATGCGGGTGGTTTTGTGTTCAAATGTATTGAAGGTGTAAGAAAGTAACAGAAGTTCAGAAAAAATTTTATTTGCAACCTGGTTTCAATGCATGATTATTTATTTATTTATTTATTACTAAGGTTGTTTTTACTAAGGAAGTTTTCATTTATATTATCTCTTTAAAAAGTCCAACTGGTTAAAACGTGCAGGCCATGAAGCTGGTGATTCAAAACCTGCTTAGATAGATTTTTAAAGGGATAGTACACCCTAAAAATGAAAATTCTCTCATCATTTACTCACTCTTATGTAGTTCCAAACTTATATTACTTTTTTTTTTCTTCTGCTGTACACAACAAGAAAACATTTTGAAGAATGTTTCAGCTGTTTGTCCAAAGTATGAAAGCCAATGCAAAACTTTCAAGCTCAAAAAAGAACATAAAGGTGCTGTAAAATGAATCCATATGACTTGATTTGTATGTGTTGGATATTAACCTTTCATCTATAGTCAAAACAAAACATTGATAAATAGACACATCACAAGCAATATGAAACATCTCACGTGAAACTCCTTGGTTCCTATGATATTATTAGTCCAGAATTTTTATTTTTGGATGAACTATTACTTTAAGCCTTATTGTGCACATTTTCTGACTGGACAAGGTGCTCAAAAACCCCTCATCTCTTTTCAGATACTATTCTGATGTCCCACCCACCCTCTATCAACAAAATGTAACAGCCGCAGAGTCAGCAGTATGTTTTCCATTATTTAAAACCATTCACATTCCCTTTCTAACAGCGGGCAATTACTCTGACATGAATGAAATCACTTTCCAAAACACAGCAGTAGCAATCTATTCACTGCCATAATTTATGACTGTTTTCTGTGTGCATCTTCATTACGGGGCTTTCATACGGAAATGAAGAATGACAACGCTAATTTCAGCTGAAAAAAAGAGATTAAAAAGGAGAACACCTTGCTGCCTAGACAACCACTTCCCAAACTGCCTGTCAATAACATCTGACTCAGGTAGCTTTGGTGCCTTAATACTTGTGACAGAAAACCAGTTCTGGGAACTCCACGTTTTAGACAAATGTTTAGGTGGGAGTGAAAAAGCAGCGGCATCTGTGAAATACACAAACAGGTTCCCGGGGAAAGTGTGTCAGCATAGATTGAAATATAGGTTCAGGTTGGCGTCTGGAAAGGGAACACTGCTGGCAGCTCCTCAGTCTGCACACTGCTAGATCAGATACTGTCATTTACACAACCAAACCTGAGGGTCTTGGCACCATGTGCATTGCATCTTGAGTGCATTGCATGTTTATTTTTAAAGGGATAGTTAAACCAAATGGTATGTCATCATTTACTCACCCTCATGTCATTCCAAATGATTTTCTTTCTTCTATAGAACACTAAATAAGAACGTTTAAACAGTTTTTGTCAATACGATGAAAGCCAATGGGTTAAAAACAATATTGGAGCCCACTAACTTTCATTGTATGGAGCAAAGCAAATTTTCTTTAAAGAAAAAGGTCATACTGTTTTAAAACGATATGAGGGTGAGTAAATGACAGAATTTTCATTTTTGGGTGAATTATTCCTTTAAGACTTAACATTCAGTTTGAATAAAAGCATTCATACTGGTATATTCATTTAGAGCATGATGCATGATAGAATTATATTTGTACTTTTCTTCTCCTTTTATGTGAAGACTCATAAAGTCAGACTTTAGTCAAGGTTATGTGTCACTGAATAACATATGGGCAAATTACCACCCACATTTCTACAGTACACATCAGTTTTCTCAGCATAGTCACACTAGGATGTGTCATGCAATTTAAAGGTTCAAAAATTTTTTTTTTTTTTTTTTTTTCATATTCAGTAAAGTGTCAGCCAAAAAATCATAATGTTTTTGTCCTCTATCTGTATGACTGTCCTCTGTCGATATTTTACTGTACATATACTATACAGAAATATAAAATAATTGCTTGGTGTGGACACTTGTATATATCTCTATCTATCTATCTATCTATCTATCTATCTATCTATCTATCTATCTATCTATCTATCTATCTATCTAT
>RJVU01027559.1:6428196-6482728 GCA_003731715.1 Anabarilius grahami | reverse complement strand
CTTTTGCTGCCAAAACAGCCCTGATCCATCGAGGCATGGACTCCACTAGACCCCTGAAGGCGTGCTGTGGTATCTGGCACCAAGATGTTAGCAGCAGATCCTTTAAGTCCTGTAAGTTGCGAGGTGGGGCCTTCATGGATCAGACTTGTTCGTTCAGAGCATCCCACAGATGCTTGATTGGATTGAGATCTGGGGAATTTGGAGGCCAAGTCAACACCTCAAACTCGTTGTTGTGCTCCATTCCTGAACCATTTTTGCTTTGTGGCAGGGCCCATTATCCTGCTGAAAGAGACCACAGCCACCAGGGAATACCGTTTCCATGAATGGGTGTACATCAGGGGTTGGCAATTAAGTTTGGCATCGGGCCAAAAAAAATTTCACCACTAGATGGCGGGCCAGAACATAGTCAAAGGTTAATTTAAATTAATTAATGAAAAATGCAACTAGAATTGCCTATGATAGACTGTTACAGTGTCTTTTGTAACTAGTGAGCTGTTACTGTGTTAAATCCTGTAGTAGGACAGTCATCAACAAAAAGCCACATTTGTGTGGCGGTGTCCGGGTTTTACACTGGATAAATTAATAAAGTGGAGTAGTGACCTGGCAAGTATCTTCATTCACCAACTTGCAACACAGACCGCCTTGCTAAAACCCCCATATGTGGGAGATGCGGAATGGATAAAAATAACTCAAAAGAAAACTTGAATAAGCCCATTAATGGCATGTTTGAGTCATACCAATTTCATTATTGTGAATAATAAATGTGTATCATTTGAATTTGCTTGTTGCACAATGGAGCCTAACTTATTGTAATAATTATTTGATGTATGCTACTTTTACACTCAGAATTATACCTTGGCATCCTCACGTACTAAACTGCATTTATTTAAATTGTTTGTTTGCTGGAGGTACACTATTATGTCTTTTATGACTTTTATTCTTTTTTTAGTGCACAGCTTCGACGCGGTGTCCGTCAAAAACAGGCGAGGCACCTATCTTTAGCGAAGCGGCGCTGCGAGGGCCGCTTCTGAAACGTTCCGCGGTGTAAACGCTGGTGTAAACACAAGCATTGCGGATCAGCTCCGGTAGCCGCGGCGCAGCCGTAACACGCCGCAGACGTGTGCAGCGTAAACAAGGCTTAAAGCTGGATTTATACTTTTGCCTGACTGCGCACCGCGAGCCTCCACTGACTGCGCGCGCATCTCCCCAAACGGACGAGACGTTTAAGCCCCGGGTATACTTCGGCCGTCCGTGTTCGTGCACCGTCCGCATGACGTAATTTTCGTCATGCGGAGGGCTCACGGCCAGCCGCACACCCCGTCCGCGTGCAGCCCAAATTTCGAGACCACGTGGACGGTGCGCGTGCAACAGCGCATGCGCAAGCAGGACAGAAGAGTCCACTAGGTGGCAATACGCACAGTACTGAGCACAATGTGCAGTCGTCGAAGAAGAGTGTGTATAGAGCGATTCAAAAACAAGACGAGTAAACTCATAAGCATGCCTTCTCCATCGTTTTTGATTCCTGTTCTCTTGGTGTATCTTCTGAACTACAGGTCCTTCTCAAAAAATTAGCATATTGTGATAAAGTTCATTATTTTCCATAATGTAATGATAAAAATTAAACTTTCATATATTTTAGATTCATTGCACACCAACTGAAATATTTCAGGTCTTTTATTGTTTTAATACTGATGATTTTGGCATACAGCTCATGAAAACCCCAAATTCCTATCTCAAAAAATTAGCATATCATGAAAAGGTTCTCTAAACGAGCTATTAACCTAATCATCTGAATCAACTAATTAACTCTAAACACCTGCAAAAGATTCCTGAGGCTTTTAAAAACTCCCAGCCTGGTTCATTACTCAAAACCGCAATCATGGGTAAGACTGCCGACCTGACTGCTGTCCAGAAGGCCATCATTGACACCCTCAAGCGAGAGGGTAAGACACAGAAAGAAATCTCTGAACGAATAGGCTGTTCCCAGAGTGCTGTATCAAGGCACCTCAGTGGGAAGTCTGTGGGAAGGAAAAAGTGTGGCAAAAAAACGCTGCACAACGAGAAGACTGGGGAGAAGGAAATGCCAAAATGCCTGAAGTCCAGTGTCAAGTACTCACAGTCAGTGATGGTCTGGGGTGCCATGTCAGCTGCTGGTGTTGGTCCACTGTGTTTTATCAAGGGCAGGGTCAATGCAGCTAGCTATCAGGAGATTTTGGAGCACTTCATGCTTCCATCTGCTGAAAAGCTTTATGGAGATGAAGATTTCGTTTTTCAGCACGACCTGGCACCTGCTCACAGTGCCAAAACCACTGGTAAATGGTTTACTGACCATGGTATTACTGTGCTCAATTGGCCTGCCAACTCTCCTGACCTGAACCCCATAGAGAATCTGTGGGATATTGTGAAGAGAAAGTTGAGAGACGCAAGACCCAACACTCTGGATGAGCTTAAGGCCGCTATCGAAGCATCCTGGGCCTCCATAACACCTCAGCAGTGCCACAGGCTGATTGCCTCCATGCCACGCCGCATTGAAGCAGTCATTTCTGCAAAAGGATTCCCGACCAAGTATTGAGTGCATAACTGAACATAATTATTTGAAGGTTGACTTTTTTTGTATTAAAAACACTTTTCTTTTATTGGTCGGATGAAATATGCTAATTTTTTGAGATATGAATTTTGGGTTTTCATGAGCTGTATGCCAAAATCATCAGTATTAAAACAATAAAAGACCTGAAATCTAAAATATTTCAGTTGGTGTGCAATGAATCTAAAATATATGAAAGTTTAATTTTTATCATTACATTATGGAAAATAATGAACTTTATCACAATATGCTAATTTTTTGAGAAGGACCTGTATGTTGTAATGGTGGATGCACCATTTTTCTTCTCCGATCCTGCCCAACGAATGTCCTGTTGATGACACGATGTCTGGTAAAAGAGTATAGAAAAAATTGTACTGCGTGCGCATGTGTCGAACTCGGTCATCCACACGCGGAAAGTGAAGTATACCGGGGGCTTTATACTCAACGCGCTCGCCGTTGTTCTATTCTGTGAAACAACAGGGGGCGACTCTGAGAAATTGTTCTCTAAATCAGTAGGAAGCAGCGGTGAGAAGAAGAAAGGTACATGTGACAATGTTTATTCTAGTTTACACTGTAAAAAGAATCATGTAAAACCCAGTAAACCTTGAGTTTATTACTTGTGACATTAGAACAAAATATATGGATATGAGAACATGTATACAACTAAATTAACAATCTCTTAAATATTTTCTAATTTCAGTAAACATTTTCATTTAGTTTCGTGAACATTTTTATTAAACATGGACCTTTATTTTCATTAAAGGGGATTATTTCTGGTATTGTTGGCACATTTTGTAAATGTTTAAACGATTAATTTAGACACGAAAACTGGGTGCTGCTGTGGTGAGATGTACATACTCGGCCAGGGGTGTGTTTCCCGAAAGCATCATTAGCCAACTATGGTCGTAAGTCCCATTGAACTCTATTGGTAACGATGGAACTTGCGACCATAGTTCGCTTTGGGAAACGCACCCCAGATTCGCCTCGCATTCGTGCATTTCGGGATGTGGAGCTGCGCTGAAAGTTACAAAATTTGATGTGCACACCGCCACACGAAATGACTTTGCATGCACCCAACCCGTACTTCCGTCAATGCCGCGATGACATCACTTTTGTCATGCACACCCTAGCGAACTTGCGGACGCGCCGAGTATAAATCAGACTTAAATAAGGGGTTATCCTTTGCTGAAACTTCCTCGTCGGCGTTGAGAGCACAGTTCATGGTTGCAATGACAGACACCACGGGAGTGCAAGCTCTATGGAAAGAAGGAAAAAGCGGCGCAGCTGCGCTTTCCATGCATTTTTAGACGCATGTGAAAGGTCACTTCTATGGTTGCATCTCCATTTCTCCAACTATGGGCTATAGGCCACGGGTCAAACAGTAAATGCACGCTGCATTAACTGCGCGTTAATAAAATAAGTGCCATTAAAATTAATTTGCGTTAATGCGTTACTAACGCGTTAATTTTGACAGCCCTAATATACATATATATATGAAGAGTTTGGTTCCAAAACGCAATAACTCCATTTTGATTAACCCTTTCGCACGTAAATTTTAAATATTCTGTCTGACCCCCCCAGCGTGAGTTTTTTAAGGCGACCGTTATTTAGAATGTATCACATTATGGTTTCCATGGTGACGCGTCATTGCTTGTTACGTGACACACCGCAGCACTATATGAATGATGACCTGCTTTCATTTAATTTTTCCTTGTTTATTTAAAATATTCACAAATTTGTTAACTATAGCATGAAATATCTAATATTCCAATTGACAAATATGTGCAAGATGTGTTTTGCTGTTTAAACACATTTATAACAATCATGTTAGATGAGCCATATGCGCGATGGGCGCCGCCATGTTAGTTTGCGCCGCACAGAGAATCAGATCTGTTGGATTTACAACCCGTGAATTCATCCACTTCTCCTGAAATACATGAAAGTAAGTGAGTCGGTGAACTGGGGAAGAATAGAGTAAACTTTTAAGTTACTTTCACAATGTGTATCTGATATGAATAAAACGTGTTGTCTAATTATAATGGAAAGGGTTGTTATTTCCGCTTCTATAGACATCACTGTGTATTTTACAAACTCTAAATATATTGTTTTGTTAGTACTCATGTGTATTTAAATGTCTGAAACCTAAAATAAACATTATTTGGTTGAAAACACTGCATATATGTAATATATGAAAAGCGCTGCGCGTCCATCTCTGGTTTAGCGCCAGCCAAAGCGCGCAGCACATTTGAATTTGGCAGTTGATCACGTGATGCACTGAACGTTCTAATCACACCGGTGTGATCGTACGCGTCAAAGGGTTAATTTGAGTAAAAAGGTGTTTTCTTTACCAAGAAAGTGGCAAGATGAAAACCACTATTTTCTGTTTCAAACTTTCACATAGCATCTTTTGGTTATAAAAACATTAATAATTCAAATCTACATTTTGATTTTAAAAAGTTTATTATAAAAACATATTATTTTTTTCCCAAAATGCAATAAATCCATGACACTTTTTTTCAAAATGCAATTAATCCATCAATATAAAAGTTATTTTTCAAATTGAAAATACAAAACAAAGTAAGTTGATTCACATATATGACAGAGTCTAAACTTTGCCAATATTGATCTTATATACAGGCATTTTACTAAAAATACATTCAGCCGTCGCTCCCAAAATGAATTCAACGGGTCATCTTGTTAATGTTATAAATTATTTGTCATTACCGATTAAAGAGTATCTGGCGCCACCGCACGGTTAAGCAAACATTTGCCGAGTACATTGGTATTAAAAACGGCTTTTTAAAAAAGACTTCAATGTTTACAGTGGGTGGAATGGTGCGCTGTGATTGGTTGAGCGGATATATCGCGTTCTGCAGAAAAAGGAGACTGGCGTTTGTCGTGTTTTGGAAAGAAAGGGAGAAAACATGACAGAATAACACGACGGATATTGCATTTTGCACAAAATTAATAAACGACTTTTCAATACCGACCAGATACAGTACTGATTTTGGAGGAAACAAATTTTTTTTGAAAATGGTGTTTTGGAACCAAACTCTTCATATATAAATATATAAACATTTTGAACAAAAAACTGAGAAAATTGCGTTTTTGTCAAAGACTTTGTCCAGATCAGATTCGGATAATCAAAACATAGGTCGAGTTGATTGAGTCCATCAACACCCCCAAAACTTGCACAGTCCTATACTTCTTTATGGGTTTGACATTTCATTCGGTAATGTGTTAGGCAGTTTTGATTTATATAGTGTTGAATGTTTGATGATCACATTATAGCTTACTTGTGCGTAAACAACTTCTATTTGCAGATATTTTTCTTCACTTGCTTTTCCAGAAATGCTGTAGTATTCCAAGCGGCAACCTTTCTCTTGAAGCCAATACGGAGGTGACTTAAACTGCAATTCATCGACTGGCTGCTAGGGACAGGCTCCAAAAGGGAGCAGAATCTCATTGATCCCCATGTTAAAATGCCCAACCTTACAGCAGAAAAAAAAAATGTTTATAGCCTGGTACAAATTGTGGTTTTGATCTATACAGCTAATTTTGCCCTTCATGACAACTCTCAGGGGGGTGAATTTTTTTTATAACTCATCTGTTTAAAGGGGTAGTTCATTGCGATTTCACTTTTTTAACTTTAGTTAGTGTGTAATGTTGCTGCTTGAGCATAAACAATATCTGCAAAGTTACGACGCTCAAAGTTCAATGCAAACTGAGATATTGTCTTATAAATAATTATCTGTTTAAGGACTACAACAAACGGCTACTAGGGACTTCAACAAGCTTCTTCCCGGGTTGGTGACATCACTAACCCTAGAATTTACATAAACCCTGCCCTTGAGAACACACAACAAAGTGGGTGAGGCCATGTTACTGCAATACAGTACGTAACACAAATGCAATAGCATGTCATAAAAGCAAGATGACAAAATGACAAGTTATAACCATAATTAAACTAAACTATACCGGTTCTATCTTCATGCAGCATATATTCTCTGGCTCTGTAGGCATCTTACAACAGTTCCCACATTTATTGCAATTTACATTTTATCATGACAAAATATTAGCCTGGATGCCAGCCGAACTTAGGCCCGCCCACAACATTTTGAGGTCGGGGAGTTCGGTCTGGACTCGATCCGTAGAGGAGTAATTATGCCCGAACAGAAACTGTTCGGACCAATCACATTNCTACTAGGGACTTCAACAAGCTTCTTCCCGGGTTGGTGACATCACTAACCCTAGAATTTACATAAACCCTGCCCTTGAGAACACACAACAAAGTGGGTGAGGCCATGTTACTGCAATACAGTACGTAACACAAATGCAATAGCATGTCATAAAAGCAAGATGACAAAATGACAAGTTATAACCATAATTAAACTAAACTATACCTGTTCTATCTTCATGCAGCATATATTCTCTGGCTCTGTAGGCATCTTACAACAGTTCCCACATTTATTGCAATTTATAGATTATCATGACAAAATATGCTAATCAATGACTTTAAGATAGTTAACTCCACATCAGCTGCATAAATTCATCAACTAACCGTTCAGAAACATCCTGTTGCATTCAAAATGTTGTCACTTCTTCTTGAGTCTCTCCATCATTGTCAAACTCCGTCTTGAACATAAAAACAGTTTCTGACATTTTCAGTGAGTCGGAGGTGAGGAAATGTGAGGCGCTGCTAAGTGCTAACATAAGCTCCTGAAACTCCACCCCCTTTTGAGAGCAGCAGGTCATTAAAGGGACACACACAAAAATGTAGTGTTTTTGCTCACCCTCAAAAAGTGACAAATTTAACATGGTATAAAAAATGATCTGTTGGGTATTTTGAGCTAAAACTTCACATACATACTCTGGGGACATCAGAGACTTATTTTACATCTTGTAAAAGTGGCATTATACCACCATTTTAAAGTATATTAAGCCTTAAAGTTCTGCATAATTAAGGGCATGGCCACTTGAGTGACAGGTGGATTGCCGCTGCTGTCTGTGAGCCGTCATGTTACCCTCAGCTAATTCCAGCCGCTGAATTTGGCATTTCTGCCATGTTTGTGCTTTTTTCTGGATTATTTTATACAACTATCAAATAATATGGCATGCTGTGCGGTTATACGGTTGAGACAGATGTGCGTCTGTGTACACGTGCACACACGTTCGTGAGTTTTACTATGACAATGGCTGGAGAATATGCCTCTCAAGACACCACAAACTCCAATAGCACTGCTTGGATATTATAACTAAATCTGCTGCACTATTTTGAAAAATTATACTTTGGACGCAGGCTCATTTGTTTGTGAGAGTCTAATGTATACGATCATATACAGTTTTACAACATAAACAGTGCTCAGGTTGCATAATTTCTTGAAAAACGATGATGGAGAGCAGATCATTCAGAAGAAATGTGATGCAAACAATGGACAATATATCAATATTTCATGGATTTTTAACGCTTTTGTGGACAAAAAGTGCTATTGTTTGTTTTTCAATGGACGCTCAAGGACATTTTACCCAAGTGTGACAGTTTGGATTCATCTTGTGATCGCTATTTCATTACAAATGTATGTTTGTTTTGATTTTGTGTGTTGTCATTTGCACACCCCACACAAATTACAATATTACTGTTGCTGGAGCATCTATATCTTAAAAAAGACTGTAGATTGGCAGTAAACCTTTCAAATGATATCTTTATTAATATTTTAGATAGTGTCTAAGATAGATAGATAGCTTCTTTAGCCTGCTTTAGCTTCATGTCGCGCTAGTCGGGCGTGGTTTCAGTAACCAGGCACCTCAGTTCCAACCATGTCCCGCCTCTTTGCCCATTTTCAGTTATCCGGGAGTGACTCGCGATGACGCGCTGCCAAAATGGCAACAGCCGCTTTTTCGCTTCAAAAATGCCCTTCAGAAATCTTCGGGTGACGTCACGGACAGTACGTCCATATTTTTTACAGTCTATGTAATATTCCAGAAGATCTATAACAGCGTATCTATAGTACCATATACTATCTATATACCATATACTACTATACTACCTTATAACAGTGAAAACATAGATTGCCGGAAAAATTCTTCAATGGCAGGGAAGCGTTGTGTCATAAATGACGGAAAATCTTGTCAATGGCAGAGAAAGAGTTAAAATATTTTCACCAGTATCAGAGTATATGCCTAATGGTGGTGTATTTGGTTGCATTATATTTTGTGATTCCACTGGAACAGAGAGCATTTGGTTGAGTGAAGGAAAATTGCATGTGCATGGCAGCAGGGCAATGCTCCATGCCAAACACTGTAGGAGCCACTGTAGGAGTAAACGTTACCCTTAACAGGCCCATCCAGTCTGAAACAAAGCCATTGTGTGTTTTTCTAGCACTGAGGCTCAAACCCAGATGAGACGGGATAATTTGCTGCACCATCTGAGCATTTCAGTCTGTTTGCATGGTGTTGCAGACATGACAGATAGTCGACCAGCCTCATCACAGGAACCACTCTCATGTAAAAAGCGATGACAAACCACCCTAAACATTGGGTTATAAATATCATATTTCATCCCTTTCAACATTCAGGCACCAGTCTCCTCTCATATAAACAACATCAAACTCGATTTGCTGCCTTTTCTGACTCTTACTAATGCAATTGGATATTTTGCCCTTATTTAATTTTCAGGGAAAGTAAATCTCCAGGCCCCTCAAATGGCCAAGTTCATGTTTCTTTGTCTCTTTTCAGAACAATTATCTTCTCATCTGATCCTCAGAGAGCCTGTGGCAGGATGATACAGATATCTCAACTGGAATCATGTCATATAACGTTAGTTGGTCAATATTTGTTTTCCAGAACTTCCCAAGCAATTATTGTTACCAGAAATGAGTGACATATATTTAGGTTGTCAGTATATATATACAGTTCTCCACATCCCAAGCAGAATTTGCAAAATGTTTATCGAAACTTTTATGAAAAATAAAATTGCATTTAATTTTATTTTTTATTGTAACTGCAAAGATGCTATTTGTCATAACAGATATTTTTCATGTCACAAGACAGAATAACTTAAATTACACAAATTATCTGTTTCAAAGATTTATATACATGTATTTGTGTTGCTTCCTTGAGCATCAATAGCCACTTTCTCACATTAAACTGGTAAATTACTGTGGATTGACTTTTCTGCTAAAATACACCTGCTGTACACACAAAGCATTGGCTTTCTGTCTTTTTACTGTTAAGATATTTTTCACACATCAGCACCAAAATACCGGTAAATTGTGATGTCAATAATCGGAAATGAGTTTTATATGCTGCATTGTTTTCTTTATCTGCCCGAATGAGAAAAAAACACTTTAGTTTCACTGTCCAATTTGACAAAAAAAAATTTAAATTTCTAAATGATAGGCCTAAAAGGTTGATCACACAGGATGCATTTTTGTTTTTTGAGACTCCATACAATAGTAGCCTATAACCGAACAGCTGAATGGAAAAGCTGCGCTTTTGTGCAAGATGCTGGAAAAGCAGTGAGACGTGACACAAGGGTTAAAGACACCCATCCAGTGGATGCTTACATAGAAAAAGAAATAAAAATCAGCGTTGTGGAACACAAAAACATGTTCTGTGTGAACCAGCGCTTACTGTGAACAGCATGGAGTAATCGCATCACCTCCATCAGAACTTTTAGATTGCTCTCCTCACATTTCCAGGGTTCTCTGAAGTGGAAGTCGTCATAGATAGGTACATTTCTGTAGTGGTGAACAGGAGAAGACACCGAATATGATTTTTGCATTCCCTTTAATAGCAAAATACGACTTTCCAAAAAAAGGAGGAAAAAAAAATAGAGGGAGATTGATTACGGCTGTCAAATGAAAGAAAGATATCATCTTTACTGTCTCTCCCTCAGCTGTTGTAGAAACACCCTCATGGCAGTGTTAATTAATGATAATTTAATGCCAAGGTAATATAACACAACGTGTTATCCACCTTATTTTTAAGTTAAGAGGTGCGGTTATTTGTAAAATGAATGTGTCTGGCTTGGTGTCTTCAGCTTCCAGTTATTTTTAGCTGTACAAAATAGCTTGTTATGCTCCATGATATTGCAAACTGGTATTTCTTACCATATTATTTTAATGTATTGTTGCAATTACAAACACACTGGTTTGTAGCGCAAACAGTTTTACTGTTACTGCACTATGCTATCCTTCTATAGTTATTTACTAATAGCGACGAATGTCTTGCACATTCACAGAAAATAGTAGACTACCACATTGTAATATAAGGTGGATAAATGTACACTATTTCTAAACTGATTCTGTAAGGGGTAGAATCATACAGTATGTCTGCAATGCCTCTCTCTAAACCCAAGGTAGTAAATGGGAAGCTATTCTTGGTGTAGTCCTGAACTCTAATTTGATATCCATGCAAAAAGAAGATTCCCTGCATGGCTATACGATTTAAAATCAAGCTTCTGCTGAATTAAATTAGATTCGGCATGCTCAAATGGCCGATTGCTTCAAGACAACAAGGAGATTTCTTGGACTGTAACAAGGTGACGGCAGTCCAATTTGATTAAGTTTGACATTTGATTGATGTATGCTGTGCTGTTAAGCTTTCTGAAGCTCCTTGTCCTGCCTAACAAGAATGATTCTTCTCTTAGTGATGGTAGCTCACTGAGATGTGCGTGTACATAGAGATGGATATCTAGACATTAATGGCTGGAGTTAAAAGTGTGTCCTTCTTTTAACAACTGTTCCTCTATGGCAAGAGTATATATAGACATCTGGGTCAGAACATTTTAATTGATGGGATGCAGCACAGCAATGGGTTCAGATCAGTTATAATCTGTGAAAAAACCCAGTGCCGAATGCAAATAATAAAATACATCTAACCATATTAGGCAGATGCCAACATGGCATTTTTATCTTCAAAAACATGAACAACTATAAGTTAAAGAAAATACAATCCAGACTACACTGATTTTCAGAAAATTAGTTTTTAACTAAACATTTTGTTAATGTATTAAACAACTTTAGTACTTTGTTGGGCCCCCACTTGATGTCCAACATGTGCACCAATGAGCCAAAACATTATGACCACCTGCCTATTATGCTGTTGGTCTTCTGCATGCTGCCAAAACAGCCCTGACTTGCCAAGGTATGGACTCTACAAGACCCCTGAAGGTGTCCTGTGGTATTTGGCACCAAGACGTTACCAGCAGATCCTTCAAGTCCTGTAGGTTATGAGGTGGAGCTGCCTTGGATCGAACTTGTTAGTCCAGCACAACCCACAGATGCTCAATTGGATCTGGTGAATCTGGAGGCCAGGGCAACACCTTCAACTCTTGTTCCTCAAACTATTCCTAAACAATGTGTGCAGTGTGGCAGGGTGCATTATTCTGCTGAAAGAGGCCACTTCCACCAGGGAACACCAATTTCATGAAGGGGTGTTCCTGCTCTGCAACAATGTTTAGGTAAGTGGCATGTGTCCAGTTGTCCACATGAATGGCCGGACCAAGGGTTTCCCAGATCATTGCATCCTACTCCCTCCTCCATCTGCTTGTCGTCATCCCACAGTGCATCCTGGTACCATCCCTTCTCCAGGTAAATGGTGTACACATACACTGCTGTCCACATGATGTAAAAGCAAACTCATCAGACCAGGCAACGTTCTTCTACTGCTCCAAGGTCTAGTTCCAACTCCCATGTGCCCATTGTAGGCTCTTTCAATGGTGGACAGGGGTCATCATAGGCACTCTGATTGGTCTGTGACTACGCAGCCCCATACGCAGCAGAGTGCGAAGCGCTGTGTGTTGTGACACATTCCTTCCATGACATCATTAAAATTTTGAGTGACTTGTGCAATAGTAGACCTTCTGTTGGCTCAGACCAGACAGGATAGAGTTCATTGCATCAATGTACCTTTGGCGCCCAACACCCTGTCACCGGTTTGTGTTTTGTCCCTCCTCGGACCACTGTTGGTAAATTTTTACCACTGCTGACCAGAAGCAACCCACAAGCCTTGCTGTTTCAGAGATACTCTGACCCAGTCGCCTTGCCGTATCAATTTGGCCCTTGTCAAATTCTCTCAGATCTTTACTCCTGCCCATTTCTCCTGCATCAAACACGTTTATTAAGAGAACTGATTGTTTGCTTACCATCTAATCTACTTAGACCTTAACATGTGGCCTTGTTAGGAGATGATCAACAATATTTGCTTCGCCTGTGACTAATAATAATATTTTAGCTCATCAGTGTAAAACGGGTCTGTATGCGAAACTAGTTGATAAATCATTGCGGTAGGGTTTGGGCCGAGTTAACAGTGTTTTAGTTATATAAAACAACCCATCAGACATTGTCATTATAACTTGTCTGTGTTTGTTATAATTGCAGTAGGTTTGAACATGTTGCATTCAAAGGTCACTCTATAATGTTTCCAAGCTCTCAAATTTGCTTTTAAGACTAAATATCAATTTGAAATTTACCACCAGAGAACAAAATTAAATGTCCTTCACAGTACTAAAGGTATCTTTACATGCCATTTAAACTCTGAAAGGCAGCAATCAGAGGGGAATGGTACGGCTGCATGAGACAAATTGGTTTGTTTTGTTAGCTGGTGCTCTTGCTGAGTCCTGCTTGGAATCCAAATCGCACCTGGGCCAGGCAGAGATATGAACACAAATCTCACTATAAGAAGCTCACTGCTAGAAACTTTTCATTTCTGATAGCAAGCTTCTTGACTGTCCACACAGGATGTGCCATGGGAGATTTGCTGTTTCACTTCCATACCACCATTTTTTTAAATAGAATATATATTTACAGTATTAATGTAACATATACATTTTCATTTTAAGATGCAGATGGTGGAAGATCTGACCTTGAAAAGCTGATGAAATATTTAGAGAATATTTCAGTAAGGTTTTTCAAAAGCTGTATTTGAAGTGTACAATATGCAAGCAAGGTACACATCAAGTACTCATTGATTTAAGTGTAGGCCATGTGAGAAAGTCATGCATTCATTCTTTTTTCATTTTGAAATATTCACTGTGATTCACTATCACACAGTATTTGTATATTTTATGTAAAGTGCGTACAGAATAGGGAAGGCATAAAACATTCAGCGTAAGCGTTATGAAGAATGCGGAAGCGGAAAGTACGTTCAAGGCGATATTTTGTTTATAAAGCATAAACGGTTGTATTTTTTTCAAAAATGACCGATCGTTTCGCTAGATAAGACCCTTCTTCCTCGTCTGGTATCGTTTAAAGCCCTTTGAAGCTGCACTGAAACTGCAATTTGGACCTTCAACCAGTTGGTATCCATTGAAATCCACTATAAGGAGAATAATCCTGGAATTTTTTCCTCAAAAACCTTAATTTCTTTTCGACTGATGAAAGAAAGACATGAACATCTTGGATGACATGGGGTGAGTAAATTTATCAGGAAAAGTGTATTTAACCCTTAAATGCATACCTCGGGTCTTTAATGACCCGGGACGTCATTCACTACCCTCCTCCTCATTCATTTTTTTAAGTTAGACATCAACCTTCTTGGTATTCCTCAATCAATTCATTATAAAGAATATAACAAGAAAAAAATCATAAAATTATAAAAGAATGCCTATTTTTGTATTCATTTTTTGTCAAAATTGTATAGGGTCGCAAACGACCCGAAGTGTGTATGAGTGTACGTATATTTTTTGGTGAAGCGGTTAGCGATCGAAATATTGATTTTGAAGATGTTGAAAATTATATAGTTTTGAGAATACGTTTGAGATCGCGAATGGGCTCATATTCGTGACCTCAAACATAAAACTAGCCTATTATTTGCTGAATTTACTGGCAAATGAGCTCTGACGAGGACAGTGATGATGGCATAAAACGTCTGCTCAAACGGAGCCCTTTCAAGCTCCAAAAGGTAACAAAATACGATTTATTTTATTCCTCTGTAATTGTTACTCTAATATCAGAGTTGTTTTATATTATCGCGACAGGTAGAGATCCTTCCATGTTAGATATAGATACGGGTCGATAAAGACCCAAATATGTAAGAATTATTGGCGAAACAGTCATGCATTTAAGGGTTAAAAGTGGACTAATCCTTTAAGAAGACCTTTGTCTGAAAATACTACTTAAATCAACAACATAAAAAAATAAATAAAAAAAAAACATCAAATATTAGATCAAACTACCTCAGAATCAACTTTGCGTTGCTGCTCGCGATCGCGTCAAGGATCAGACAAATTTGCACGTGCATTTTGAAAAGCGGACATTTAGGAAAGTGCTGCGGCAAGTTTTTGTGCCATCTACTGTTTAGAGGAAAATAAAATCAAAGGTGCCTTTTGCTCTGTTGTACCCTAATATGTAATAGTAATTTATATATCTAAAGTCTTTGTTAAAATGTTGCTACAAAAATTGGCTTTAGTCGGAATGCAAAGTTACTTTTGAATAACTGTCAAAAAACTGCTATTGTTAGGGCATCTACTGGCCCATTTTAACCAGCCAAACCTTGACCATTTGGCTAAAATGCTGAATCAGTCATACCTGACAGAAATAAGCCAATCAGTATCATAATTTAGCAATCCATTCAACAAATTAAAGTAATTGAATTTTGTGTTTTTACTCAATAACTTGATTTACTAAAAAAAGTCTCTATATTTCAGTCAATATCCTGACATTTAAGTACCACGCAGTAATTCATGCACTGCACTGAGTGTAACTGCAATTAAACTGTCAACAGCTCTTTGAAAACTTCTAAGCACAGCAACATTTTTTATTTATTTATTTATTTTAGTAGGGCTTTGACGCCCTTAATTCTCTATACAGTCACACAGTCAAGAACCCATAGGCAATTCACATGGCCTTTTATGGTCTTTGAACATCGAATATTATATACAACAACAAAAAAACAAAAAAAATATGTAATAAATGTAAATAATTTAATAATTTTAATACAGACCATGTTTTTCCTTGCGCATACCCCCACAGTGCACCGGTTTTAGGGTCAGTAGATACTTACGTAGCCTAGACATTTGTGGATTCATATGGGGCCAGTCTTGGGTTAAATATTGGAATGTGATACACTTTAATGAAACATAAATTTTACAATTCGAGGAGTCATTTTTACAAAGTAAATCTTTTTGTTTTATTTTTTATTTTTTTTATCATTGTATGTATTGTTTCTAAAACAAACATAAAGAAAAACCCTAGAGAAAAAAATCTGTGGCCGTATTCACAAAACATTTTATCTTACCACTAAGAGTTCTAGTAGTAAAAGTTCTTAGCTAAGAGTTTTCTCTTAAAACCGATTCACAAAACTGCTGAGACAAACTTTTACTAAGGAATAGACTGAAGTCTTAAGCTAAGAGTAAGGAGGGGGGGGGTTGACCTTGTTGCTATGGAGTATACACACAGTGATTGGCTGATGGGGGAGGAGTCACTGTTTAACTCTACAGTTTTCTGCATCCCTCCGCCACCCCGCTCCTCACTCTCGGCTGGGGATATGGGGAGAACTTTGGGTTTGGGCTAAATTCCAAGCTCGGAGTCCTCGATCTCCTTGGACAGCACACCAAATACGCTTATTATTATTATTTGTTTTACTCTATTGAATCATTTGTAAGTGTGAACTCATGAAAATCACTTTTCACATTTCTATCATTGCATATTTCTCTATTGAACATTTTTTTTATTATTTACAACATTATTAATGCTGTAAAGTTATTAATCAAGATAATAAATGCACTGGAACAAGTCAATTTAGGGGGCAAATATTGTCCCTTAATGGAAAAGGGGCAGTCTAAGTACACTGTAAAAAATCAAAAGTTGAGAAAACTTAAAAGTTTAAGGCAACAAACTTCAGCTGTCTTTGAACCTCTCTCACTGTACAACATAGGACAACCGATTAAGAGCCACGATCACAGAAATCGCCACAATTGTTTCACGATGGCAATCTTTCGTCTGGGACAGCCAAAAATCGTGCAGTGTTTTAGAGCAAAAATGTAGGACTCCTAAAATTAGGACTGACACGCCCCATTATTTTTAAGAGTTTCTCCTAAATCTGCAATTTAGGAGCTACTTTTAGCCTTAAGATGTTTTGTGAATACGGCCCCTGGTTTTTATAGATGAATGTGTCACACTTATGTTCAGTTAGTTTCATGATCACAGATTTTAAGTTTTGTTTTCATCAGTCACATCATCTCTCATCTGCTTCCATGGACACTAATCATCACAGCTGTTCGTCATTTAGTTCATCACCATATGTATTTAGGTTCCTCAATTTCACTTGATTTAGCAACTTCCCCACCCCTTTTAAGACTTTTTTCAAAAGCCTAGCGGCAAATCTATGGACAAACCTTATCTAGATTCCATGACTCGCCCACTGATCTATATTTATATTAAAGGATTAGTTCACTTTCAAATAAAATTTTCCTGATAATTTACTCACCCTCATGTCATTCAAGATGTTCATGTCCTTCTTTCTTCAGTTGAAAAGAAATTAAGGTTTTTGATGAAAACATTCCAGGATTATTCTCCTTATAATGGACTTCAATGGCGTCCAAACGGTTGAAGGTCAAAATTACAGTTTCAAAGGGCTTTAAATGATACCAGACGAGGAATAAGGGTCTTATCTAGCGAAACGATAAAAAGTAAATGTATATGCTTTATATAAACAAATGATCTCCTTCCAAGTGCTTCTGCCAAAACCTAATTTTCGTACCTTATTCCTCGTCTGGTATTGTTTAAAGCCCTTTGAAGCTGCACTGAAACTGTTATTTTGACCTTCAACCGTTTGGAGGCCACTGAAGTCCACTACAAGGAGAATAATCCTAGAATGTTTTTGTCAAAAACCTTAATTTCTTTTCAACTGAAGAAAGAAGGACATGGACATCTTGGATGACATGAGGGTGAGTAAATTATTAGGAAAAGTTTATTTGAAAGTGAACTAATCCTTTAATATAGATCAGTGGACTTGCCTGTATGACGTCATCTAGCGACATTTAGTGACCAGTTTTAGTTACTTTCAGCTGAAAGCATTGGCAACACTGCTCCTGCCTGCCTTCCTTGTGAATTAAACCCTGTTTATATTTTACAATCCTGTCTTCAGTCCACCTTCCATCATCTTGTGACAGGATGGAAACTAACCAAAATAAACACAAAGTTTCAGATAACTTCTTTTGTGCTGTCTGTTGTCTTACATAATTTAAATGATCTTTAACTGTGTTGCAAAATAAGCTAAGCAAATACTACATACGCAGAATTTTATCATCATGATGAAATTATATATTGGGTTATAGATTTGCCATTATGACATATGTTGGGGTGTTATTTTCAATTTAATCAGCCAGCGTAATTGTATTTACACTTATTTTACCTTTTTATTTACACTCTTTACAGTAGACAAGTTTGAGCATGAAACCTTACCCTAAACCTACCAATTTGTGCATTATATAATATAAAACACAGGATATAACAGGCAGATATACGACTAGTCAAAATTAATTAAAAAAGGACAAATATTTCAAGTGTTCAAGGCAAAACAATTGATTTGTGTGAGGAACGGACCCAAAAGCAATCACTGTCTCGTCCACAATCATGCTCAGATCCTGTGTGCACACATTCAAAAATTACTGCCAGAAGAAGTATTACATCAGCTTTGATTGTGAAATAGCATTGGCTCTCGTGTGTCTCGTGATCGATTGTGTCAAGCTAAAGTTCGAGTGTATCTTTTGAATGAGGCATGACTGCATGTGTTCACAGAGCGGGATCATTTTCAGCAATTAAAACCTTAAGTTTCACTTTATTCTTCATTCAAAGATATTGTATGGCTTCAGAAGTCTTGGAATGCAACAGGAGTTGTTTGTAATACTTTTTATACAGTTTTTTTGGTCAGTGTTTGCAATAAATACCTGTGACTATACATTTATTTGCCTGTTATGGGTGGGTAGGTTTAGGGTAGGGGTAAGGTTAGGTGCTCCAGTTGGGGCAGTAGGGGCAGTCGTGGCCTAATAGTAAGAGAGTCAGACTGGTAACCCAAAGGTTGCGGGTTCGATTCTCAATACCGGCTGGAAATAACTGAGGTGCCCTAGAGCAAGGCACCTAACCCCCAATCGCTCCCTGGGCGCCACAGCAAAATGGCTGCCCACTGCTCTAGGTGTGTGTGTCCACGGTTTGCAGTGTATACGTGTTCACTACTCCTAATGTGTGTGCGCTAACTTGGATGGGTTGAATGCAGAGAACAAATTATGAGTATGGGTTACCATACTTGGCCTTAATGTGTCACTTTCAAAATATCTATGAAAATATAAATCACTTCCACTTTTACCTATGAAAAGAATTAAATGCTTCTTGATCTGACGCATAAGGCAAACAACCAAAAGTGATGGAGTACTCTGCAGGTCGAAAAATGATAACGCAGAGGGGTCCTGACCAAGTGTCAACATGTGATGAGTTTGGAGTTAGAATGTGTTGATAAACCCATTGTTTAAAACTGTTGCATACCCCCTTTTTGTGCCCCTGTCTATGTTACCACCAGTGGCATTTTGCTCTTTTTAGCCAGTTGAACCGTTTCAACTGTTATCAACTTGATGGACTAAGTGGGATGAAAAAACGTGGCCTATCACTGCTAAAACATCTCTCAGCAAGCAAAGTGTGGTCATTTAACTGTCGCTGTGATGCCCTGTTCCTTCTTAAATCCTCAGTGTTGTGGGGTGAAGGGGATAGGAGATAGTCTTTGACCTAAGAGTTTGTGCATAAATTCAGATTTTAATGTGGGTTAACAGCGCTGCTGGGGCATTACAAACAGAGCAAAGCCTCTTACTGTTCTTGTCACGTGGGACTGATTCCCTTCTCCCTCTTATTTAATCCTGAACAAAGAGTCATTTGGGCTCCAGAGACAAAGCTTTGTGTTAAAGTGTAGCACTTTGAATCCTCCTTGAGGATTAATTAACGTGTGACCACAGTAAAATTGGAACGGGTTATCTGCCTCTGAAATAAAGCTTCTGCAATAGGGGCATTGTAATGTGGCTTCATAACTGGCAGAGCGAAATGCTTTCAAACATTGGGATATAGGAAATCTCTTGATGAATAAATATGTATGACTCATTGGAACTTGTCATTGACGGTAATGGAATAAAGAGATTACAGTTTTGATTTTGCATAAGTGGTCCTTACTTATGGAGCAGCATTAGTGTTGGCGGTACTGCATAAAGCAGACATCCAGATCTGATTGCAGAATAAACAGGAAGAGACCAAACCAGAAGAGAGATGAATAACATATGAACTTCATGTGGAGTGCCTGTTAATACTATTACTTATGTTATAAATTTCACACTGTTCCACATTGTTGCAGGTGGATAAAGGGAAGAAAATATGAGATTTTGTTGACTATTTATCACAACACTTTCTTTTTACTTTTTTTTTTCTTGAATGATACAGGTGAAACTATACTGGCATGTATCATACCACTCCCAAGTTTCACGTCATTTGAATCAGTAGGCCTATATTGTGAACACAAATTCATTAGCAAAGGCCTTGATATATTGTATATCATAGCATAAGAAGTGAGTCAGTCAAATTCAGCAACCTCTCAGACAGATTAAATGAGCTCATTCAGTGAAAGATTTGCCAAAACTGATTCATTTCTTCTAGTTCACTCCGTAAAATTCATGTAGTGTATTAATATATTATTCATATATGAGCAGAGTCATTTCTAGCCTTTCATCAGTACTAAGGCAAAGGACCCTCATCAAAAAGTGTGTCCTTATTTTGATACTGTTTGGATAAATCATCTTTAACCCTGTAAAGCCCACTGTTGCAGAATTACAACATGTCTTTCAAAAATAAAAATAAAAAATGCCTGCAAATGTTTTTTTTTTCTCAAGACCACATTTACATTGTTAATGGGTTCTATTGTTTGTCCTCACAATGCTATTGGATAGAAGAAGTGTTTAGAGGTCCGGTCATCTGGCCATGAACTTACTCTACCTGCAAACTTCGCGTTGAGCTCATCTCCTTTTTTTGCATGACTGGATGTCGTCAAGATTCAAGTAAGTAAAATTCCTTACATTTTTTTTGTGTTTATTTCAATGTCTAGAACACATACATATTTAGTTATTTTGGAAAACATTTATCAAATTTGATTTAGAGCTTGTTAAGTCCATGTTGTAATTCTACAACGTTGGGCCAGAGTGGTAGTCAAACTAGCCTGTGCTCCATTTACATTACATAAGGACACTGCACTTCTCACATGGTCACGAATTGAAATTTAAACTGTTAGATGATTAATTTGAACTAAGTTAGTACTTAGTTTAGCTTATACCATAATTAAACAGAGGAATACATTGTATGTGGAATTTAAAACTCCATCATCTAGAGCAGTATCTGAAACTCCCTGTATCTTTGTAGTTTTTAAACTTCTAAATGATCCTGAGATTTTTTATGAATGTTGCCCAAGTAGCAGTTTATAGCATTAGGATATAGAAAAAACAGGCTCTGAGTGTTCTGGATTTTTGGGGGGGATGCCTGTTGCATTGTTCAGGGACAGGTGTGAATGGTCTTGAATATGAACCTGTAAGTGCTCTGGTGGATGCATGTGTTCCTTTAGTATGATAAGTAGAGAGCATAAAAGGCCAGCCAGACAGTATTGTTTGAATGTAGTAGTGGAATTTTGATTAGCATTTGCAAATGATAATACTTTGATGGATAATACTTAGATCTCTACCCTCGACACATGGTCTACCACCCTGTCTATTCTTTCAGTTTAACTACTATAATATAAAACCCATATGTAATATTCACTTATTTATTTTTTTTACTTTTTCCATTTCAGAATGTCAAGATGTCATCAGACCACTCCCCACTGGATTTACGCAAAGACATGATTGCACAATTCCCAGTAAAGACGAAGAGAGGATGCTGCAGACACTGCAATAATGGATACACAAATACACTGTGTAGCAAGTGCAATGTTCGCCTGTGCTTCTCAGATGAAAAGAACTGTCTTAGGGACTATCACTGCAAAACACAGACTTCATTCAAACCACATTGAAAGTGACAGAAGCAAAAGTTTTATAATTACACATTTTTTCAATATTTTTATTAATAAATGCTTATTCATAAAAAATATGATTGTTGTGTGATTATTACTCATGATATATACTGTTATGGGGCTAAGTAAGCAACCAACCCTGCAAATGAATGCTTAAATGCTCTGTTTATCTGTTCAGAAAAAGTGAGTACAAATACAGAAATTCTGCTCCTAACTAGGCCCAACGTTGCAATACTTCAACATTTCCCTAAAAACTTACTAAAATGTACAATTTCTAAAATGTACAAACAATATCTGAGAGGTCAAAAAAAAATTTGCAAATATTTTTCTATATTTGGGTTTTACAAGGTTAATTTCAGTATCACATCATTCACAAGCTGCAGGAGCAATAAATACCTGCTTCGTTGTTGACAAAGATTTGTTCCTGGATTGTACATTAAAATCCACTTCATCCAGCACTTCTTTGTCTTTTAAAATACCCAGTTACTATCTTTTTTTGTAAGAAGACTCTGCAAATGATTGTGTGTGAGTGAACTGTCCTAATTAATCAAACTGAATAGCAAACAATTTCAGACCTTTTTGCAAATCAGATTGATCGATTATTAGATCAAAAGAGTGATTCATTTGCAAATCCGGCATCGCTATTTCTAAATCTAAACAGCTGAAAACACGGAACTTGATTACTAAAATGTTATAAGAGGAAATGATTCTCGGGTTGGTATAATTTCCATTGAAAGTAATATTTTACTGGGGCACAACAGTAGGCCTATTTCACTGGGACTGTATACAAGCCAGTAAATGTCACTAGGATGTGCTGAGACCACCAGACTTGGGAGCTCTGAGACCAGCGGGCTTGAGAGCACTGAGAATGGCAGGCTGTAGAATGCTAGGACCCATGGTGTGCCAAGCTCTAGCTTGAGCCAAGCTTGAGACGCATAATGCCTCCCTAAAAATGTTTAGGGATTCTTGAGCGGTGATGGTGAGATCTTCCTCCACCTCTCCCATGGTGAAGGGGGAGCCACTCAACAGGAGATCATGCTCCACAAACTTGCAAATGGTTTCCATCTATGGAAAGTTGTGCTTAAAGTTGTTCATTGAGACCATAGTATTAAAAAGTGATCAAGGAATTGTCCAGAAAATGAGTGAGATAGACCATACCAGAGAATTTTTGGACTGGACCTTTGAGGGAACGTTCACCCTGACAGAGAAAGATAAGGTGCATACCCGCTAGTTAGTTCCAATTTTTGGTCAGTTGTTCTGTAACAAGGAAGGGCAATAAAGGCAGGCAGAGGTGGGGAACTAAGTGCAGGTATAAGTTTATTAAACAAAACATGCCAGAAAACAAGAGGACAAGAAAACAAGGACAACTGACAAACTAACATAGCAAACACTGGGGCCTATATAGATAGGAGATAACAAGACAAACCAGACACAGGTGCAAAAGCAACCAAAAGAACTACAAAACCAGAAACAGGAAATAGGAACAGAACAGGGCAAAAAACAAAAAGTCCACATGGGAAACATGATACTGTTACGTGTGCTGTGTGTTGGAGAGATGAGGCATACACGGAGATCCACAATAACAGGTTGTGGCGAGCAGGGCGGGCGAGAGCCGTGAGGGAACGGCGCGAGGCCGGTGACGCGAGTGTTAATGATCGTCACCTGTAAGGCGCACCGGCCTCGAGTCCCTCACGGAGGAGCTCCGGTGGCATAAAAGGAGGAGCGACGACAGTGAACGGACGAGAGAGGACCAGGCCTGGACTTTATTTTATGCTTTATTATGTTTGTATGGGCCGGCAGACGTCCGCGAGGGTCTGCCGGCGTTACTTTCGTTTTGTGTTGGTTTATTTATTAAAGTTTTTGTTTGAACGTTCGCCGGTTCCCGCCTCCTTCTTCCCACATATATGAACTGTGTTACATTGGTGCCGAAACCCGGGAGCATAAAAGGAGGAGCGACGACAGTTAAGGACGAGAGAGGACCAGGCCTGGACTCTATTTTATGTTTGTGTGGCCGGCAGACGTCCGCGAGGGTCTGCCGGCATTACTTTAGTTTTGTATTTGTTTATTTTGAATTAAAGTTTTGTTTAAACGTTCGCCGGTTCCCGCCTCCTTCTTCCCACATCTACGAACCGTGTTACATTGGTGCCGAAACCCGGGAGGAAGGAGGGACATGCTGTTGGGAGCCCTCGCTGCTGAGGGGGATCGCGGCGCTGCGGAGTTCGGGCAGCGCGGGAGTGGGAAGACCGCGAGAGGCTGCCCGAGGCGGCGGTGCTGGAGCCTAGTGACAGGTGGGACGGAGACCCGGATGCCGTGCTCCTGGGACGAGGTGGGGTGGCTGCCGTCCTGGAGGGAGCGGAGGAGTCGCCGCCGTCCGCCGTGGGCCGGAGCCTGCTGCCGTCCGCCATGAAGGGGAGGAGCAGGGGACGGGGGACTCGCTGCCGGCTGCCCTCAACCGGAGGAGCCATCGCCGGCCGCCAGGAGGCGGTCGAGGATCGGGCCGTCCACCGAGCGTCCAGTGCCATCGCACGGCACCGCGAGGAAGAGCCTCTCGGCAGGCTGAGGACCGAGCGGCAGTGTGTCTGGGAACCGGACCCAGAATTTTTTTTTTCCTCTCTCCCCTCTCTCGTCCTGTCGCTCCCCTTGCTTCCGTCTCCTTTCTCTCGTCTCGTCTGTCCTTACCCCCAGGTGCTGCGGCCGCCGAGACAGGCCCCGGGGGGGAGTAAGCGCAGTCGCGGGAGTACCCCCCGGCCTGCGAGGGGCCATGGGGGTATGTGGCGAGCAGGGCGGGCGAGAGCCGTGAGGGAACGGCGCGAGGCCGGTGACGCGAGTGTTAATGATCGTCACCTGTGAGGCGCACCGGCCTCGAGTCCCTCACGGAGGAGCTCCGGAGGCATAAAAGGAGGAGCGACGACAGTGAACGGACGAGAGAGGACAAGGCCTGGACTTTATTTTATGTTTTATTATGTTTGTGTGGCCGGCAGACGTCCGCGAGGGTCTGCCGGCATTACTTTCGTTTTGTATTTGTTTATTTTGAATTAAAGTTTTGTTTAAACGTTCGCCGGTTCCCGCCTCCTTCTTCCCACATCTACGAACCGTGTTACACAGGTCTTTACTGAAACAACGGATGATACACCAAACATACACTTACATAACATAAGGTAACAATAAGAATGGACAGGGAGTGAAAGGAGTGAGTCCATAATATAGGGAGTGCTGATGAGGAAGTCCAGGTGCAGGTGATGAGTGTTGATGGGCAGAAGACGAGGGAAGTGAGTGCAGGTGTGGAAACAGGAGGATTATGGGAAATGGAGTCCGGGAGACAAGGGATCTGTGACATTACCCCCCCTCCCAGTAGGCGCCTCCTTGCGCCATCGATAGAACAACGGGGAGGGGGGGTGGGCGCCCTGGAGACCTCATGCAGGTGCAGGGAGAGGAGCGGACCGGAGTGGAGGTCTCCAGGGCGGGTCCATGAGCAACGGCGGGTCAGGAGCCTCGGCAGGCCACGGCGGGTCTGGAGATGAGGGCTGCCCTGTCGGGTCAATGTCTGAGGGCAGCCATTGTGGGTCTGGAGCCGAGCGTCTGACCAGTTCGTCAGATAAGCTAACTCTGCGAACTCCTCCACATACCTCTCCAGCGAACGTCCAACCTGAAAGAGCCCAATGAGACGTTCTGCAGCCGACATAGATGTGGGAGGCATGGGGAAGCTGGAACCTGGGAAACAACAAAAAGGCCCATCCTGATTAGTGGATCTCCAGCGGTTTAGGTCCGTTCTTCTGTTACGTGTGCTGGTGTGTTGGAGAGAAGAGGCATACACGGAGATCCACAATAACAGGTCTTTACTGAAACAACGGCTGATACACCAAACATACACTTACATAACATAAGGTAACAATAAGAACGGACAGGGAGTGAAAGGAGTGAGTCCATAATATAGGGAGTGCTGATGAGGAAGTCCAGGTGCAGGTGATGAGTGTTGATGGGGAGAAGACGAGGGAAGTGAGTGCAGGTGTGGAAACAGGAGGATTATGGGAAATGGAGTCCGGGAGACAAGGGATCTGTGACAGATACGGTAAATATCAATAACATCATAAGGACATTCCAAGAATGTTGTGTAAGGACATTTTCTGTTAACTTTATGAGAATATTCATCAAGTATAAATAACATCATAAGGAGGTTCTGGAAATTTTGTTCTCAGAATATTTTCTCTCGACATATGTATAAGAACTTTCTATAAATGTTATTTACAGAACATTTTATCTTAACATTGACATAACCTTTAAAAATAGTGAAAGTTCTGGGAACATTCCCTGTTAGATGGCAACGTTTTGCTACGGTTTCCGGGTTGAACTACATGTTTCCTGGAAACGGTGTGCAACGGTGTGAAACAGGTTTGAGATATGTTTTCTCTTGTTTGGTGGGTGTGTCAAAAATGTTATCCCAATCAGCAGCAACATGTAAACCAAGCGGTATTAAAGAGACAGCTCGCACAATGGGTCCAATAAAGTGACTACTGTAACATAAAAAATACTATATGTATTTATATATTTTGCTATTGTATTTTGGAGTGACACTTTCATAAACTTTTCTATACTCTGATTTTTATAATGGTAAATATTACAATATCATAGCACAACAACAGTGATCAGCAATAATGATAAGCCTAATACACACAATAAAAATTATCATATAGATCATAACACAGTCTCGGAGGTAAGAGGTGGATTATCCTTCACCTGAAATGTTTGTCTTTTCATCCTGAAATGCGAGGCAAATGTTGGATCACAACAATTAGGAACCACAGTTTCCACAAGTTCCCTTCACTCGATTGGGATGTTCTCCTTTATTCTGGACGGCAAGGGCAGTGACTGTGAGCGTATTTTGCAGTATTAAACATGTATTTATACCAATTTCATCAGACTCTGAAAATTCTTCAAAAACAACAAAAAGAATGGACTTCTCAGCTGCCGTAGTTGCAACCCTTGCATCATCAGAACAGGGTGTTCAACGCACCACCGTTTCCGTTTAAAAAACGTTTTGCAACGTTTTGTCGGGACTGAACGCAGCCCTGGGTAGTAGTTCACAATATTCATCGAAAAAAAAGTAGGATCAAAATGACCTACAATTTCTGGCAAGATTCTGGAAATGCGCATCTGATGGACACTTTAATATCCCATGAGGCCATGGGAGAGGATATGACAGTGAAGCAATGCAACTAACTCTGGTAGGTCACATGACAATGAAAACATGACTAATGACTAATGATGACTAATGACTAATGACTAATGTCATGTTTAGCTGACCTGGGCAGCTAAGTTACCTAGCTGCCCAGGTCAGCTAGGTAACTTCTTGGAGGAGTTGGATGTGTTACTCTCATCCTTCCCTGAGGATGGTACTCCTCTGCTAGTACTTGGAGATTTCAACATTCATCTAGACAAACCTCAGGCTGCTGACTTCCACACTCTGCTTGCCTCATTTGACCTCAAGCGAGTGGCTACCTCAGCTACCCACAAATCAGGTAACCAATTGGACCTCATCTACACACGCTGTGGCTCCACCGACAATACACTGGTTACTCCACTACACACCTCAGACCACTTTCTCATCACTTTTACACTCAACCTGACCCCTAACTCAACACGCACTCCACCACATGTTACTTTCCGGCGCAACCTACGCTCCCTCTCACCATCCCACCTATCCTCTTTGGTCTCATCCACACTTCCTCCCCTAACCAGTTCTCATCACTGGACACTAACAATGCTACTGACACTCTTTGCACCACTCTAACATCTTGCTTAGATGACTTCTGCCCCCTTTTAACCAGACCAGCCCGCGCCACCCCCTCTGCCCCCTGGCTCTCTGATGCTCTCCGTGAGCATCGGTCTAGACTCAGGGCTGCAGAGAGGAAGTGGTGCAAATCTAAAGATCCTACTGACCTTTGCTCATATCAGTCACTCCTTTCTTCTTTCTCTACTGATGTCTCCAATGCTAAAACCTCGTACTATCACACTAAAATTAACAATTCAACTGACTCCCGCACACTTTTCAAAACCTTCTCATCTCTTCTTTGCCCTCCTCCCCTCCCTTCCACATCAGCTCTTACAGCCGATGACTTTGCCACATTCTTCACACATAAAATAACAACCATCAGCGGCCAATTCTCCACACCACACACTGACAATAACATGACAATAACGGAAAACACACAAACTCTCCCCTCCTTCTCCATGCTATCTGAGGCAGATGTTTCAAAACTCATCCTCTCCACCCTACTACCTGTCCGCTAGACCCTATCCCCACTCATCTTCTTCAGGCCATCTCCTCCTCAATTCTACCTGCACTCACTCACATTATCAATTCTTCCCTTCACACTGGAACATTTCCCACAGCTTTTAAGTGAAAGTGAAAGTGAAAGTGAAGTGACATGTGGCCAAGTATGGTGACCCATACTCGGAATTTGTGCTCTGCATTTAACCCATCCAAGTGCGCACACACACAGCAGTGAACACACACACCGTGAACACACACCCGGAGCAGTGGGCAGCCATTGCTGCGGCGCCCGGGGAGCAGTTGGGGGTACGGTGCCTTGCTCAAGGGTCTCACCTCAGTCGTGGTATTGAAGGTGGGGAGAGCGCTGGACATTCACTCCCCTCACCGACAATCCCTGCCGGACCTGAGATTCGAACCCATGACCTTTGGGTTACAAGTCCGACTCTCTATCCATTAGGCCACGACTGCTAAGCAGGCTAGGATTACCACACTGCTTAAAAAAACAACTCTGAATCCAGCACTTTTAGAAAACTACAGACCAGTATCCCTTCTTCCTTTCATTGCTAAGACACTTGAGAGAGTTGTATTCAACCAACTGTCTACTTATCTCACACAGAACAACCTCCTTGACAACCACCAGTCTGGTTTCAAGAGTGGCCACTCAACTGAGACTGCCCTGCTCTCAGTCACTGAAGCCCTGAGACTGGCACGAGCGACTTCAAAATCATCAGTACTCATCTTGCTGGATCTGTCTGCTGCTTTCGACACAGTTAACCACCAGATTCTCCTGTCAACACTCATGTCGAAGGGCATCTCGGGAACCGCACTCCAGTGGTTTGAGTCTTATCTCTCAGGTAGGTCCTTCAGGGTATCTTAGAGTGGTGAGGTGTCCAAGTCACATCATCTTGCTACTGGGGTACCTCAGGGCTCTGTGCTTGGACCACTTCTCTTCTCCATCTACATGTCATCACTAGGATCTGTCATTCAAGATCATGGTTTCTCCTATCACTGTTATGCTGATGACACACAACTCTACCTCTCATTCCAACCAGATGATCCGACGGTTGCTGGTCGCATCGCAGCCTGCCTGACAGCCATTTCTGCCTGGATGAAGGACCGCCACCTTCAACTCAACCTTGCAAAAACGGAACTGCTTGTGGTCGGTGCCAACCCAACATTTCATCATAACCTTTCAATTCAACTTGGGTCATCAACCACTACTCCTTCCAGGACAGCCAGGAACCTTGGAGTGGTGATTGATGATTGTTTAAGCTTCACAGATCACGTTGCAACAACAGCCCGGTCCTGCAGATTTGCCTTGTACAACATCAGGAAGATTAGACCCTTCCTATCGGAGCATTCCACACAAATTCTTGTCCAAGCTCTTGTTCTATCCAGACTGGACTACTGTAATGCTCTCTTGGCTGGCCTTCCAGCATGCACTGTCAAGCCTCTACAACTGATCCAGAATGCTGCAGCAAGACTGGTCTTCAACAAACCGAAGAGAGCGCACGTCACTCCTCTCTTCATCAGTCTGCATTGGCTGCCAGTAGCTGCTCGCATCCAATTCAAGGCTCTGATGTTTGCCTACAGAACGACCGCTGGCTCTGCACCGCTATACCTTAACTCACTACTTCAGACTTACGCGCGCTCCAGAAACTTGCGTTCTGCAAGTGAACGGCGCCTGGTGGTGCCATCACAAAGGGGCACAAAATCGCTCTAAAGGACCTACTACGGGTCTGTTCCTGGCTGGTGGAATGACCTGCCACGTTCTATCCGAGCAGCTGAGTCTTTAGCCATTTTCAAAAAAATGCTAAAGACATATCTTTTTCGTCAGCACATGACCCAGTAATAGTAGCACTTACTTTGATTTCTATTCTTCTTCTATTCTGCAAATAACTTCCCCTGAAACATTGGACTAATCAGGCATGTCACTGTGCAGTGAAATTTGCTTTCAATCCATTTGTAATAGGCAGGATATTAGCAATGTCAGACAATCAAGGCTTCACGGGAGCCAGGTCTGAATGAATAGATCTGCTTTATTTGCTGCTGTTGTTTTTGTTTCCCATTGATTACGTTATTAGTGTTAGTATCCCATAAGCAATGTCGAGCTCATCTGGTAAACAAATAAAATATCTCATTAGTGATGCAGTGAGGGATTTGATCCAGACAGACTAATGTGAGACCATTTGTTTCAGTCCCAAAGTGAAATGAAATGCTGTTTTTAGCGCATCACATCTCATTTGTGCAGTTCACAGACATGTTTTATTTGCACTTTGGATCTTTTTGATTTGCGCGTGCACGCGTTCATGGCTGTCAAATCAACAGACACAGATCAGACCCTTGGGTTAGGATTTTTCTTCAGTGTTCACCATGACATTATCCATTTGAGTGTTTTTTTGTGATGTTTCCTGTCAAATGAACACAGATATCAAATATGTAGTGTGACCAACTGCATATTCATCAGTCATCTTCTGCTTTGGAAACAGGTGGTGGAGTTGCATAAGCAGTGCTGTTTTCTTGCCGTGTCTACTCTGCGTACAGCTTATTTTACACCATGCAAAACCTCTCTAGGTTTTGTGATTTACACTCCAACCGCCCCCTTCCCTGGACTCTTATCCCTCAGGGATTGTTGTGATGGGGAAAAAAAATCCATCATATTTCCATGCACTCCATACAAATCAATTCACCTTCTCGCAGTCAATCAGTATGCTTCCTTCAGGCTGCTCCAAAATCCCTCCTTTGATCTTCTTCCTTGAACACAGTCATTTTCCGAACACAGAAAGCTTCGTCGAGTGTCCACATCTTACTTGGCTTGCTTCCTTTATGCTGTGTCTCTTCCTTTCTCTTTGTCTCAACCTTTATAAAAGCCTGTCAAACCCTTCCATCATGTCATGGCCCAAATCCACATGCGACTTTGTTCTCTTTCTCTCGCTCAAATTCTGCATTGCAGAGGGGTGTTGATGCTGATGTGTAGGGTGGTCAGCGGTGAAAGAGAGTCTGACTAGGATGTAAACTAAAGGGATTTGGTAGCTGGTGAGGAGAGACCAAATCCTGTGTGTGGTTCAGGCTGGTGTCAGCTTCATTCCCCAGAGGACATGCTTTCCATATGGAGCTCACGGCAGCAAGAGGTGCCCTCACAAGCCAAGTTCTATGCCCTCGAACTCTGCTCTGTTCTCTCAAGATAAAGGATGGTTCTCATGGTAGTATTTCACTTTCTGAAAGGAAGGGAGAATTGATAAAGGACATTCTTCTTTTTAAATAGAGGGAGAAGTCTACATACTAAATGTAATTTATTTGTAATCACCAGTGAATATTTGGCAACTGCAAAAATATTCTTATTTAATAAAATAAAATAAAATAATTAATTACTATTGATTTTGACTTTTTAATTTTAAATTTTTCTTTCTATGTTGGCATTTTTCTCAAATTGTTTATGTAAAAATGTAACAAAACTTAAAATCTTAAAATAAAAACAATGTGTGTTTCTTGCAGTGGGGTGAGAAAAATAAAGACAGCAACAAATAAGCTCATACAACACACTTAAAGGTGCCCTAGATACAAAAATTGAATTTACCTCGGCATAGTTAAATAACAAGAGTTCAGTACATGGAAAAGACATACAGTGAGTCTTAAACTCCACTGTTTCCTCCTTCTTATATACATCTCATTTGTTTAAAAGACCTCCGAAGAACAGGCGAATCTCAACATAACACCGACTGTTACGTAACAGTCGGGGTGTACGCCCCCAATATTTGCATATGCCAGCCCATGCTCCCAACATTATGAAAGGTTTTAGACAAGGGCAGAACGTCTGGATGTGCACAGCTGAATCAACAGACTAGGTAAGCAAGCAAGGACAATAGCAAAAAATGGCAGATGGAGCAATAATAACTGACATGATTCATGATAACATGATATTTTTAGTGATATTTGTAAATTGTCTTTCTAAATGTTTCGTTAGCATGTTGCTAATATACTGTTAAATGTGGTTAAAGTTACCATCATTTCTTACTGTATTCACGGAGACAAGAGCCGTCGCTATTTTCATTTTTAAACACTTGCAGTCTGTATAATGCATAAACACAACTTTGTTCTTTATAAATCTCTCCAACAGTGTAGCATTAGCCGTTAGCCACGGAGCATAGCCTCAAACTCATTCAGAATCAATGTAAACATCAAAATAAACACTGTACTTACGCGATTAGACATGCTGCATGACGAACACTTTGTAAAGATCCATTTTGAGGGTTATATTAGCTGTTTGAACTTTTTTTATGTTGTTTAAGGCAAGCGCGAGCTCTTGGGGCGTGGAGCACGAGATTTAAAGGGCCACACCCTGAATCGGCTTATTTCTAATTATGCCCCAAAATAGGCAGTTAAAAAAATTAATTAAAAAAAATCTATGGGGTATTTTGAGCTGAAACTTCACAGACACATTCAGGGGACACCTTAGACTTATATTACATCTTTTAAAAAAAAGTTCTAGGGCACCTTTAAACTAAGCAGCTTTCTGTTAGTCAGTGCAGGGAATTTGCATGACCGACTGGATATCGCCCACAAAATTTTGCTGAGCAATGGTAAATATGACCGCCCCTTAATATCAAACCTTAACCCTAATCTTAAACCCTATAGTAAGTACATATAGTTAATTAATATTACTCAGTACTTATTTGCGAATGTCACCCTAAAATAAGTGTAACCATGATATATATGAAGAGTTCAGATGCAAAAGCCTTTAAGTGCCATCTGAAATTTTGTTCTAAAATGAGCATTTTTATCAAGCTTGTATGTTTATGTTCAGTTAATTCACTTTAATGGCAATGAAAATGACCTATTAATTGACATTAAAGTGAAATTACTGAACCTAAANTGATTTAAGTAAGTGAGGCAAAATTCAATTAAATACAGCAGTGAACAAGCTGAAAATGATCAGACTGTTGAATCTGGTTGGCAGGCTCCCACGGGTGCTGTACTTCAGCCTGTTCACATAAAGGCTGTTTCTGTGCTTCTCTGCTCTCACAATGTGGATTAGAAAATCTCTAAGGGTTTAAGTGAATATTTTCGACCTGTATAAAACTGTACTGTTCTGACCAGCACAATATTGCAAAGCTGTGCATAAAGTCTTTCTGCAGAGAAAGGACATTCATACATCAGTAATGAAATATAAACTCTCAGTGGAGCACTTATAAATGTGAATAATGTGCAGTATTTTGTGTACAGGTATGGGTGTTTCTTCAGCTAAGTGCACTTTTATGTCCCAGGGGTTGATTTTTATTAAAAATAATAGATTAACCTTTTTTCTTTTGGTTATAAGAATGTAATTTTTTGCTACTTTTCAAATGCCTTTTATGCAGGCTATACTGAATGTATTGTTTTACTTACTGTTCCAGACTTCATCTTAAAATGAAAATACATGAAAAAAAAACATGACATTAAAATATGCTAAACTAAATAATTTTTTTTTTTTAATAATAATATTTTTTTGTCAAATAATGTGAAAAGTGTGACAGTGAGCACATTTACATGCACACCAATATGCTGATAAATACAAAGTTCTGTCATAAAACTCTAGATAGCGCAGGCTAATAGGTCCTTTTCCCAACCTGCTTGCAATAACATTGTTATCTATAGGGCACAGCTGATTGGTTCCTGCTGTATAAGTAGCCAATGAGCTTGCATGCTCAACCTTTAAACACTTGGTTAGCATTTGCCTTAGCAGTGCAGTGTGCTTTTAGAAACCCTCCGCCTTCCCCACCTCCACCTGTACAGATATGCTATGGGTAATTCACATATGCTATATTGCAATGCAAGTAAACCGCACTTACAAGGCTGTATTAAAACAAACAAGCTAGAATCTGAATCACTTGTAGTACACACCAAGCCATTGGCCAAGAACAAAGTCAGGTGACGCAGCATTGAATAACATCTGCACAAAAGCGTCACCAGATTCTCTCTTTTTCTGAAGAAGCCATGCAGACATATTCATTCCCTTTCTCAGGAAAACTGGTTATATAAATAACTCTGAGACTGTCCTTTTCGAGGGAACATCGATGCTGCGTCATTGCATTGATGCTATGGGAACAACAATACCCACGCCGCCATACTGAGAGGATGCCTGCATTACAGGTTGTGAAAAGTATACAAGCACAAAACTGTAAAAACAGAA
Organism: Anabarilius grahami; assembly: GCA_003731715.1. Lineage (NCBI taxonomy): Eukaryota > Metazoa > Chordata > Actinopteri > Cypriniformes > Xenocyprididae > Anabarilius > Anabarilius grahami. The sequence continues at coordinate 6,448,672 of RJVU01027559.1, read as the reverse complement.
AGGACTCAACCCGAAAGGACCTGGGATCCTGGGGTTGAGCCCACATCCACACTATAGAACCTGATGGATGTGTGTGGAGAGGACCAGCCTGCCACAGCACAAACATCTTTTTAAAAGGTGCTCCTCTTGCTAGCTCCTTTGAAGCAGCCACATTTTGGGTAGAATGGGCCCTGACACCTAGAGATGAAGCAACACAGCTTGCCTTATAGGCGAGAGAAACCTCATCCAAAACCCAGTGGGATATAATCTGCTTGAAAGCAGAAGAACCTCGGTTGCCCCCACAAAGTAGACTTCACAAGTTCACACTTACAAATAATCAGATAAGTAAAAGAGTATGCCTATTTGGTCTGCTGTCCGGGGGAGTGCTCTGAGCTTGGAATGTGGCCCGAACCCAGAGTACTCCCCTGTATCTCTGGCTGGGATAGGAACCAGCAGATGGTGAGGAGTCGGGGTGGTGGAGGGATGCAGAAAAAACTGTCCAAACATAATTGAGCTGGTTNNNNATATGTATATATATATATATATATATATATATAGGCCTCTTCTCATGCAGATTGGGTAGATCATTTGAACGTGCTCCTCCCAAACTTTGTTAATAAAACATCATAAAGAGTTGATCAGATTTACGCAACTGGACATAAACCCTGAGTCCCCGGACTTTATATATCTTATTAAGCTTCTCCTGTTCCTGATTTTGGAGGGGAGAAGACTTGAAGAACCACAGGGTGACATAGTGATGAAGGCACCTTCGGGATGTAATCTGGCCTAGGGTGCAATATCACTTTGACCAGTCCAGGAGCAAAATCCAGGCAGGAGGAGGTGACTGAGAGGTTCTGCAAATCTTCTACCCTTTTAAGAGAAGTAATTGCTATTAATAGTGAGACATTTCTCTGAATCTAAGGTTTCGAAGGGAGCATCTGACAACCCTTTCAATACAATCCCATGAAGGAACCCGTGGTAGGTAGGCCTCAGCCATCTAGCACCGCATAGGAAATCCATGACAGCCCTCAGCTTATGAGTGAGGCATCCATTGTGATAGTTTTGCGATGGCAACACGCCACTAGAGAGGAACCCATGGTAAGAAACCGGGGGCTCCTTTAAGTAAATAGGGTACAAAGCCTGTGCGAGACCCGAGCCGAGCATTCTTCCCTCGGAAAGAAAAGTCAAATGGGAGCAGAGCTTAAAACTTTAACTCTAGATAGTGCATGCATGTACATGTCAGGAAATTTCATTCACAGATAGCTCTTGAACTGTTTGCTTGCCACACACATTGTGATACTCATCCCTCATAAGACATAGCAAGGAATAGAGGCACACATATTACATTTATTCATTCAGGTCGGAAGAAAGAGCAAGAGAAAGGAGGAATACCTGTCTCTAGCTCCACTTAACCAACTTAAGCTGCAATCCCCATGATCAAAGCTGCCGCTCCACCTCGGCAAACGCAGAACCCAAACCTCTGGGTGCAGATCCGACTTTCATTCCTCGAGAAGAAAGCCAGATGGGAGCGAAGCCTCATAATGAACACATTCAGCCCCCTCGTGTGCTCCGCTCCCAAACACAACAAATAGAAATTGTATCCATTGTAATTGTATTGTATAGAATAGGGGCATGGCGATCACAGATTTTTATTCCAAACTCTTGATCTAAGAACAGACAGTTTGACTCAGAGTGACAGACAAGTGGCTTCTGAAGACAAGAAGCTGGTGACGCTCTTGCACAGGTGTTATTTATAGACTTAGACATGCACAATGTCTGTCACCTGACTTCGTCCTTGACCGCTGGCTTGGCATGTACTACATGTGATTCAGACACTGGCTCACAATGGAGGTGTTGCCAAAGTGTCAATGCAACGACGTGGCGTTGATGTTCCCTCGAAAGGGAACGTAAGCATCCATGTATTTTACTCTGATTATTTTAATATGTGAGTTGTGATGTTAAGTAAAGCATTAAACACCCCAGAGTATTTCAAAAAGTCAGCAGCAAACTTGCACAGACCCATTCTCCTCTCATATTTGAAGTTTCTACAACTGTACCACTTGTCCTTTGGTTGTACAAGCAGTAAACACATTTTGCTGTTAATTGTTAAAAGATCACAATCTCGATTCAAACACCTATGCGATCTCATTCCTAAATGACAACGATTTGCTTGTGTCTATTAAACCTTTGACAAAATCACAGCAGAACATTTGAATCTGCACTGGCACTGCCGCTGACCCAGAGAGAGCAGTTTTCGTACTGTATATGTATGAAACAGCTTCACAAACAGCTTTTTAACCACACAGTATCGTTATTTCTGTATTACAAATATTCTTATTATCATTTTAATTGTATTGGGACAAAAGTTTATAGTGATATAGCAGTAGTGATCAAAATAGAGCAAATTACCTTTTGAAAGTATGGTGCTTCAAATAACGATTATATCGATTACATCGTTACGCAGCCAAATTGCGACAACGTTATATTTGTCTTTGAATCACTGTTTCAAGAGACTTGTTCAAAAAATGCTGATTCATCCAGTAATTAAACAAGCGAAGTATTTATAAGTGAGTCATTGAATCATTCATTAAAACCGATTTTTAAAAAAAATTATTAATTCAGATTAATCATTTTAAATAGACTGCAGCAATTAACATTTTGATAGAACTTCTAGTAAATTACATGTTATTTTGTTCAATCATCTGTTCAGAATCATAGGAGAATCGTGATCTCTGTTTGTGATTCTCTGTGCAGCTCTAGAAAACAGGTTAACATGTTTACATTACCGGACCCCATGCTTTGTGGTCATGTAATAATTTTGTAAAGAATGTTAAGAGCACTCATGTAAACGCACTCAATGGTATTTTGTTGTGTATATTTAGAATAAATAAATTCTAACTATGAAATTAGCCTAGGACAGACAAAGGTTTTCAACTATTTTATTACAAAAACCTTTTAAACATCATTTCTACCATATAATACTAATAAGCATAATATTTGAGTTTTTGAGATATTTGAAAATTTGAGATCGTGTGTGAAGTACACTACATTGTTTGTGCACCAGTTACATAAACTAGTGTGTGTGTTTCAGTTCATAGAAAGGCCTCAGGCAATCCCTCCACACAACCCTCTGACATGTGTGATGTATGCCATCCGCAGTGTCGTGATGATGCTCATGGTAAGGAAATCACATTGCAAGTAGACTCTACACACATCATACACTGACAGACCTGCATACTATGTGCCTTTACTGCCTTGGGTACCACGACCAAAGGGTGAATAGGAACAGCCTGGACAGAACTAAAGGTTTTTGCCTGAAGTAGAACTGTCCAGATGTGCTCAGCATCCTAGAGATGAGAGAAAGTCAGAGCAACTAGAAACAGGGAAAAGTCAAAGAAAAGAATGAAAAGAGGAGAGTCTTAAAAAATTTAATTTAATTTAAAATCTAAATTTAGTATAGTGTAAAAGTACACCACTAAAGTTTGAGGTCAGTGCTTTTTTATTTTTTATTAATATATTAATATTTTTATTCAGCAAGGACACATTCATTTGATAAAAATACAATTACTGATGTATAATGTTACAAAAAAACATGAAAAAAAAGGTTTCCAGATAATAAAAATGCCTTGAGATTGCCAACTTTATCCTCATAATAATAAGAAATGTTTCTTGAGCAGCAAATCGCCATATTAGACTGATTTCTAAATTATCATGTGACACTAAAGACTGTTTACATCATGTGATACTAAAGACCTTTTACATTTAATAAACAAAATATTAAAACAGATATTTTTGAAGTGTAATATTTCACAGTATTACTGGTTTTACAGTTTTTTAATCAAATAAATGCAGCCTTGGTAAGCATAAGAAACTTCCATTCTTCCAATCTTATCTACCCCAAACTTTGGAAAAGTAGTGTATATCCTTGTTGCTTTTCTTCTAACCTTTCATTGACCTTGATAAAAAGTGGATAGAAGATTTCCTCATGCATCCTTCTCTGTTTGGCATCATAGATTCAATGAAATGGAAATAGCCCATGAACATGGAAATCTACTTCAGCTGACTTACAAACACACTTTCTCTTACTTTGATAAAATAGTTTTCATCTATATTTTACAAAAGTGTTTTTTGTTTGTGCCCAATGGATATGACAATGATATGTATTTGGTAATCACATGCTGTATGGCAGGTGTCTCAGAATTAAATTACATGGGGGCCACTATCCAAGTTGTTGTTCTCAAGGCCAGTTGTACAACAAATGAAACAAATAAAAGTGTCTTTTCATGGGGGCCACTATCCAAGTTGTTGTTCTCAAGGCCAGTTGTACAACAAATGAAACAAATAAAAGTGTCTTTGCAACAATGAATTTTAAAAAGGCCATTCACTGTAAAACCTAACAGTTGTTCTAACTAACCTTTTTTTAGATACTTTACTTAATGTCCAAGAATTTGTTGAACTAATTTTACTCAGAAAACCGTGGAAACCATAGAGTACCATTTTGTCAATAAAACCCCCCCAAAAAAACAGGCGAGGCAATGTTTTTGAGGCAGGGCAATTCTTAATAGACTTTTCACTGATTTCCTCCACTCCTACAGTTATCTTTCTTTAGTTGCATGCACTCATTTTTCAAAGTGATCTTGAATGTTGAATTATCAAATAAAAATTTGGGGAGAATGTCACATAAGTTGACTTCATAAATTCATGTTGATTTCCTAAAATATTTCTCACCATTTGAATGATTAGTGTTCCCTTTGGTTGTGCACTTGGAACTTCATTTATATTATTATAACTCTCTTGTAATTGATGCAACAAGAATTTACAGTTATTTGTGGTTTCAAAGGAAGAGACACATTAAATATATTGCTTTTAAAAAGTGACATAATTTGGCACTAAATCAATAACTAATCTAGACTTCATGTAGAATTTTGGTTTATTAGATTGTGTCGCTAACGCATATATCATAAACACCATACTACAACATTCAGCATGCAAAACACAACAAAGGAAACAGTGTTTTTTTTTTTTTTTGTATTTATTTTTTATTTAATTAATAAGACCATCAGAATTTTATTTGCTGTCGTTGGTAGGGTAATACTGACAAAAGACAGCAAATAAAATTGTAAAATAAAGCCAAAAATAGTAAAACAAAACAATTACTTCACAGCAGTGGTGTAATGTAACAAAGTAATAATACTTTGTTACAGTACTTAAGTATTTTTTGGGAGAATCTGTACTTTACTTGAGTTTTTATATTTCTGTCAACTTTTACTTTTACTCCACTACATTTCCTAAAGAAAATGTATACTTTTACTCCGATAAATTTTTCCCAAAGCATTTTCGTTACTTACTACAAAATAAAGTCAGAAGAATACAAACTGCAAGCAAGCATGTGCAAACAAGTGCTCGCACAACCGCGGTTGATTTCATTTTCCGGGTTGTTCCCGTTGCTGGAGCGNTTTTTGTATTTATTTTTTATTTAATTAATAAGACCATCAGAATTTTATTTGCTGTCGTTGGTAGGGTAATACTGACAAAAGACAGCAAATAAAATTGTAATTAAAGCCAAAAATAGTAAAACAAAACAATTACTTCACAGCAGTGGTGTAATGTAACAAAATAATAATACTTTGTTACAGTACTTAAGTATTTTTTGGGAGAATCTGTACTTTACTTGAGTTTTTATATTTCTGTCAACTTTTACTTTTTACTTCCTAAAGAAAATGTATACTTTTACTCCGATAAATTTTTCCCAAAGCATTTTCGTTACTTACTACAAAATAAAGTCAGAAGAACACAAACTGCAAGCAAGCATGTGCAAACAAGTGCTCGCACAACCGCAGTTGATTTCATTTTCCGGGTTGTTCCCGTTGCTGGAGCGGCTGAGAAGAGTGCGCTGTCATTATACAGTACAAGAGCGGCCTCTAGAGGTGAAATAAAATCTATCACTGATGCTCGTAGAGTTTGTTTTGACACGTGACGTGAGGCTGCATGCTGCACAGAGCGGGACACTTCAAAAACTGATTTAAAACAGACAACAAAATGGTATGTTATACAGTGTACACTACAGTGCATGCTTTTATTTCATTATAAAGTAATTCGTTTGTTGACTAGATGCTGCATTAGTGGAGAACAGTATGTTTGCCGTCGAGGCTGAGAGGATGCTAACATTAGTAGTACCTCAAGCGGTTAAAACAATGTGACAAAAACACCAACTGTTTAATGTCACAATTGTTACCATTCATTTGCATTAGTTTATATCCATATGTTCACTGTTATGCATTCATTATCCAGCGAAGTTGCATATTTAAACTGTATTCTCATCATGCAGCGACAGAAACATAACAAATCAGAAATGTATTCAATTTCAGTTCTTTTTTTGTAAATATTTAAAAATTACAATAAACATTTAGCCATTTTTTTTTAATTCAAAGAAACAAAATGTAACAAAGAGTTCAAACTGAACACAATCTTGCTGCTCAAACTGAATATAGAACAATTTTTAATTTTTTTTTAAATAATTTATTTAGCTTCTTTTGTATTTTACATTTACTTGTACTTTTACTTTCAATACTTAAGTATGTTTAATATATATAAAAAATACTTTTTGTACTTAAGTACAAAAAATATCACACACTTTAAAACTTTTACTCAAGTCACATTCTAAACAGTGACTTTAACTTCTATTAAAGTCATTTTCTGGTAAGATATTTATACTTTTACTCAAGTATGGTACTTTATACACCACTGCTTCACAGATAGAATTAAGTTGACAAAACCTAAATGGCTTAAGTATACTTTTATTTACCTTTTACAGCATTTATTGTATCAAGTTGTTCTTCACTTGTTTTGAGTCACATTTATAAATAATTCAAATAAGGCAAAGAGTTTGCACAATTGAATTAAGAAAACTGAACAAATTTGTTTTTTTTAGGTGTATTATGCCCTTTTACAAAGTCTTGATTTTGTTATTGGGGTCTACTAGATTAGGTTTTCATGCTTGAATGTTAAAAAAAGAAAAAAACAACAACAACATTATTTTACGTAATTTACATTGTTGCAGCACCTCCATTCCCAGTCTGTCAATAACACTCTGTTTAGTTCCTGTCACTATGAAACCCCCTCATGAAAAGCGCAGTGTGCTCTGATTGGTCAGCTGGATCATCGTGTTGTGATTGACCAACCAGTTCTAGCATGTTACAGAAATGTCACATCCCTTACCATAACCGCAAGTTTCAACACACTACTAAAGCAACTCAACCAGGCCTCGCCCCCCCTTTTTTTTAGTTTACCTTGGGCGGGAATTATTAAAATGAGGAATAATGTGATGTGTACCTTCCTGGAAGAAAACTCAAGTCTACGATTGAGGCGTTTCAGGGAGTTAAAGGTCCCATGACATGCTACTTCTTGGATGCTTTTATTTAGACCTAAGTGGTCCAGTACTGTATCTGAAGTCTCTTTCCCGAAATTCAGCCTTGGTGCAGAATTTCAGCCACTACAAGCCAGTCCCACAATGAGCTTTCCTCAGGATGTGCCGTTTCTGGGTCTGTAGCTTTAAATGCTAATGAGGAGGAGAGAGGCGGGGCAAGGTGGAGGGTGGGTGTGGCCTTAACCAGCTTGCGGCTACGGTACCATGCACTAATGGGTTCGAGTCTCAGGTCCGGCAGGGATTGTCGGTGAGGGGAGTGAATGTCCAGCGCTCTCCCCACCCTCAATACCACGACTGAGGTGAGACCCTTGAGCAAGGCACCGTGCTCCCAACTGCTCCGGGTGTGTGTTCACGGTGTGTGTGTTCACTGCTGTGTGTGTGCACTTGGATGGGTTAAATGCAGAGCAGAAATTCCGAGTATGGGTCACCATACTTGGCCACATGTCACTTCACTTTCACTTTCACTTTTCACTTAATGTTGACAGTAGATGTATCGCAATGGCTTGAAGACGTGGATGGAGAAGCACCGGATGAAGAAGTTGCAACTCAGCGGCTACAGCAGGATGTCTCCGAAGGGTTGGTTTAAAACATTGTGTCTGGATACGGTACTTTAGTTGGTTTATGTATGCTGTTACAGTTATTATCATGTAGCTAATGCTAGCCTACATTGTTGGCTCTTCATGTTGCTCTGATTTGCTATCGTATATATAGATATTATATATATAATTATCAGCTATAAACACTAACCAGCGCAACTAAATTAGTCAGACCTCTGCCATTATTACAAATACCTTTTCGGATAGGTGCTGTTGTGGAAAATGTGCTACCATGCCAACATCATTTATTTGTTTACATATTTTATATTTCATAAATCTTAAAAGTTTTTACAATCTTATCACAATTACATCAAGCTCTGCAATCTGGAAATGTGGATATTGCGTGCGCCAACAGCAGAACGGTTATCCAAACAACAAAGAAATGTACAACACTCGCGTTACAGTGTGTGTATTCACACACATACTTGATGTTATGTACCTTTACATTAGTGACAGTAACTGGGCTGTATTGGCCCATGTTGAGGAAACAGTCGTCGGTGAAATGTGTGGCGCAGACATACAAAACTATGGGAAGTTGTATCGGCGCATTACCAGAGAAAATAAAATTAACCCACTGTTTCTTCATAGGCTCGGATGAAGGAACTAAAAAATACTTCGGTGTTCATTTGTACATGCAGACACTGAGCAACTGCCATGCTTCGCTCGTTTACAAGGCATGATGTCTCTCGAGGAAGAAAAAAATATTGTACTCGAATCTCACGGTAGTAGCTCATTTTCTCGTGGGCGGGCAAAGCAGGGAAAGGGGAGGTAACCTTTCCCCTTATGACGACATATAGGGTAGATTCCAGATTGGGCCATCTGAGCTTTCATTTTCTCAATTTACCCAGGGCTCAGTGTACACCCATCGCCTTTTCTAGCCACTGGGGGACCATATGCAGGCTAGGGGAACTCATATTAATGTTAAAAAACCTCATACAGTGAAATTTTCATGCAATAGGACCTTTAAGAAACAGTGCTTACTGATATAGAAAATAACTCATCTATTTATCTACTTTTTATTTATTTATCTTTTACAGCATTTAACTTTTATTTAAGCTATCCTGGATATATCATGATAATTAAACATATTTAAATAAATAGATTTTGGTTCACAAATTTGACTGAGGAATGAGAACAGGTTGCCTATAGACTAACAGCACTAGTGGCAGTTGACATGCGCTTATAGGTCATTTGTATGCAGCAGTTGCACCGTTGTGAAACCCCACAGGAAATAGACCAGCCACCAAACAAGCCCCAGATTCTCTGAACTCCCACTGTCAAGGTACCAATCTAACTCAATTTTATCACGCTCTCAAAGTGCTACCCAGCCTTGTGTCTCTGAAGCTATCCTCCTTCAGTCTCTTTTTCTTTCTCTCAACAAATTGTGTTTCTGATCATGCTGTGTTCTTGTGTTTGCTCTCACAACAAAGGGATCAGGCAACAGGATCTGACAGAGAGAAGGAATGGCAGCCGACATCACATTTACGCAACCCCCGATGTGGAGGGCTGACCTTAAACACTTAAAGCTAAAAGAACCTGGCTCAGGTCGCTTGCTCTTTTTCTCATTAGTCACACTTCTTGACCTTTTAGTTGATTTTCGCTCTCCTTATTTCTTTCACATCCTCATTTATCAAACTTAAAAAAAAAAAACCTGTAGGAAGTGTTAAAAGAATGGAGTGCTGTCATAAACCATGCTAGACTTGCATGCATTTTCTGGCTGTTTACTGAAGACTTCCTCATATGTACATACCCATACATAATGACCAGTGAGAAAGCATGTTACTAACCCAAATACTATTTATCACTCCCAGTACTACTATCTCTCCCCTTTTGGGTCAAGTATGTCAACTTTTTAACGAATGAATTTAGAACACAATTTCAATTACACTGCTGCGAACATCACAAACATAAAACATTATGCAAACGAATCTTTCCACTGATAAATTCTCTGCTGCACTAGTCAAACAACAACAAATTTGGGTATTGATGAAAATTCTGGGTTAATATGACTGGTAGCGCAAAGGCTTTTTTCTCAGCAGCTGTAGGTTCTATGGAAAAAATAGAGGTTCCCTGATTCAGGTAATCTTGTTCATGTTGAGTAGCAGTATTCCCTGGAATTGATTGGAGATGTTTGCGATTTCTACAAAGTTCTTCATGGTCAGTTGACACATAGTATGACCTCGGCTGCTCAGGACTTACAGTCCCTTTTGTCGTCTACTCTTTTTCACCATCCAACTTTAGGCGCACGGAGTCCCCAGGGTGTAGCGCCGCTAAGGATCCAGCACCATGTCGTCAACTAAAGAAGTAGCTGTAAGATTCCTTTGCTTTGTGATCCTTAGCTTCCTCTATTTTCAAGTCAGGCCATTCTGGGGCCAAGTTACTGACCGTCACTGGAATTGTAGTCCTGAGGTGCCTACCCACGAGAAACTGTGATGGACTGCAACCCCTAGCTGCTATTGGAGTTGCCCTATATGCTAGAAGGGCCAAAAAGGGTCATCCTGCTTCAGTTTCTTCTTTGGAGTATCTCTCTCTGCCTCTCTGTTCGATTGTGGGAAGTAAGGACTGGATGTCACATGAACAAAACCGTACTGTTCTGCATCTTAAACTCAACTTATGTGAACTGTTGAGCACTGCCAGAGCACAGCCCTTCAGGGATGCCAGAACGTGCAAACATACTCTTTAATTTGGCAATCTCTTTTCTGCTCGTCATGTCCGCCAAGTGTGCTATTTCAATAAATCTTGACTAATAGTCCACTACAACAAAGTATTTATGGCCACCTCCTTCACAGAGATCTACCCCAAGGTGTCTCCATGGACCTGGTGGTAACTTTGTCACTAGCAATGGCTCCTTGCTTTGAGTTGGCCTATTACTCTGACATGACTGGCATTTACTCACTTTGTGTTTTAGATCAGTGCTGATGCCTGTACTTCATCTCTCATTTTGACTAGGATCACGATTTTTGACCCATGCATGAGAAGCCCTGTCATCTTGTTCAAAATCCCTGTTGGCTAAAGTAGACTCGCAAATTGACAGGCACCGCTTTTACAAGTTTATGTTTTTTTCCAGACATATTTAAGAAAGCTTTTCAGCTCCTCATCTGCTTTCGTAGCATCAGCTATCTGTTGTAGCTTCTGACATGAAGCCGCTAAGTGCCCCTCAACTCCATCTATGTAGGCCTCGACTTCCTCTTCGAGGTCTGACTGTTCTGAGTCGGTCAAAGGGTGTCTGAACAGCGTGTCCGCTATAAACAGAGAGTTTGCTGGGGTATACACTGCCACTGGGTTGAAGCGCATCATCCTAATTGGGAGTCGCTGACAGCGAATGGGGACCTCATCAAGGTTTTTCTGGTTTATCAAAGGAATTAAAGGTTTGTGATCAGTGAGTACTTTGAAGGACTCCAGACAACAGAGGTATCATGACCGCTTTTCATAAGTCCAAACCGAAGCCAAACACTCCTTTTTATAAGATTTGGGTGTAGCGATTCTCTGCAGCTGTGAGAGTATGGGAACAGAAAGCCACTGGAAGCATCTTCCCATCATGTTCTTGAAGCAATGCGCCCCCTATTGCATAACTGCTGGCATCGGCAGTGACGACTGTTAGCCTATTCACGTCCTAATATGCCAGCAGTGGGGCCGTGTTCTTCACGTGTTCTTCACTTGTATAACCATATACCAATATGTTGTCCATGTAGCAGCACACCCCCTTTGACATTCCGAAGTAGCTCAGTCATATGTTTCTGAAATATCTCTAAAGCGCTAGTTATGCCAAACGGCAAATTAAAAATACTAGGGATGCACCGATACCATTTTTTAAGGACCGAGTACGAGTACCGATACTTTTTTTCTAGTACTCGCCGATACTGATACCGATACCTATACATTTATTAATTTCTCTCTTTCTCTCTCTTTTTTTTTTTTTGGTAATGTTGCAGTTTTCCAAGCACAACACAGTGAGACTAATGAATGTAGGACAGCTTCTTTATTATTACTGTACTGAAAAAAGTAATAATTTTTATGTGCTTGTCACAAACTTAAAGAACAAAAATGTCAGTGTCCAATAACCTTCAAAGGGCTAATTACCAATATATATAATTGTTGTTATATAAAAAAGAAATTTACAAACAAATTACAAACAACACAACACATACTATAGAGATACAAATTAAATAAACTTGTTTTTCAGATACAGTAGGTTTATTTACCATGTATACATTTATTTAACATCTTTTGTTGTTTTATTAATTTTAATGACAAATATAGGCAACGGTCCCTTTAAGACCGAATCCATGGATACTGACACATATCCTGTTTTCACCCAAACGTTAACGTCCACTTAAGCCATAACCGACTGTATTTACGTGAGATACTCAACACGATAGACATTTTGACAACTAGATAGCACATGTACGTCTGCAAGACGTCTGTTAAAGATCACTTCATCTGGAAAGCATCCTCTGTTTACAAACATCTGATAGACATCTTTAAGATGTCAGTTTTACATACATTCTAAATCATAAACATCTTAAAGACATCTTCTAAACGTCTATTTGACATCTGACAGGAAACGTCCTATAGACGTATTGCAGATGAGCAAACACTCTAAAAAATACGTCTTCCAGACGTAAACACACACATCCAATAGACATCTCAGAGATGTACGTGTGCTATCAGGGATGTGCACTTGACCATTCAGGCGCGAGGAGAACTGATCACGCGCTGTCTGAGATAACTGGGATCGCGCGCAAGAAAGAGAGAGAGCGCGTGCGAGAGAGAAAGCGCTTCTGGTCTGTGTGACAGCGCGATTCCACCTTTCCCCCTATCCCGCCTTCACTAATCGATAACGAATTGTGACTGAAAGCATGCAGTTCGCAATGTGTGTGTTGTCATCATTAATTTTGACTATTTCCACACCTCTGAGGCTGACATTGTTTCTGCTGCTGCCGCCGGTGTCTCTCCGCACAGACATTTCTGTCAGTTACGTCACGTGAGGTATCGGTCTTTGGTATCGGGGGTGTTGTTACGAGTACGAGTACAAGTAGGCTACATGAGCTTGGTATCGGTGCATCCCTAACAAATACATTACCTCTTGAAGGGGGTTATGAAAGAAGTCAACCTCTTGCTGGCATCATCTAGAGGACTCTGCCAGAAACCGCTGGTTGCATCCAGACTAGAAAAGATTGTCGCCTCCGCCAGTTTAGAAGTGATGTCATCCAAGGTTGGCAGAACATACTTTTCATGAATGACAGCTTTGTTCAGTCATTTGAGGTTGACGCATATCCTGTTTCCGTTCATTTTGGTGTCTGGCACCATTGGGGCACACCATGGGGTGGGCTCGGAAACCTCTTCAATTATGCCCAGCAGCTGCATTCTATCAAATTCTTGTTTGACTATTGTAAGCATTGAGATTGGTACACTATGAGCTACATGGACACTGTACGGCTCCGCTGTACTTTTGAGCATTATTTTTACTGATTCGCATACCATCAGTCCCATAGAGCCAAACACAGTCACTCTTTTTTAATCTATTCTTTTTATGAGCCCCATTTATATTGCAGTACTGAGTCCGAGCAAAATTCCAACATAGGCTCCTCTTACCACATATGCATTCATCACGTGCAAATTTTTTTTTCACACTTTCTTTTGTTCTCAGTTGGCCCATACACTCCAGCTTGCCACCATGACTGTTTAGTTTGACGTTTGTTTTGCTCTGTGGTATTTTATTCTTTAGGCTTTCATAGCTTTTCTCAGATATTACAGTGGCATCTGCACCGTCAATTTTGAAATTAATTATTTGTCCACCAATGAGACTGTCAACATGGTGGAATGGGTGCATCCTGACTTTGAACGGAGTCTAAGAACTTTGCTGACCCCGCATCTTCATAAGATGTCACTTTTGCACTGTTTTAGTGTGGCAGACCACAGCGAAAAGGCCAATCTTTTTGCACTTTCTACATTCTGCTTTCTTAGCAGGACAGTATTCTCTCTGATTATGTGTTTTGTTACATCTTGTGCATTTCTTCCTCTCACATTCATTGTCCTTTTCTTTGTCTATCAGAGCTATTTTTTCTTCCTCTGCCACGATTTTGTTGGGAGAATTTAACCTCCTCCAATTTACTTTCACTTTGCTCAGCATTTTGTTTTTTAATGAGTTTGTGGCTACATGCCATTTTAATTGCTCTGGTGAGCATCAGTGTTCCTTGAAGGTGCAGTTTTTCTGACAGAGATTTGTCTCTCAATCCAATCACAATCCTGTCTTGGATATATTCGTCTTTAAGTTTGCCAAAATTGCAATGTTCTGAGAGGTCATACACTCCCCTTACGAACGCCTCCTCCGTCCCATCACGCTGACACCTCTGATGTATATAACGTGATGTATATAACGTTTCTTCGGGAAGTGAAGTGCTTGTCAAACTTCTGAATCACCACTTCATAGTTATCTCTGTCATCATCATTGTCAAATGAGAATTATTTGAATATATTCTCTGCATCCTTTCCCATGGAGTAAATGAGAGCACTGACCTGCACATTGCCGACCTCTAATGATAATTTGGTGGCTGTTCTGTAGTGCATGAATCTTTGTTTCCACTCCGGCCATTCACTCGGCCTTTCGAACGGGAAACTTTCCGGCGGTGAAAATTTGAGCATGGTCCTCGACTGTATAGCTCTTTACTCAACGGGGCAATATGCCGTCAATCTGATACTGTCCACTGAGACTTGCATGCGTTTTCTGACTGTTTACTGAACACTTCCTCATATGTACATACACATACATAATGACCAATGAGAAAGCTTGTTACTAACACAAATACTATTTATCACCGAGTGCAACAGTGACTGCTCACTTTTTCTGTGGCCTTGGTTTTGGAAGTATTTTGCCCATTTATTTTTTTTTTCCAAATAAGGAAATAAACTGTAATCTCACTGAGCATTGCAATACAATAAAAAAGATGATATACAATACTGCACTACTGAGTTGTAACATTCTGTAACGAAGTAGCGTTTTCGTACAGTTATTAATCAATTTATGGGTGGAATATGAATACAATAATTCATAACGTTTTATGAACAATTATTATATTCATATCGACCCAAGGGGGAATTAAACATATAGTGATAATTAATTACAACGAATTATAATCAATTATGTATATGATTAGTTCTGGTTTAATAATTATTTAGAGAAACTATTCGTTTGTCCAGCAAACTAATAGCTTTCATAAAATATGAAACGGGTTTATTCTTTTGGCCACAAGAATAAATTCCTACTATAGCATCAAAGCATAAAATGATCGAAAAACGTTAAAGTGACTTGGTCTTCAATTGAAAAAACAAACAGAACAATTCTGACGGATATAATGCGTTTAATTTGTAAAACTAATACTACAAAGGTTATACGGTTAAATAGGCACAAAAAGGCTATACATACAAAACGAAAGTAAAGGCAGAAGAGAGAGAGAGAGTGATCAGAACAGTGGCAATTTACACACAGATAAAACCTCTGAGAGCCCACAAAGAAAGCAGTTAAAACGAATCTTAACAGGTTTACTTGCATGAGTTTGGTCCGCTCGAGTTTGCAGAGTTTCAGTGCGCGGAGCTTGCGTGATTGGTCCTGTCCCAAAGAGGCTGTTTCTTCGGCGGATTTTTCAAACGCGGCTTTAAACTGAGAAGTAACGTTGCCGGAAAATGAAGAAGAGGGTTGGACTCCGGGATGGAGCGTCGAAAGCTTGACGACAGGAAGACTTGCGTCCGGACGACAGGTAAAACTTGTTCTACCTAGGGGCGCGTGTCCTTGTGTTTTAAGGACAACAGACCAGACCGCCTCCTAGGGAATCGTCGGCCAATCATAGCGTTGCCATTTTGGCGGGGAAAGACTTCTTTGTTCTGTCTCGAGGTTCATCTATATGAATTATGAGCTTATCAAATCGGAGGACAATTTCCTCATGGGGCCGTTAAAATAGAATCATGCATCTTACCACAATGAAATATACATGGGTGAATAAAGGAGGGCAAGGATGTCACAGAGAGTCCAAACTCGACACATAAGGGAAGCATATCAAAGGAGATATAGTTTCAAGTCCAAAGTAATCGTTAGAAATGACGCTAGCACCACTACAGTCATTTACATTTAAGTCTAAACACTAAGAAAACACGCATGCATCAGACATATGATTCAGATACAATTTTCTTCTAGTCATATTAATATATAGAGTTCTTATGCGTGTGTGCGTGTGTGTGTGGGTGTGTGGGTGCGTCTCTGTGTGTGTGTGCGCGTGTTTGGTATGTGCCGTGTCGCCACATGGCCCATGGGAATGTGATCCGAGACAATCGTGATTGTTTGAAGTCACACTGGGGGTGTTTCGGGGATCTCTCACATTTGTAATAAAGGTGTCCAAGAGGTCTTTATCTGTCCGCCCGATCGGCGCCAAGCCTTGATTTGTAATTCAAAGTTCAATGGGTGAAGGCTTAACAGTTTAATGGTGCGCCCGCTAAATTCTGATCGATTGCAGACGCTACAATTCACTATATATATATAAAATGTCTCAGGTTACGACTGTAACCATGGCTCCCTGAAAAGGGGAATGGAATGTCTTGGATCAACGCTATGGGGATGCCATCAGTGTATCCAGTGTCTGAAGCACAGTGAACACACTCCAATTTCATTGGCTGGCGATAGTCAGTGATATCATTAGCAGAGCACCCGGAAGTATAACAGGTTGTCTGTGATACACGTCATCAACCTTTTTGTCTGAAGGAGACATGCAGGCGGACCCAAAGGCATGGTAATGAGACGTAGTGTCTCGTTCCCTTTCTTAGGGAACCACGGTTACAATTGTAACCTGAGATGTTCCCTTTCATTGACATCTGGGGAATCACCTGTTGCAAAACCAAGAAATTTCAAACTGCGGAAAGCCTGCAAACAAAAATCGAAAGCAACAAAGCCCGTGCTGAAACGAGACTAAATATCGGCATGGCTTTTGAGAGGTGGTGACAACTCCAAGATCTGAAGAGATTGAAGACTGATGCAGAGATGTCTTTTTTTCTGCTGAACAGATAAGACATTTCAGTGGCTCAGTAGGTAGATAGCTACTTTGCAATGTGTGATCTGATCTGACTAAGCAATCATTAGACCAGATATGTTACTTGTACATATGACCTTTTTTTTTCAAATTATATGCTTTGTAGGATATAGTTCTTATTGTCATGTCAATGTACAATGACAAATCCGATCTGATGTGGTGATCACAGATCCATCCGCGATGAGGAGCAGTGCCGAAGCACAACCCACATAAAAAACCCTCCAATATTAGTTTCAAACAGAGATGGCGATAGAGAGGCAAAAGCTTTAAATAATACTGAACTGTATTTAAGTGTAGCATGTTCAGACAAACCCAGAGCTTTGACTGCGTAACGTAAGGCTTGTGTCGTAAGATTCATTGCGAGTCAGTGAACATGAACCAACTCACCTCCTTTCTCCCCAGATATGAACATCTGATGAAATTATACAGAGAAACAAATACAACAAAGCATCCTGACCTTGCTTCCCTTGAACCCAAAGGTCATGTTTGAGTGACAGGTGGGTTGTTTACCAGGACCTGTGGGATGAGTGCACAGCCCTGAACTCCTTGTACTCTTTTTTTTTTTTACTCCCTCTCTTTAACATTCGTCCCCCTCCTTGGAATCATCAGCTGTCTCTGAGAGTCAAACTGTGGTAAAAACATTATATGATTTCAGTTAGAATTCAGCACTGCTTATAGCATAGAAGTGTAAGGTTTCCGGTTTGTATAGTTCACCAAAGCCCAAATAGCTCTTGATATCACCTTGGAATCAGCACTAGATTTGGTTTCCAAGGTGCTTGGCTTTAAGAATGAGACAGCTTTATGAAATGGCTTGCATCAGTGACCTCGCTAGATTGATCATCCAGACTTGCATCTCACATGAGAAGCTGTCAGAGAAAGCGAGAGAAAAATCGTGTGTGGTTTGTGAAATGAAAGTGAGCACTAGGATTTAGGAAGACTATTTGATGTGCACCTACATCTGTGACAGATATAACAATTTTGCAGGAGGAAAGAGTACATTTAGCAGGTATTGCCCTAAAAATTGATGCTGTTAAAATATATATTTTATATACATTACCAATCAAATGTTTGGAATGTTCTGAATTTTTAGCAGCCATTACTTCAGTTTTATGATCTTTCAGAAATCATTCTAATACACTGATTTGGTGGTCAATTATTATTAATAATGGTTCTTCTTATTATTGTTGATGAAAATTCCCTGTCTTCCTGTTCTGTCTACCCCCTTGTCATATTGTATGTATGTATGTATGGACAGGTTGATGGACAATTTCGCTGGTACCTGTGACTAGTGACAAATAAAGGGCTTCATTCATTCATCAAAACGGTTTTTGCTCCTTAATGTTTTTGTAGGAACCATGATATTTTTTCAGGATTCTTTGAAATGCAACCTTGGTGAGCATAAGAGAATTCTTTCATAAACATGAATAAATCTTAAATACTCCAAACTTTTGAACCGGTAATGTATATAATATGTATAATAATGTATGGTCCAATTTAGACATTCTACTAACTATAAGTAACTTGTCAACTACATATCAACTAACTCTCATTAGAGTATTAAGTAGACTGTTAGGTTAATGTTTCAGAAATTAGAATAAGTTTACATGTAGTTGCAATGTTACTTATAGTCAGTAGAAAATCTAAAGTGGACCATCGGATTAAAGTGTTACCTATTAAATAAATTAAATTGATCAATAGTGACAGTAAAGACATTTATAAGGTTACAAAAGATTTTTGTTACAAATAAATTATGTTCTTCAAAAGTTTTGTTCATCAAAGAATGCAGCATTTATGTAATACTGTATGTTGCCAGGCCCAAATGGCTTTTGATTTAATTTATGGAATTCATAGATGAAATCATTTGTCCCCAAGCAACAGCAGACCTCATTTTGAAAATTTTTGTTTTATCTGATATGATGCCAAGCACTTGTTCTTCTCAGAATGCACATTAATAATTGCTCTTATTGCACTTATTTATGTTGTTATTTCTCAAGATTGTTTGAGAAGACAAAAAGATGCTGAGTGAGACTGCTGACAGTATGACTGCTTAAAATTATTACTGTATATTTACTGCAGCGAAAAACATGTCACAGATCCCTTGTCTTCCTGAACTCCATTTCCCATGATCCTCTTGTTCTCCTCACCTGCACTCACTTCCCTCGTCATCTCCCCATCATCACCTATCATCTTCACCTGGACTTCCTCGTTTTCACTCCCTATATATATGGACTTACTCCCTTCACTCCTTGTCTCTTCTTAATGTTGTTTTATGTGTGTATATGCTTCAGCTCTGTGTTTCTTCATTAAAATACCCATCATTGTGGATTTCCGTTGACGCTTCATCTCTATTGCATACGACACGTAACAACATGATATGAGGGGGAAATTAAGTAGAATGGTAATAAATAAACAAGATATTTAATAAATAAGCATTCAAGGCAAGGGATATACTGGATTTTGAGACTGGCAGACTTTCTTCTGAAAACTTTGGAACATCAGATTCAGCTGTGATTCCATCTAAACCTGTGAAAATGAATTAATGGATTGCTGATGACTACAAACCCTAATTAATATAAACCCTTTTTTAAAACAAATTATGCGTTTGCTTCATAATCCTAGTGAACAATTTTCTGACTTTCTAAAGACTGAGCATATTTGAAAAGACTTCAAAGCCATATTTGTGTGATATCTGACTACTCACTTTCAGCTTTGACAGAGATCTATAATTACAAAGCAGGTCAGACTGGTTTTAATTAAGGGAGAGTTAATGTTCCCAGCTCATGTAATCCGTGTCTGATTAAGTCATACGTGAGGGATAGTGAGGAAGTGAGATCCTCACTTGTTATTCTCGCTCAAATTTCTTGTCCTTTTACAAGTCATGACCCTGGAGCAAACGCAGTGGGAGCTTATTAAATGTTTTAAACCTCACTGCCTGGCTGCAGACCCACACCAACAGACTCTCCCCAAACAAAGTCATGAAGGATTTTGTACACATCATTCAGTCTGGGTTAAGCTGAGCTAAGGTCCAGTTAACCTCTGTGAAGCAGAGTTTGCTGTGCTCTTAATGGCAAGGTAACATTTTTGTACTATGCTGCCACCCTGTCTGTGAGGGCAAGCTGGGTCTAAAGCTGAATAAATGAATCTAATCCTTACTCTGAGGGTCAGCTCCAGCCATTTTTCTTTCCTTCCTCCATATGCACTGTAGTTGTGCAGCTAGAGCATTTAGATCACGGATACTAACTTTGGAAAGCTCAGGAGTCACAAAGCAGGATTCCTTTAACCTTAGAGTTGCACTCATTTTTTAAAGTAGTTGTTTTGTATTAATGTGCGCAAAAGTATGTGTGATATGTATAAATAACAAATTTTTTATATATATATATATATATATAATTTTTTAT
>RJVU01027559.1:6411597-6428054 GCA_003731715.1 Anabarilius grahami | reverse complement strand
AGATATAAGACATTATTTTGTGGAAAATTCAACCAAAAACATTAAAAACGTTATATTTAAAATCACTATAAAATCAAGATTGAAAATTCTTCTTTTTTTAATGAAACATCGTAATATGTGTAAACTATGTGCCTTCGTGATCTTAAATCAAAATAACTTCCCCCTCCCTCTTGCAGTGACATCTCTTCTCTTCTCTGATGACGTGTTTACTGGTACGAGGACGGGGCAATCTGTCACTCACTTGAGATCCCCGCAAAAGCAAACGCCAACTATTCAATCAATTCCCAATGGATAAAATCAAGGCAGCGGCTATTTGCACAAGATGCTATTTACACCAAGTGTAAATAGCATCTAATACCCTCCCTTCACCTTCCCCTAACCATACCCAATAAATACTTGTATTAAACACTCATTAGGCAGTTTATTTGAACTTTCAGAACATTATTTTCATTTTTATTAAAATGATATGCCTTTCTGGTGTGATGGGAAAATGGAGAACAGTGAGCTCGGCAAAAGGTGGATTCGAACCCATGTCGATCTCGTTAAAAGACAAGTGTGTGAGCATTACTCGCTACTGCTGCGCCCCTAAAGACATTGAATTTATGCATCTGTTTTTAAACTTGAGTGGCTCAACCAGACATTGGTGGGCAGAGCTAGTGTAAATAGGGTTTGCAAACAAGGGACGCTATTTGCACTTAATGTAAATAGACACTCTGTAAAAGGGCAACCCTGCCCCTTACATTTTTTCTTGTTTGAGAAGCTGTTTCACTCAGATATACAGTACGTCATAATAGAAGACTATCATAACTTCCGTTTCAAGCCGACTTTGTAAGTTGGGACTTGATTCTGTTCATTTGTTGTTGATAGGATGGAGGCATGATCTCAATGTGAGCTTGCTGATAATTGTAAGGAAGGGGCAGAGTTTTTTATTATTATTTTTATTAATTATTTTATTGTGAATATGTCTTTTTAATTATGCCATATCTTGGCAACCATAAGTGTACAGTAACACAGTGTTTATAATAAAGGTCACAAGGGAGTGTTGCAACTCATAAAACTGAATAGTTCCCATTATAATCATCAAAGCTATTCATTGGGAACAGAGTTTACAGAGATTATAGTTTCCTGCGCTCCACCCATAGTAGTAGAATTATCACACAGGCCAAAAAATGTGTGTGGTATCATTGGTAAAAGCCCTAGAAACTTATTGAAAAATAACTGGTATGGGTAATTTCTACACAACTATCCTCCAAATGCCTGTTTAAGTATCTCAAGTATATTAGCAATTGAGGCTTGATATTGCTTCCTTGATGATGAGTGAGTCTTGATCTTTGCTTTGCCTTTTGTATGATTGTTTTGACAAGGCTGCTGAAAAGAATCAATAAGGCACATGAGTAAGTGGAGGTGGTTAAGAGGGGAAGTGGAGTGGTCATGCAATGGAAACAGATCAAGTATCAACTTCACATCATCATCTGCCCCGCCACATCTTAAGACTTCTGAAAACCCAAAGAAATGCTGCTGGGGATTTTTTTTTTGATCTGATAATACAAGACCTGTTTCTGCTCCTCCTCCTCCTGCTGTGCTGCCTACAACTTACAGAATGTATTTTCCTTGTCCATTATTTATTCTAGGCCTGATATTGCCTGGGTTTTGCTTCATATCTACTCTTGTGCCTTCATCCTACACAACCAAAATGTCACTGTTTGTTTTGTTTTTTTGTTTTTTTTCTTCAGAGGATTTCAAACATTTATGGTTAAAATGGAAACTGCTTTCCTGCTGCACAAACAGTAGAGCATAGTGCTAGCAATGACAAGGTCATGGGTTTAATTCCCAGAGAAAGCGAGAATTTATTCAAATGTGTACATCGAATGCAATATAAGTTGCTTTGCATAAAAGCATCTGCCAAATGCTTAAAAAATGTAAACAAAAAAAAAAGTTAATGGTTATTCTATCTACATACTCTCTACATGTCATTCTAAAAATGTTTGTCTCATTCAGTTCTACAACTTTTTTTTAAATGAATGTCTAAAGGTCATTCACACCAAGAACAATAACTATAAAGATAACTATAATGATAACTATATTTGCATCCACACCAACAATTCTTTAATGAACAACAAGTTGAAGTGCTGCATTTATTTGAAAAATAATCATGGGAGTTGTCACTCGGTTGCTGGTGTAAGAGGATATGACGTCATTGACAGGCGACGCAATGACATGGTCCGTGTCCTAGTTAAAATGGCTGATTTCTCTGGATTTAAACATTGTTGGAAATGTTTGGGATAATGTAAGTACACAAGTCAACAAAATATATATCATTGTTCTAATGGTTTTTGGATATTTTAATCTAAAAATCTTACATAATGTGCCTGTAGCAAGTTTAGTAGCGCAGGGAAGAAAGTGGCAGGAACCAGTGAATGTTTCACACAACTTTCATAATCATAAAATAAACAAACACAAAATGCCCCCTCACAGACGACTGCCACACACACATAAACAAAACATAAAGTCCAGGCCTGGTCCTCTCTCATCTTTCATTGTCGTCGCTCCTCCTTTTATGCTCCCGAAGCTCCTCCGTGAGAAACTCGAGACCGGTGCGGCATGCAGGTGACGCTCATTAACACTCGCGCGCGCCCTCGGCCTCGTCCTGCTTGCCACAGTGCCTTTAAAATATATTGGTGTTCAAGCCACTTTCATATTTTGCACCAACACATGAACTGATGTGAAATTGTCAACAGTGCAACATTTCGGCAGTACACGGAATAAAGTCTCTAAAATGTTTTCCTTAAGAGACAGCCCTGAGAAATTTGGGTCAGCAGAACATGATTGCATTCATGGAATATGTCATGCTCTTCCTGTCACTTAATCATAATAAATGTGATATCTTATGCAACCCTAATTATAGCCATAGAACAGCTATATTCTGCACTGCTCTTCACATTCAGTATAGTTGCTCTTGTTTGTTTAGAGTGCACTTGTGCATGGGATGATGTTGATTGTCATAGTCATTACCCTTAGGTTACACATACCTTATGTGAACTAGAGTGTCACCAGAATGCAATCCTATGCTTTTGGAAGAACAGGAGGTGCAGTCGGATTTGCCTCTGATTTAAGCACAACATGGTCGCTTTGAGACTTCAGGGCATAGAGGACTTGCTTTGTATATGCCAACATTAATTATTACAGTTTCCATGTCACAGTTGTTTTTGCCTCTGCTTTTTGATGCATGGCTTGTGAGTGCGAGTGTGAGAGAAATTTGGAAATGAGTGGCACAACATAGAACTTAAGGTTACATTTGATTTCGATAATCCACTTTAGACATTCTACTAAGTCTGAAAAGTTATTTCAACTACATGTCAACTAACTCTCATTAGAGTATTATTAGAATGTTAGGTTAGGGCAGGGGTAGGCAAGTTCGGTCCTAGAGAGCCGCTGTCCTGCTGAGTTTAGCTCCAACCTTAATTAAACACACCTGAACAAGCTAATCAAGCTCTTCAGGATTTCTAAGGCTATAGGCAGCTGAAGGTTTTTTTTCAGGGTTGGAGCTAAACTCTGCAGGACAGCGGCTCTCTAGGACTGAACTTGCCTACCCCTGGGTTAGGGTTAAGATAAGTATCATACATTGACATGTACACTGACAAAGTTACTATAGTCCATAGAATGTCTGTAAGGCTTCCATATTTGTTAGTCATTTTTTTTAAGGAAGTGATATTTGGACAGAAATGTATTAATGTGTGTTTTTTTTTTAAATAAAATCTCATGGGAACTTACATTTTTGTGATGTCAACTTCAAATTTGGAACACAACTTGGTTAGACATGTGGCTTTATTTATTTATTTATTTTTTTAATCAATTTTAGAGTAAAAATTATTTTGTAAAATATATATTTTATATAAAATAAAAACTTTTTAGTACAGTACATTTGATTTACAGTAAATTTAAACTTCTGTAACTTTTTCATACTTTCATTTTTGAAGTGATTTCACTTCAGCAACAATCTGCTGAGTATCTTCTTCTTTAAAACTCAGGTCTATATTCCAAAGCATTCTTGAATTACAATGATACAAGCTTGGATAGTGCATTTTCACGTCAAATTACTCATAGTTAGTAGAATGTCTAAAGCGCACTATAAAAATAAAATGTTACTGAATTTAATCCTGTATGAAACTAGAAATAACCTCTTGAAAAAAAAGCAAACTTTAGCATACTTTTAAAAAGAGTACTTATTTCTTTAAAATAATATTTTATTAAGTGTGAACTGAATGTATTGTTTTTGGACACTTAACTGCATGTCAATTGCAAGTAAATGAAAATGTATTTTAGTTAAAATTTATATTACCATATTTTTTTACAGAATATAAGTAATGTATTTTATCATCTGAAACATGCTACAACTTATATTCTAAAGCATCTTATATAATGCAATTATTGTCTAGCACACAAAACATCTGCAAATTTGGATTTGTGCCAAATGAGAGCTTATTTGTGAAGTGCATTTATATTATAATAATATTATAATAAAGTACTTTATATATGCTTTAATATGTTGTCAACACTTCAAAATGAGTGTTCTTCTTTAAAAGATGACAAAAAGATTATTAAACCAATGATTTAAAATGTACTTTATAAGTTTTAATATGACATTATAATTCAAAGATACTTATTAAAAGAATTTGAAGGAAAAAATAAAGATTAATTTTTACACATACAGCAATAGATGCTCTGGAACCTCAAAAGTAAAGACACAGTAGAGTCAATCTCAACAGAACATGAAGGTTAGCACATCAGCCGCCTATTTAGAAAACAGCACGGTTTGTAGTTGATACAAGTGTGAGTTGTCAGTAAGCATGTATAACAAAATATGATGTTTTTATGAACCCAGTAGTTTGACAAAAGGTCATTTGGGTCATGAAGCAATGCCACATTTGTTCGGCCAATGACAATCGGTGCACTTCAGTGTGATTGCATCACCAGTAGTTCAATATGTAATTAATCCCCAGGCTATATATTACCACAATGAATCGGGTTCATGTACCCTGTGAGGACACAACGACATAACAACACTCCTCTCCAAACATGGTAGCAGAAGGGTAAAATAGAAAGAAAAACATTCAAGGCAATGTTTACAGAAATGTGTTCGGACAGGATAAACTGTATCCCTGGCAGTAGATTACAGTGGCATTTCCCACGGCTAACTCACTCCACATCCATTCTCCCCATTTCTGCCTACAAACTAATTTCCATTTAGAAGAAAACATGGTCAGTATGTGTGTATATGTCAATGTTAGCAAGTCCGAATGCTCACGTATGTTGTGTATGTGTGTGAAGAGTTGTGTAATGTATAAAAGAGGCACAAAGTACGTTGTATAGACACTATATATTATGACCAGGAGAAGTTAACAGGATTAATGTTTCCTCATCAAGTCTGTTAATTTGGTTTATTTTACATGTCACTTACCAAGGAACCAATGAACTAATTCATCAATGCCATTGATGGAGGGAATATGAACCCATTATGAAACTATAAACCAAACAGAATGAAGCAAAGTCAGGATGTCTTTCTCACAGGAAAGACAAGATATTAAGCACAACAAAACCTCAAATGTTGTAATTTTACAACATTGTAATTTTAAAGAAGTTTTATTATATTATTTTACACACACACACACATACATATCTATCTATATATATATATATATATAGCACCACATTCACACTGTATTGGTGCTATATTATTGACAGTAGCTGTTGGATTAGATTTAGTCATTTGGTGGGCTATGCAGCCTATAAATTGGATTTAGCGCAATATAACTTCGGACACCTGTTTTTCAAGATAAAAATATAATTAAATAAAATATGTACAATATATACTTAAATGATAGGTAAGTGCAGCCTTTGCTCACAGACATTGGCTCAGCTATAACAAAATTTAATTAGGCTTCATCGTTGATACTTTTGGCTTTTGAATAATTGAAGTCCCTATTAGTGCCTCATTTTATAATCATGCTGAAAACTTCCCCTGTGGCACCATTAAATGAAAAGAGGAAAGGCAAAAAGCTGTATTTAGAACTTTTCAAATGCACAAAACTCCACATATTACATTTACTTTTCAGTTCTGTAAAATGATAATTAAATAGTTACATTATTCAGGCTGTATAAAACGTCTCGGTTACTATTGTAACCTGTGTTCCCTGATGGAGGGAACGAGACGTGATGTCGAAGACTGAAACTAGGGGTAGCACTTAGGATCTCCAAACACCTCTGATACTTTAAGAAAAGGCCAATTAGAATTGTGCAAGTGGAATTTGCACACCACTCCCCTGGACATACGGGTATAAAAGGGAAACCGCGTACATCACTCATTCAGGTTTTTGCTGAGGAGCCGAGACAGTGTCCCTGCCATTTCAGCGGGCAGTTCAGTGTTGTGGCAGAAGGGGGACACCATGTCTCATTCCCTGAGGTTACAATAGTAACCGAGACGTTGCCTATCTGTCAGTCACTTTGTGACTGACACTAGGGCTCCCTTGTGAAAATCGCCACAACAGCTGAACTGTGTTACAAGGTTTTGGCGTTGCAGATGTGGGCAAGCTTGGTGTGCCAGGAAACAAGCGCACTTGCAACATCGTAACCTATCCAATGGCCCACATAAGCTGTGTAGTTCTACGTACCATGCGGGGACAGAGAGGACAGTACTTACCATGCCAATAGGTCGCTTCAGCCAGTCTTTTGACCTTTTCTCTCTCTCTCTCTCTTTTTTTTTTTTAATAAAAGCTCACAGCTGTGCAGACCAGAATTAGGACCGGGGAAGCGCTCTTTCTCCGACATAGGAGAAAAAACACTATGGAGACCTCAGGGAGGTTAGTATGTGGAGAGTACATCACATGGACTACACATGGAAAGAGGTCCCTGCAGTAGGTCCTACCTGAAAAGGGAGGAACTACTACAAACACAGTGACTGGCAGCAGAGACGGAGCTCTTCCTATAGGGGAAGACATGGGTTTACCGTTAAGGAAATCATATTGTGGACAATACATCATATGGGATTACCATCAGGGAATCAGTATATATGGAGCACCTAGCCAAAGTGTACAGGCTGACCTGAAAAGGGCATGCATCAGGAGTACTACGCCTGGTGTCGAATTCCTCTGCCAAATTCGACTGTGAGGGTGCTGAGGGAAAACTCACATCCATGGTTTGCCGGTCCAGGGAACTTACATGGGGAAAAAAGTGCACATTTTCACCTCAGCTGTGTGCCAGCACGTCCAAGCCTAGAGGGGCCTGCCTGATCTGTCCAGCAGCACTGTAAGCCTTTGCCGTTAGAGACGAAGTGAACTTACAGGTCATGGACGGGGGTCTGAGACGATTCTGCCAGGTGGCAGAGTTTTGCATAAATGCCACAGAATCGCACGCTCCACTTGTGGAATGTCCGTATACTCCACCCGTCCCACCGCCAAGGGCATTTAGAATGGATTCGCTTGTGAAGTGGGACCAGGCAGTTAAAGGTGCTCTCCATGACTTTGTCAGCTCTTCATGCACTTCCGGGATGAAAGGCACTGGGGTCGGGCATGGCTGTGAGTCGTGTTCCAAGCCCAGATACCAATCATCCAGCCGTGAACGCTCGGGACAGGGTTGAGGATTTCAATCCAGCCCAAAGTTTATGGTGGCTCGGGCAAGTATGGCTGTCAACTCTTCAAAAGACTTAGACGGAGCTACTGCATCCGAGGGTGGGATTCCAGCCGAGTCCTCAGCATCAGAAGGCAGCACACCCTCTCATGCTGCTATTAACCCTTTGACACGTATGATCACACCGGTGTGATTGGAACGTTCAGCGTATCACGTGATCAACTGCCAAATTCAAATGTGTGTGCGCGCTTTGGCTGGCGCTAAACCAGAGATGGACGCGCGCAGCGCTTTTCATATATTACATATATGCAGTGTTTTCAACCAAATAATGTTTATTTTTTATTTTAGGTTTCAGACATTTAAATACACATGAGTACTGACAAAACAATATATTTAGAGTTTGTAAAATACACAATGTCTATAGAAGCGGAAATAACAACCCTTTCCATTATAATTAGACAACACGTTTTATTCATATCAGATACACATTGTGAAAGTAACGTTAAAGCTTACTCTATTCTTCCCCAGTTCACCGACTCACTTACTTTCATGTATTTCGGGAGAAGTGGATAAATTCACGGGTTGTAAATCCAACAGATCCGATTCTCTGTGCGGCGCAAACTAACATGGCGGCGCCCATTGCGCATATGGCTCATCTAACATGATTGTTATAAAGGTGTTTAAACAGCAAAACTTATCCACTTGCAGATATTTGTCAATCGGAATATTAGATATTTCATGCTATAGTTAACAAATTTGTGAATATTTTGAATAAAAAAGGAAAAATTATCATCATTAATACAGTGCTGCGGTGTGTCACGTAACAAGCAATGATGCATCACCATGGAAACTATAAAGTGATACGTTCTAAATAACGATCGCTTTAAAAAACTCACGCTGGGGGGTCAGCCAGAATATTTAAAACTTACGTGCGAAAGGGTTAATAGTTCATCTTCATCTGGATCCCCGAATGAGAAATCAGGTGCACCATGCGATGCACCTTCAAAGTCATCCAGAAATTCCACCGGGCACAACGTGCAAGATATTAAAATATATATTTAAAGCAATATATTGTATAAAGTGCTACATAAATAAACATGGCATGACTGGAGTGCCAAATTGCAGAGCTGCTGCAAAAATGCCCACATCGCTATGATCAGATACTTTCTTAACACCTGTTTTCTCACCACTGTCTTTTTTTGCTGTATGTTTATGTTGTTATTGAGAGGAAAGCATGTTTGTCTAAGTGTTGCTCCCAGCAGTGTGGGCGGCGTCGGGATGTTTGCTAACAGTATATCCACTGCAAAGGTACTTCAAACTAATTTTTTACCCCCAGGCAAAAAGCAAAAAGTAACTTTGCTGTGAGTATATGTGGCCTTTACTCCATACAGACATCAAAAAACACTGGTCTGGTCTTAGAAATAGAGGTGAGTAGCTAAGATCAAAGGAACCCTCAAAGGCCCAAAAAACACTTCTGTTGATCATCTTTAAAACCATCCCAAGCAATCTGGAGTCAATCATGCTGATCATCCACAAATGGGGAGAATTCGAAACCAACATTTGCAATCTGCAGGTCAGATCATCTCAGCAACTTTAGCCAAAGAGCTGACTAAAAGTAGCTGCAGGAAGTTTCCCCAGGATAACATCATAACATCAAAAGGATTTACATGCAATGGTTGCCTCAGTGTTGAACATGAGTTAACCGTGGAGAAGAAACTGCATAACTTTGCGATACAGTCAGGAAGAAGGAAAGGAACAAAAAAGGAACATAACATGCAATTTTTTACCCCAAAGCTTTATTTCTACTTGATCTATACCACAAAAATACTTTTGTTGGTGTAACTACTATTGTCAGATTGATTTTTGTACGATTAAATTTTATGCTTTACATTTTTCAAATAATCTCAAAATACATTAAGCACATCTTTTAGGTTACCTAAAAAAAGTACAGTCTAGATGCAAGTGTGCATGACACGGTGTTGCCTATTGTGGTGAATATCTAAGTGTCTAACAAGAAAAATGTAAGGCAGTACTTGATTTTGTCCATCAGGAGTTGATTGGATCGTTTTGGTTTGCTATTGTGATCTCATATAAGTGACAGGTTGTCCCACCCTTGCACCAGTAAACACGTCATCAGAGAAGAGAAGGGATGTCACTGAAAGGGGGAGGCCAGGTTATTTTGATTTAATATTATGAGGGCACATGATAAATCATTTATAATAAATCCTGCAATATCCCATAAATAAAAACAAGAACTGCCTATTTTGATTTCATGATGACTTTTCACAGGACTATTGCTGATCTTAGTATATCATCTTAGTCTTTTTTAGGTTTTTTTTCAACATATAGATAAGATAAGGGCAGTAATGCAATGTAAGAAATCATTTTGAAATATATGAAGTTACCAATCGTTATGTATTGTGCAAGCATTATGGTTTGGGTCTGCTTTTATGCCTCAGGGTCTGCCCTGCCATCATGGAGTCAATCATGAATTTCACATTGTACCATTTGAGGAGAATGTGAGGTAGCTGAGGCTGAATTACAAGTGAATCCTTCAACAACACAATGCCTCAAAACACTGAAGGACACTATAGGAATGATCAAAACATGCAATTAATCAATGCAAAAGGCTAATAACCATAGGTATACAAAGTCATTTCTGCCAATAGGGTCAACATCAGATGAAGGTATAGGCTGGGGTTATTTTTGTACTTTGCAGTTTTCATATCATTATTGTTTCATACGATAATTAAATGCTTTCTTTTATGCATGAGAAAATAAAGTGTGCCAATACATACCTTGTGCACGTAATTTCAAATTGCTTTATGTTACTGTTTGCGTTGCTTAGAGACAAATAAAACCTTTAAAGTGCTAGCTAAACAAGGACAGTGTTCTCACATTTAAAGAGAAATGAGAAAATCATTGGAAAAGAAAAGTTTAGGGGCCTTGAACATAAAAAGGCTTCTGTTTCTTATTGTCCTTCTTGGGGCTCAGAGTAACTATCTTGTTTCTCACTTTCATGTTTCCCCCAGACAGCTCCAGGATTTTCCGTCTCCAATTAAAAACATTCAGAATAAATAATGGTGTGAATTTACCCAGCCTGATGTTCAAACATTAAAGCAGGACTGATGGAAAATTCTGTCAACGGCAGCACAATGGCAATGTAATTATGATTGAATAGTAATAGTAATTAAATTTCTTAGAGACTTTTGATGTTTTAATGAATTTGGGTATAGAAGTGTCGTGGGAAATTTGTATTTAATTTGATAAACAGGCAGAGGATTTTGAGGAGACTTCATTGTTAAAGGTGTGTGTGTGTGTGTGTGCACCTACAACTGCAGAAAAACACTTTTTGACAAGACGTGAAAGCTGCATCATTGGAGTATTTGCTAGTATTCCCATCCATTTCAGATGGATGTATTACTATAGTGCATCATACCTATTAACATATTGTCTGGATTTGAATAGAACGTTTCCGTCCGAGCAGAAAATCCGCTGAGATTATATCTACAGTGAAAACCACAGATACAGAATCAGTTTACAGTGCAATGCTGTTCGGCCTAAAGTAATTAACAACAGCTGATGGATCTTGTATTGGGATCAGGTAGCAGGAGCTGATGCAGCATGAACGAGAGTTTACTGGAAAAAGCAGACAAATTTTGTTGCTACCTGCTACTGCTAGAGCCAGCGTTGTCATGCTTTCAAAAAATACATATGAATGATTTTTTGAATGTCACGTATACAGTATATTATATTATATTATTAGGTGTCTCCATTTTTTCAATTGAAAGAAACCATCCATCCATTTTAACTGCTAAAGACTTATAAGAAGCCTTCCTGCTTGTATACTCCCAATAATCTCTTTGGGGAATTTTCCCATTTAGGGAGGTTTAATTCTTGATTGGTGCTTTGTCTTTTTCTAAACATTTTCACCTGTGACTTTTACCTTGTTTGGTGTCAGTGCAATGAAATGATCACTGTGAAATTTCCCTCCATCATGGCCAGAGTGTTTCTTTCCTCTGCGTTCATATGTTTAATTGCCAGTATTTAGGAGCGTGAGCTCTTGAGATTCTCTTGGTGATTTAATATGATCAATAGCGTCAAAGAGGATAAAGGGAAATCCAATGAAACAGTCATTACCTTTATCTCATTATTCATCCCTTCTCGGCCCATCGTTAGTCATTTAAGCCCATGCGCAGAGGCGTCCTGACTTAATGAAAGCTGTGAATCTCTTCTTTTCCAGAAGCAACCTAAAAAAAAAACACAAAAAAAAACAATAGTGTGGGGGTTTATTTTCCCATCTGTGCATGTACTTCATGTTGAATAGCTATTTAGATGTATCCGTTAGGTATTTTCTGTTGTGAGGATATTATTTTTAGAAAAAAAAAAAAAATCAGTAACAGATGGCTAAATATACAATCTTTCATTATCTATGGAACGCTAATATTTTTTGGGGCATATGAGTGTTTCTTCAAGTACTGCCACCTTTATGTCTCAGGGGTTGAATATATATATAGTGGACTATCAAAATAAAGTGACTTGTTGCTATATCTTTAAATGGCTTTTATGTTTAGATGTGATGTTTTATTCTTATCTTCAAACTTAAATCATGAAAATTCAACATAAAATTTTCATTATATACAGTAAAAAATTACAATATTTACAGTTGGCTCCACAAATATTGGCACCCATGGTGAATATGAGCAAAACTGTTTATGAAAATTTGTTTCTGCAATTTCTCCTCTTGCTCTTTCATTCAAAATATTCACAAAAATATAACATTTACTTAAAGTCAAATAGTTATCATAAAATCAATATTTGACATATGACGTAGGACATATGCATAGCTGTTGAAGGTGGAAGCGCAGAGGATAGAGCAAAACAAAACTGGTCATGAATTAGAAGTCTAAAACAAGATTCTCAATTCTCACCTGAGTTTACGCTATGCCTGCGTCCTACAGCATACATTATACATCGGGTCAGAGGTCACCCTTCTGCCAGAACTCGACTCTCTCATGAACGTGCGTACAGCCACTGCCGGAAGCCAGTGATTATATTTTATAACGTTTTAAATATGGATATTTGTCCTACAAACACCCATCTCTTTGCTTCAGAAGACAATTATCCCAATGGAGTCATATGGATTACTTTTATGGATGGATGCACTTTTTAGAGCTTCAAAAACTCTATTCAATGCCATTACAAAGTTGGGCAGAGCCAGGATATTATTTAAGATAACTCCGATTGTGTTCGGCCGAAAGAAGAAAATCATATACACCTAGAATGGCTTGAGAGTGAGTAAATTATGGGATAATATTAATATTTGGGTGAACTATTCCTTTAATTCTGCTCTTTAAATTTTCTGTTTTAAATGTATCACGGTTTCCAGACTTTCTTTAAGCAGCACAACTAATAACAAGAAATGTTTCTTGAGCACCAAATCAGCATATTAGAATGATTTCTGAAGGATCATGTGACACTGAAGACTCGAGTAATGGCTGCTGAAAAATCAGATTTGCCATCACAGAAATAATTACATTTTAAAATATCTTAAAATAGAAAATGGTTATTTTGATTTGGTGGACTAAATAAACAATTTAGAGTGTGAAAAAAAAATGTTTTAAGAGAGTTTATTTCATAAACGCTGGGACAAAAATGCCTATAGTTAACTAAAAACCCATGTCCAACTGTAGATGGAAATCAATGAATTATATGTACAGCTGCTGAATAAATAAACCGTGAATGAGATAGAAGGACCTGGTTTCATTTAAATGTCATTACAATGGATCTGTACATGATCTTATCATTAAACAGAAAGCACATATTCAACACAATTGGTTCAATATGCCCTTTGCAGAGGGCCGTGTCATGGAGCTATTCGATTCCTGTCCTCTGATGCTCTGCTGATACTGCTGCTCCTCACAGCACAGTCAATACCTGCCAGTCATTTCGTCGAATAGGTGCTGATTCGTGGCATCAGACAATCAGATAAGAGGTATCTAGAGCATTACATGATGAAATATTCTTTCTGAAGAGACAGATGTAAAATGTATATCATACCACCCTGTCTAAGAAACTTTTGAGAACTTTTCCAAAAGTCCAAATCGTACAGAGTGAAGGTGACTTTTAGATAAACACAAGTGTTTTGTAAAGCTACTGTATTGAGATTGACAGAACTGCAAAGCATTGCATTTTTTGTTTTGATAATGTGGCTTTATGTCTTTTATGATGCTTTTATCCTACTTACTGAGATCATAAAACATCTATTATCATTTTTAATACATCCTCTCATGTTGACGTTTCTGAGTCCAATTTTGAATGAGCTTCAAAATATTATATATAATTTATATGCTAAAAACGCAGCCCCAGTAAAAACTCTTCGCACAGCTTGTCCTCAGCTCCGTCCAAGCAATCATTCATAGCCTGAATCCATAGTGTCAGATGTTCACACATTGTCTTTCTGTTGCCCAGCACTGTCCTTCAAATCGATGCCTCGCTGACAGTTTAATGGCCCTCTAGCATGTGTAGTCTCAATGGTGTTCTAGTGTTTCAGAACGAGATTTGATTATGCTGACCACAAGTGTAAGCATTAATGCCCTCACCTTCTCATAAGTGCTGGTCACGAGCTAGCCATCCTTTCACCATCCATTAGAGCTTTTTCTGAGAAGACCAGCAGATGCCACGGTGGCCGTGTTATTGCACGCTATTGGATAAAAGTCATTTGAAGGGAGCAGGGAATGATTTGTGGGAAAAGCAGTACACTTTGCACACTAATGTAATTCAGAAGCAGGAATTGATCAGCAATGACAATGCAGATCATTGTGCTTTTTTACCCCTCACAGCAGAAGACTTTATAAAAAGGATATCCATCTCAAAGTTTGAGATCAGAAAGTCGTAAAACATTGTAGAAATGGTGTTAACATTTACTCAGACATGCTTTGAACTTTTCAGCATCTGCATTCAGTTTAAACTGATAGATTTCACGTGAAAGCCATTTGAAGTGCAGGTGAGGTGAAGAGAAACGCAACATCCAAAATTAAAGCAAACGCCTTTGAGAAGAATTCAGCTGCATAGCAAACTACACACTAACTACTCTGAGAGGAGAAAGAAAACCAGACTGTGATACTCACGCAGCGCTTGGGGGATACTATGCCCCGTGGCTCTGTTTCTATTTCTCAGAATCATTTCTGTGCCTAGAAAGATCTCATGTTCTGTTTTTCACAACAGATTCGAGACCAGAGATGATTTTTTATGATGGAATCATTCAGCACATTGCCAGAATATAAATGATGTTTCTGAGATGCTTCATTTCACCACCCAAAAAGAAGAGCCGCTGCTTATTTTTAAAAATGTATCCATGCTGGAAAATCCAGCTTAAGCTTAACATAGTTCAATTGAGAAAATATTGAAAGCTGTGGGCACTTTTGACCCTGTGGACTTTCAGAAAATAAACTCCCTTAAAACACACTTCACACTCTCATAGGTTTATTTAACTTTTCCACTAGAATCCATTATGGAGATATACAGTACATAAATCACTGGAAAATTCTTCTTTTTTCTTTTCTTTCAAATGATTCTGTGGTGGGAATGATGTTTCTTACATTTTAGGTTTCTATACTCCTGTATTTTGCTAAATCTAATTTCATAGCTAGTATTTTATGTATTCCAAATAAACCCAATTAAATTATATTTTCACACTTTTGTATAGTTTGACAATTAAAGCTTGATTAGAATTGAGACCTTTTAGAAATATTCTGTGTTTACATATCAGATATTTCACATGTCTCATATTTCATCTTAAGCTCTTCACTAACTTCAGAAAAAAACAAATAGGGACTGAATTGTTTTGTGTGGTGGAAAGGACAGCTGTGGGACAGTTTTTTGAAAAATATTTGTATACAAAAATATTGAAATGATTTTACATTGAATGTTAATTTCACTCTTTGTTTAGACTGTCATAGTTTTAAATGTAATAATTCATTTGTTTTATGATGAATTTTCATACAGTAGTTTAAGACTGAAAGTCTCAGGTAAGGGTAGAACAATGAAACCTACACTGCAAGATCCATACATTGCATTTGAAAGTATGCAAAAATAAATTATAAAGGGCATTGTAAAATGTTTCCAATACCTTTCTCTCTCTCTCTCTCTCTCTCTCTCTCTCTCTTTGTGACGCTCATATTACAAAAAGAAAAATGTTATTTAGTAAATCTTTAGTAAACATGTTTTAAAGATCAACTCCTGGGACAGTTCCTGTGGTTAAATTAACTATTAATTCCATTAATTATAATTAATTACATTAATTATTGGCATATCGTGTACCATTTTAATCAACTGACAGCCCTATAAACATGTGTGATCAAGTAGAAACATTAAAGGACTGCTGCTGGAGATTGTATAGATTCAACAGAAGAGTGATACAATAATGGTTATTGTTGAACTGTCTCTCGATGTTCAGCTAAAGTATCAATTACCATGGTATTGAAACCAGACTTTAGGTTGGCTAAAATGTTTTAAATTTGATTTATCCATCTGTACAAAACAATTTGTTTTGTTGACATCCAAAACCCATTAGCCTTCCTTCGAACAAAAACAAGCAATAACATGGCAAACTTTTCCATTTTTCTGCCTTTCCAAGCCAAGCATTAAGTGGTGGGTGGATGAGTATGGAGTTTGTTGTGGCACAGTTACTGTGTGTTCATTCCTATCAGACTTTGGGGCGTAGCAAAAATACGCCCTATTTCAGCTGAAGGTGATTGTCTGTTTTTTCCATGTGGATCAGTGGTGACAACTGGTGGGTCACAACCCAAACATGGGTCATAGATAAGGTCATG
>RJVU01027559.1:6382026-6411579 GCA_003731715.1 Anabarilius grahami | reverse complement strand
CAAAAAAAAAAAAAAAAAAGTAAATAAATAAAATGCAACTAACCATATAAAAATATGATTAACTTTTATTTGATTAACCACAATTGTTGATTAGCTTTTTAATTTGTTGTGAATGAGTTTGCTATTTTTTATTTAAATGTATAGTAAGCACTGACAACTTTCAAAATATATTTAAATATTCAAATATAAACTTTTAAAATGGAGGTAAAAACATTACACATACATTTTGTTGTTTGAGTTTATTGTTGCTGTTATTTGATGCTAATACAGGCCTTCTGAAGCGAAACAATGCATTTGTGTAAAAAAAATAAAAAAAAATAACCATATTTAACAAGTTATGAAGTAAAATATCTAGCTTCCGCCAAACCGCCTTCCATATTGAAGTTACGAAGAAATTGTAAACTGGTGTTGCGTCAGTTACACTTTTTCCGTAAGTTGAATACGGAAGGTGTAGGACGTAGCGTAAGCTTTTTGAACTGCTAGAGTTTTACACTTTCTTCGTACGTACAATACAGAAGGCGGTCTGGTGGAAGCTAGAAATTTTACTACATAACTTTTTTTTTGTTTTTTGTTTGTTTTTTTTCACAAATGCATCACTTCGCTTCAGAAGGCCTTTATTAGCAACAAATAAAATATTAAACAATAAAATATTAGGGTACAAACAAAACTAGTTGTTGCTCTATTGTAGAAACCCTGTCCTTTATCTTTTTTTTTTCTCTCAGCTGTCGTCTTCTCTCTCTTCTACTCACTTTGCCTTTTTGCTTCTCTCCCTTTTCTCCTTCTCTTCTCTGATGAGTGGAAAATTACCTCAGATACTTTACGTTCCTCTGCCCCTCTGTTTGGAGGCTGGGGGGATGAAAGTGGAAGAGGGAAAAGAAGGTGTGAGATGAGAATTCATACGTTAGATCACAAGATCTGCCGGATAAACGGCAGCAGACACGTCATTTATCACCGGGCCCACTAGGGAATGGAGACTCTCTAACTACTATGGGAAGAAACAGATACTTTTTCCACAAGGGCAGATAAAGAAAAAGAGAAGAGAAAAAACTGCCAATCAGTTGAGCAAATTAGCTGCAGAAAATGTCTGGCGGAAGTGAAATATAAGTAATGTGATGTTGGTGTTACAATGTCACACTGATTCATTGCCTGGACCTTGAATATTATATAGAGAGTATGTGGAGTTTTCCCACTTTCTGATGCAGAGAAGACACCTGCAGCCTCTTGGCTTGTGGCCTGTTTGGATTGGGAAATCTTTTGAAATGAATAGGAATCTGGGGAAGAGATTTGCAGAGATGTCGATGGTGCTGATGAAACCGGGGATATTTGCCATGCTTTGAGGACCAAAAAAAATATTTACAGGGTAGTGATATATATTCTTTTTAGGAAAAAAAAAAAAAAGTTATACACAATAGGTTAAATTCTACCTAGCTGACTTATGTGAATATGCTAGTGTGGTTACTGACATGTAGACCTTAGTGAATGAAAATGTTAATTGCGAAAATTATGTGATCTAGGACCTTTATACAGTGCTTTCCATTGTAAAGACTTTAAGTCTATCCCTCACTGCCTCTTTTTCATATGTTAAATTCAATATGGCGTCTAACCTGTCTAAGGTCTATAGGCCTATAATGCTTGTGACATCTAGCTCCGGTCTCCTCTGCCTATTAACACTGTGAACCTGTTGTCTTTTTCTGTAACCTGTTTTACACATTCTAAAATCTCAAATTCTAAAATCAAGTGGTGGAAGTAAAGGTAAGAATGTTCAAACATAATGACAAATGGCAATTTGTCCTCACTGGTGAGTTGCTCATTGTATAAACATTAGACACTGTACTTTCAGAATCTGTTCAGCTGTCAGTTGTGGCCAAGAAATGATAAAGCTTTTCATTGTATTGAGTTTAGCTTGTACTGTGAACATTCAGATCAATGACAAAATCGATGAGAGGCCTCTTTTGAGCAGAAAGGATGCAATGATGTGTAATCATGAAGCTTTTGATATTTTAGTAGTTAAAAATCAATACTCCTGTGTTATGAGCTACTTAGAGGAAAAAAGAAGACAGCCATTAAAGATTCACAAGAAAGTAAGGTTTGCATTTACCTCGCATGAGAGTTCATTTGGTGCAAATTTTACTTTGACTTGTGTTAAATGATTAAGTTTTGTAAATTAACTGAAAGATTCTTGAGGGAAGTGTTTGAATTAAAGAGTCCCTATTATGCTATTTTAAAGGTTCCTATTTTGTTTTGGAGGTCTCTTATAACAGATTTTCATGCATCAAAGGTCAAAAAACATTTTCATTTTCTCATGATATACAGTGGTATGCGAAAGTTTGGGAACCCCTTGCAGAATCTGTGAAAATGTGAATAATTTTAACAAAATAAGAGAGATCATACAAAATGCATGTAATTTTTTATTTAGTACTGTCCTGAGTAAGATATTTTACATAAAAGATGTTTACATATAATCCACAAGACAAAAAAGTAGCTGAATTTATTAAAATGTCTCTGTTCAAAAGTTTGGGAACCCTTGATTCTTAATACTGTGTGTGGTTACCTGGATGATCTATGACTGTTTTTTTGTTTTGTGATGGTTGTTCATGAGTCCCTTGTTTGTTCTGAGCAGTTAAACTGAAATCTGTTCTTCAGAAAAATCCTCCAGGTCCTGCAGATTCTTCAGTTTTCAAGGATTTTTTGCATATTTGAACCCTTTCCAGCAGTGACTGTATGATTTTGAGATCCATCTTTTCACACTGAGGACAACTGAGGGACTCAAACACAACCTTTAAAAAAGGTTCAAACATTCACTGATGCTCCAGAAGGAAACACGGTGCATTAAGAGTCGGGAAGTGAAAACTTTAAAGAATTTAAAGATCAAGGCAATTTGTACTTAATTTGTCTTCCGGGAAACATGCAAGTATCTTCTGTTGCTTCCGAAGGGAAGTACAAAATGAAAGAAACATTTTTTTTCAACAAAATAAGAAAAATTTGGACTTCTTCATCCTGTTCAAAAGTTTTCACCCCCCGACTCTTAATGCATCGTGTTTCCTTCTGGAGCATCAGTGGATGTTTGAACCTTTTTTTTAAAGTTGTGTTTGAGTCCCTCAGTTGTCCTCAGTGTGAAAAGATGGATCTTAAATTCATACAGCCACTGCTGTAAAGGGTTCAAATATGTAAAAAATCCTTGAAAACTGAAGAATCTGCAGGACATGGGGTTCAGTTTAACTGCTCAGAACAAACAAGGGACTCATAACAACCATCACAAAACAAAAAAAAACATCATAGACCATCCAGGAATCCACACACAGTATTAAGAATAAAGGGTTCCCAAACTTTTGAACGGAGATATTTTAATAGATTCAGCTACTTTTTTGTCTTGTGGATTATATGTAAACATCTTTTATGTAAAATATCTTACTCAGGACAGTACTAAATAAAAAATAACATGCATTTTGTATGATCTCTCTTATTTTGTTAAAATTATTCACATTTTCACAGATTCTGCAAGGGGTTCCCAAACTTTCGCATACCACTGTACATTGCACATCACCACATTTTTCAAAGATTCTCAAATGACTCATCTGAAAATTCAGTCTCTCTAAACCTCCTTTCTGACAGCCTACTCTGCTCTGATTGGCCAGATGGCCCAGTCTGTTGTGATTGGTCTACCACTTACAGCGTGTGTTGGAAACGAAATGCCCATTACCACAATTGTCAGCTCCGGAGGCTTCCTAAAGCTCAGCATTTGTACACACTGTAAAGACAGTAATGTAGCGCCTTTTCCGCCATATCAATTTGAGCACAAGTCAGATGATGAAACATTGGAAGTACTAGCTATTCAATCTGAACCTCCATCACAAGGATGACTTGAGCAGGATGTTTCACGCTACTCAGTTTGTCAAACATTATGAGATGTTGCAATTGTATGTGTATATTTCCATTTTTTTCTATTGCGGTGCACATGTATCATTAACTATATCAATAGATGTTAGCCAAGCACTAACGTGAATCAATGATGTAACATTAAAGTTTGTAAAACAAATCTTGCTCCCATCCTTTATCATTACTCAAAGTACTAAGAACATCAGACAACCTGCATTAATGGACACAATTTTAGGTAGTAGTGGGTCCATATCTAATTAGCATAAGTATTTCAGTAAGACAGAAATAACATGAGTTAGCCAGAGACCTACATAATATAAACACAAAACTACATATTTTGAACACCCAGTAGATAATATATACATCAAAAATTAATCATACTTACAGGTTGTGATTCTGAGTACTTTCAAATAAAGTACTGTCCCATCTTTAATGGATAAGCATTTTACAAATCCCATTTAGACCTCACAGAGATTTGAGAAGGAATCATCAAAAGGTTATAGCGCTGTTGTATCGCTGTGGTAATTATAACCACTTCACATCCTCATCCTTTGGAAGTGTTTACAAAGAGAATTTGCTTTGCACAGCAGAAAACAGTGTCTTCTCGACATGTATACACAACACGAAACAGCTACAGTGTTTGAGGGCGGGTCAAAGCAGACGTTCATGGGCAGCCAATGAAGACCATAGGTTGGCATTATGCAAATTTGTTACATTGTTATGTATGTAAGTTACGGAAGTAAGACTGGAATTACTGACGACTCGTTTCGGCATTAAAATATATATCTTTTCTGTCACATAGTCTACTACACATCTCAAATGCATGAACACTAATGAAAAAAAAGTTATTTAAGTGGAGCAGATTCCTTAATAAATAAATAAAATGATGATTGAA
This sequence comes from Anabarilius grahami, assembly GCA_003731715.1. Lineage (NCBI taxonomy): Eukaryota > Metazoa > Chordata > Actinopteri > Cypriniformes > Xenocyprididae > Anabarilius > Anabarilius grahami. The sequence continues at coordinate 6,406,808 of RJVU01027559.1, read as the reverse complement.
AAGTGGGCTGATACCGACTCGGTTGGGCTGAGACCGTCTCGGTTACATATGTAACCTTGGTTCCCTGGTTCCCTGAAATGCTGTGGGATCGCCTCTGTGTGATTGTGTCATGAAGCATGTATGGAATAAGTCCAATGGCATGACGGAACATCATAGGCCGGTGATGTCATCGACTAGAAAACTTTAAAGCATACCCAGACCAAACAGTGTTAGCTTCTGATAGACTGAAGCAAGTTGCTTGCATGCATGGCGGGAGTATGGCAGGGTGACGCAGCATCTTGCTCCCTTTCAGGGAACCAAGGTTACATACGTAACGGAGAAGTTCCCTTTCAAGGGAACTTGTGCTGCGTTGAAACGCTGTGGGAATGCAATACCCACGCCACCGTACAAGCAAGTGCCTGCCGGTGGGAAATCATGAGCGCACATCAAGACAGAAGCACCTGCGCCCAAGTGGAGCCAAGTGAAGTGAAATGTGTTGTGAAGATCAGCCTGCCGCATTACAAACATCCTGGAGAGAAACTCCTGACAATAAAGCTTTAGAGGCAGCCATACTCCTAGTGACCAAAGGTGAAGGCTGACCGGCGCACTTATAAGAAAGTGAGATGGCCTTGACCACCCACTTGCTCATTCTCTGCTTAGATGCAGGACACCCCTTCCTAGGTGACCCAAAACAGACAAACAGTTGTTCAGATTCCCTCCACAGGACAGCTCTGTGGATATATGCATCTAGGGCCCTAACTGGGCAGAGCAGATTAAGTTTCTCCTGGTCTGAGGTACGAAAGGGAGGAGGACAGAAGGACTGCCATATAATAGGCCTTGCATCATTTGTAAGGACCTTGGGAATATAGCCAGGTCTAGGGAGAAGAAAAGCCTTTACTATTCCAGGTGCAAATTCCAGACATGAGGGCACAACCGAGAGGGCTTGATATCTCCAATCCTCTTGAGAGACGAGACAGCCAGAAGGAATAGGATAGTAGGATAGCAGCGAGGAACACTTGCCAGAGTGCCCTCCTCGAAGAGCACCGAATGGGATCGCAGTGTCCTTAAGGGTAGCCTCTTACAGTGCTCACACGAGGCCCCACATTATATTGTAGTGAACAGCAGACATAATGGCACCAGAGCTTCACCACAGGAATCCCTTTGTCCCACTGTGGTTAAGACAAAAGGGTGTGATATGGCCCTCAACAACAACAACTGAAGGACTATTATAATCAGGACTGCCAAAGGTGGAGAGCAGGAAAGACGACATCAACGGCCCATTGATCACAGGCTAATCTCATCACGAGTTGCCTTTGTTCACCTCAGCCCTCAATGCCTGAAACCAAGGTGTTAACGATCATGGATTCCTAGGTCCACCAAATCGGTTCTGACTAGAGCACAGCAAGAACAAAGAAATGCTCCAAGAGAAAGACAATCTTTATACATATTGGCTTGAAACCACATAAATGGAGAGGGAACTTTAAAGAACATGTCCTATACATCTCTTTATTCATCCAGGGAACTATGCACACACAGTGGAAACTCTCAATACAAATCTGACTTCACCACTGATAATTTAAACAACTCCTAGTTGTTAATATAATACTACAGTATGTCGAGGTAATTCCCTGAATTCCTGAATACTTACAATACAATCCAATACTTTCCTGAAGTATGGTGACGGCGTCCCGTCAAGAAGCTACTATCACTACCTCCATCACACTTGGCTGTTACTTTTGTTGTCTTTTGAGTGTAGAATCTTTAGTACTTCTATTCCTCACTACCTCAATCACACTTTAGCTATTACTTTTGTTGTCTTTTGAGAGTAGGATCTTTTATCTCTTAGCTGCGCAGCATATACCTGACACGACTTCCAAGTTGTTCTTTGTGGAAATTAAGTTTTATTTACGTCCGGGAGGTCACTCGCCACAACAACAGAGTGAGTCTCAATGAATAGAAAGATACATGCACATTTAAGTCTTACAGTTGAGTAAAAATCAATGTCTTCTTCACTGTGAATTGTTCTGGTGATTGGTTTGTAATGATCTAAGCTAATCATATGACTGGTCTTTGACCTAAGCATCCTTAGTCTGCATTTTCTCTACATTTCATGTTGATTTAAAGTATTTCTATCACAAAACTGCACCTGGAATAACAGCAAATGCAATCACACCCACTGAGACAGAAATGTGATATCTCAACCAATTCACATCAAGTTTGCACTCTGAATTCAGAACACTGCCACAAGGACTTTGAGAAGGTTTTGAAAATAAATAAAGTGTTTCCAAGGTCTTAAAGACACTGTTTTATTTAACTGTGTACTTTGCAATGCAACAAGTTCCACAGGATGGAAAGGTGGGACGTGATGGGCGGACACCTGGAATGCTACGACCCAATCACATCACCACAGCTTTAGTAATCCCCTCCCCAGTGGGAAGGAATAAAAGCTTTCCCAAGTGAACACACCCTTGTTCTGAGTTTCTGACCTGTTGAGGGAAGAACAACAGCATGACAAAGGTTATACTCTTGCAAGTAAACCTTTCACCACATGGACCTTCAGACCTCTGCCCGACCTTCTGCAGAGGTCTTTGGCTCCTGACCTGCACGACTGAAATACCTCCAACCTACAGATGATCCTGCGGATTGACCACCATCTGACCTACAATTCTCTGGATTATACAAAGACCAGCAGCAAACCCCTAGCCCTCAGTGCAGCTCTGCAACTGTTGGAAAGCAATCCAGTCTCTCCCACTGTAAATGGAAGGATACTAGTGGGAGATGTCTCCTGTCGCCTTACTGATCAACCAACCAAGTGAAACGTTAATATAAGCTAATCAAACCTTTTCCTAAAGACCTTGGCATTAGTTTGTTGCTATATGAGATTGCTTTTTGTGTAGAGACTGTTTATCTAGGGTCAGCATATACCCTAGATCAGTGTTTCCCAAACACATTCCTGGAGGCCCACCAACACTGCACATTTTTCATGTCTCCTCAATTAAACACACCTGATTAGGGTTATCAGCTCATTTGTGTTGACTCAAAGATCTAAAATGGGTGTGTCAGACAAAGGAGACATGCAAAATGTGCAGTGTTGGTGGGCCTCCAGGAATGTGGTTGGAAACCACTGCCCTAGATAGATACACCAGACACATTATCTGTATTCATAGTAAATGCTTATTTACTATTTCATATCAGTATCCAGAAAGACCACAAATGACAAGAACTAAGATCACAGGAACTGAAACCAGAAACATCAAGACAAAAGAACATCAACATAAAAGTCATTGAAGTGCTGTTTAGACCTGGTATTAAGATGCATTTTGTTCGATCAGATCACAAGTAGATGAGGGAGACGCATACCCATTTACACCTGGTATAGTCTCATTTGTCCACTTTTAACCACTTCTGTCCTGATTACTTCGAGGGGAGGGTCTATGGGCAGGTTAATGTATGTAGCAATTTAAATATGAACATGGCCGGGGACAGCGGTACAACATACAGAGAACAGCAGCTTTAATTTCTGCTCTGACATCCACAAGACCACACCGTACTTGGTGAGTGTGTGTTAAAAATCAGGAATGGTGAGAGAACATTGTGCTTGTTACATTTTTCATCTACAAAGCAAACTTGCATCTACAGCCAACAAAGTTTAAAATCCATCTGGTTAGCGCACTGGTCCCTGAACGGGACGCGGAGGTTCTAGGTGACTTACCCCCCGAGGTACTTAACACCATCACTTCGGCACGTGCACCGTCTACGAGACGTGCTTACGCCTTGAAGTGGAACCTGTTCATCGAGTGGTGCTCTTCTCGCCGAGAAGACCCCCGAAGATGTTTGATCTGAGTCGTGCTTTCATTCTTGCAGCAAGGGCTGGAGCGTAGGCTGTCCCCCTCAACCCTCAAAGTTCGTGCTGCCGCTATTTCCGCATACCACGACCACATAGATGGCAAATCTGTTGGTAAGCACGACCTGGTCGTCAGGTTCCTTAGGGGGGTGAGACGATTAAATCTCCTCGACCCCCCTCCATACCCTCTTGGGACCTTGCTCTGGTGCTTAGAGCACTTCCGAATGCTCCCTTTGAGCCCTTGCAGTCAGCAGACTTAAAGATTGGCCTCCATCAAGAGGGTAGGGGACCTGCAGGCATTTTCTGTTGACGAATTGTGCCTAGAGTTCGGGCCGGGTGACGGCCACATGGTACTGAGACCCCGGCCTGGCTATGTGCTCAAGGTTCCTACCACTCCCTTCAGGGACCAGGTAGTGAGCCTGCAAGCGCTGCCCCCGGAGGAGGCAGACCCAGCCCTGGCTTTGCTCTGTCCAGTTCGCGCTTTGCGACTGTACATAGACAGAACTCAAAGCTTCAGGACCTCAGACCAGCTCTTTGTCTGTTACGGAGGCCAGCAGAAGGGAAAGGCTGTCTCCAAGCAGAGGATGGCCGACTGGATAGTGGATGCCATCGCCTTGGCTTACCAAGCTCAAGGCGTGCCCTGCCCGCACAGGTTGCATGCTCACTCCACGAGAGGTGTTGCATCCTCCTGGGCGCTGGCTCGTGGCGCCTCGCTGACAGACATTTATAGAGGTGTCGATGGGTGACACCTAACACGTTTGCTAGATTCTATAGCCTTCATGTCGAGCCGGTCTCCACCCGGCTTAGTGTCGGCTTGCTGCGCTTACATGCGCTTATTACTCCAGTGAGTCCCTACAAGGCAGACCCTGTTGAGTCCTTCGAATCTCCCTTTGGCAGCCGACATGGCGGAGCATCTGGCGCCAGGCCTATACTCCATTGTATCCTTGAGAACCGGGTTTAGGCTGGGTACCTTATGTGTGACCCTATAGGGATCCCATATGTCTAGTTCCACGGTTGCTCCTAAACGAAGCCCGTGTCTTTCCCTCTGGGAGAACCCACCTCTCATCGGGTTGGAGTCACCCCAGTTCTTCCATGTGTAGTACAGCCCTTCGGGGTTAGTCCATATGTACTTCTCCACATAACTCCTTCGGGGAAGGATGTGGCTTCCGCAGCGTTCCTTTCCCAGCAAAAGGGTACGCTTTCCCAGTGTTATCCAAGAGTCTCACTGAGTGGGTTTTGGGGAACAGCAGTGATCGACACTCTCTGTATTAGCCCTGTCCCACCGTCCTTAGGCAAGGGGGTTCAGGTGGCTTACAACAGAGCGCTGGAAGGGGGCAGCTCCTGTGGCGCTTTGGTAGGGATTCCTATTCGTCGGTCTGTCCGACGTACGTCAAACGTGACCAACTGAATTCGAATGTCTCGGTTACAAAGGTAACCCTCGTTCCCTGAAGGAGGGAACGGAGATGTACGTCCCGTCGCCACAGTCGCTGTACCCCGCTGATGCTGCCGCCTATCCGATTCGGCTCCTCAACAAAAACCTGAAGATGCAACGCACCTGCTGCTCATTATATACCCGTGCTGCGAGGCGATCAGCTGCTGCATGTGATTGCATGCCAATGTGCATTGGCTCGTTTTAGTTACACTCAAAGTATATTGGCCTCTCTAGCGAGATTCCTATTCGTCGGTCTGTCCGACGCACGTCTCTGTTCCCTCCTTCAGGGAACGAGGTTTACCTTTGTAACCGAGACGTTACTTTGACTAGAAGTGGGTTACTCACAGCCGGACTATATCGGGTCTATAGTTAACCGAGACAGTGAAATGGCTGCTATTGCTTGCTAGGTAGCATAGCGTCGTCCACTTGTGATCCGATCAACCAAAACGCATCTTAAAACCAGGTGTAAACAGGGGCACAGAGAAACATTTGTGTGTGTATAAAGCTTTCTCTGTTTTGCTTTTAATATTTGAATTACTTACCCTGTGGCACATATGTGTTTCTTCAAGAGAACAGAATCCATTGCTGTGCAGAAAAAAAATGTAATATAATGAAAGAGATTTAAAAAATATATATATATAGCCTGATGCTGTTGCAACAAGCAGAAATCAATTTTACAGAATATTTTCCCATTCAGTCTAATGCATATAGAAAGCATATCTACAAAAATAAACATTTGAAAATGACTTTCAAAAGTTGAAGGACAACATAAACTGTCATTCTGAATGTCCTCAATAAAAAACACACACAAAGAAAAAAAAAAAAAAAAGAACCTATTAGCTTATATATCTCATCTTGGATTCAGCTCATTTTCTTTCACAATATTTCACCTAAGGCTTCAGATTCATGATGTTCTTTCAAGGTGTTGTTTTTATCTATTTCTGTGTTAAGAGCATTTATCTGATTACTGCACGTAAAAATGAACTGAACCAATGAATGTTGTGAATTGAATCTGATTACAGAAAGATCAGTCATTAAACTTCTTCTCCATGCTTTTGGACAGGTTTTAAGAAAGATTATTCTTTTTTGGCTGTATCAGCAGTCTGATTGAAACTGAACACTGTGATCATTTTAGTAGATGCAAAACTGTCTTTGTGAATAGCATATAAGCAAACATGCAGTGACAGGGGTATTTTCATTTATATGCTTATCTAATAATGATCCTTCATCTAAAAAAGGGGAATGACGACTGGTGCTCCTGTGCAAGACAATAAAATGTCAAAATTATGCCTATTCACAGACAGCTACAAAAATCTCCTGATAGCACAGCTTTTTTTCTGAATTTGTCAGGCTGTATAGTCTATCCATAGCCAGGTCATATGCCTCTCACATAATGGGGCCTAATTGCAAGCAATTACAGGCTCCATTATGGAAAATAATGGTCACAATTTATCATCTTCGCAGACAGAGAGGAGTAAAGGGAGTTTCATATGGTCAAAATGTTAGATTGGCCAGCCTTTTTTTTTTTTTTGTGATGAAAGAGAAGAGATATTTACAAGAGCCATCAATTAATGTGTTCATTTCGACATGAGTGGATTTATGTGGAACACAGTTATATTCATGTAACAACGCTCTACTTTGTTGAACTGCTGACACTAATGGCTCAGCTAAATGTGTGAAATAACAAGGGTGGTGAAAGAAGTTGTGGATTTAGGCATGGGCGACATGGGCAACCGTCCAGTCAATGTCTTGACAGGTGCGGCATGGGCCGCGTGCAAAAAAAAAAAAAAAAATTGATATTGAGCAAGATGCAATAATGATATTGACAGGACATTGAATGTGCGCCCAGAGAAGTACTCACAGATGTAAGGAGGAGCTGAGGTTGCTTTACGTCACCTGAGGGCTTCCAGTGGACAGAGTGTGAGGGGGAGCGGGAAAAGTTCTAAATCAACACAAACTGAAATTATGTAAATTAAAAAAAAGGTCTAAGCCACCAGGAACCTAAATGAGGAAAATGAAGAGTGGAAACAGTAAAATGGCATAAAGGCATACACAGATATAATTTACCGCGTTATGAGTAATATTATGCATATAATAAAATATGCTAATATCACTTATTTTATGCTATATGTTGCTTGCTATGCTATTACAAATAGAGCAACAACATTTCTTTTTCTGTCCAACTAGCTTACGTAACCAGACAGTAAATTTGATTTAAAAATAAAATGTATTTGAAAATAAAATTTAATATCACTCACTGTATTAGTGTTTTTACTGTACTGTGCAGTTTTGGGGGAGAAGATTGCAGCCATCTAATGGAAAACGAACACTTTTAAAATTAAAATAACATGAATTTTTTAACTACAGCCTCTAGATCAGGGGTGTACAACACTGGTCCTGGAGGGGTACCGCCCTGCAGATTTTAGCTTCAACCCGAATCAAACACACCTGAACCAGCTAATCATGGTGTTCAGGGCTGCTTGATAATTACAGAGAGGTGTGTTGGAGCTGGGTTGGAACTGAATTCTGCAGGATGGTAGCACTCCAGATCAGTGGTTCCCAAAGTGGGGGTCGCGTGATGATTTCCAGAAAAAAAAAAGAAAGAAAAAATGAACAGATTAGATTAGAAACGATTAGAAATAGCATATTTTATCCATAATTGTAAAAATACTATAAATAGTAGTTAAACTAAAAATAAAAACTATGCAAATACAAAAAGCCTTTTGATTTTTCTCCCCCTCGACCGTGACTCCTCAGGTGATTATTACGACAGATTAACGACAGATTATTATGACAGATTAGCAACAGCATCATTTGCAGCAGTTCAATTCACACCACGCTAAACATTCCAACATGTGCACGTAGGTAATTTTTGTTTTAATCTTAGGATATTAACCTATTTTTGTCGATATGAAAGGTTGGTTAATATCGACCAAAGACAACGCTGGGAGGCCAGCGGATGAGAGTGGAGAAGCACCACCGTCAGAAACGGCATCGACCTCAGGTACGGAAAGAGGCCGGTGTGTGCATCAGAGGTCGCGTTAACCGAAAATTGTCCGTCATTGACAGAATTTTTTTTGCAGTGACGGAAAAATCTGAAGGCCGTCCGTCATTTTGACAGATTACACTGAGGCTGATGTAACTTGTAACTGTAATTCCCACCCCTGTCCAGATGGTGGTGAGTGTGCTCCAGTGTGGCAGCAGAGCGCGAGTTCAGTCTACAGAATAAAATGAAAACGATGCGTGTGATTACACACAGGCTAGCACCCAATTTAAGTCCATTTTTACATAATTAAGTTTCTAATCCAGTTCTTTTTGTATTAAATGGTTTGTTTTGTTATTTTTCTTGCTGACTATCAAGTTTATGGTCAACGAATGGCTTTTCTGAGGTAGCTATAATCATGTTACGTGACATTGTTTCCAACACTGCTTGAACTGATAAAGACGTGATACAGATTTCAGTAAGCTATACCTTTCAACATATTTTTTGATGTTCATTCATGTTTAAGGGATGATCGCGTTCACTCATGGATTGCGACAACTGTTCAATATGAAAACTGAAAAGTGACGCACAGTCATTGTTCAGCTTTCTTTTCATAAAATAAATAAATGCATAGCCTAGGCCCATTTGCTTATCCTGTAAGCTTGTGAATAAAAATGAAAATGTGAACGAAAAAGAAACTATTAACGTCTTATCATTAAAATCTAAAAATTAATATGACGGGTAATAATTGATTATGACGGATTTTTTACTATCCTTTCGTCAAAATGACAGACAGTGCGAAAATCTAACACGACCTCTGGTGTGCATAAAAAGGACATCCATCAGCAGTCGGATCAGCCTTTCATATTTAATTGCACAGGCAAAAAATCCACACACGATCGGGGAAACCCTTATCAAACCCGCTGCTATAGCTATAAATCGGGCTATGCATGGGGATAAACTGGCCCATGAGCTAGAAGCAGTCCCTGTGTCTAACGGGACTATTGCCCGGCGCATCTCCGAAATGGCCCAGGACATAAAGTGTCAGCTGGTGGACAGAGTGAAGAAAGGGAAATATGCTTTACAGTTAGATGAATCCACAGATGTATCAAACTCTCCCCAGCTGCTTGTATTCGAAAGGTCTTAAAGCAAGAGTCTTAAAAGAAAGGTCTTAAAGCAAGAGTCTTACAAATTTCACGCATTGTATTATACATAGAGAAGCTCTAGCGAGCAAAACACTTGACCCAGAATTTAAACGTGTTCTTGAGACAGCGATAACAATGGCCAACAACATAAAAGCGCGTCCACACAATATGAGGCTGTTTGCCACTCTTTGTAACGAACTGGGATCGGAGCATGAGTGCCTGCTGTTCCATACTGAAGTCAGGTGGCTTTCGCGAGGGAATGTGCTCAGCCGCCTGTTTGAGCTGCGGAACGAAGTGTGCTTATTTCTGATGGAGCATGGGTCCCAGCTCGCTGTCCACCTCACTGATCCTGACTGGTTAACAAGGCTAGCGTATTTGTCTTGCATATTTGAAAACTGAATGGACTTAATATGTCATTGCAAGGTGAAAACACAAGCATCATGTCACTGAATTATAAAATCCACGCATTCACGAGAAAACTTGAGCGCTAGACTGAATGGGTAGGATTGACATGTTTTCTGAGCTGGACAAATTCATAGAGGAAAATTAACTGAGTGTTAACATAGTGAAGAAGTCTGTCACTACCCACCTTCAAGCCCTCCTGGAACACTTTAACAGGTATTTCCAAGGAGAAACAGCTCTAGAACAATATGACTTAAGTAATGTATTGGTCTTAAGTAATATTCTAATTTTCTGAGATACTGAATTTGGGATTTTCCTTAGTTGTCAGTTATAATCATCAAAATTAAAAGAAATAAACATTTGAAATATATCAGTATGTGTGTAATGAATGAATATAATATACAAGTTTCACTTTTTGAATGGAATTAGTGAAATAAATCAACTTTTGGATGATATTCTAATTATATGACCAGCACCTGTAACATTCACACACATACACGCATACTGCTTACCAAGGGAAAGAGAGAGCTGAAGCAGACTACAGGAAAGCAAGAAGTTACAGCATTGTTTGAAATTCAGCAGATCAACAGCCTTGAGCAAACCATCAGTTTAGTTCTAACATGCCCTTCTTTAAAAGGGGTAAGGATATTTAATGTATTAAATAATGAGACTAAGTTTGATACTTGCATGTCTCGCCCATTTGAATTAAAACTGTCCTGATGCAATTTGTGGAGGCTCCCGTTGAATCTTTGCTGATATTTTCATGATGAAAGAGAACCACTTAGATTCAGAGGATCTTTGGTGAATGGAAGGTCTAGGCAGAAGCCTGGCACAAGCTTGGGATTCCTTAGAAGCTTCTAGCTTCTTAGCATCATCTTCATATCAGCATTTCTCAGTAAAAGTGAAGAGATGGAAGAGGAGGGTTTGATCTTGTGATCAGTGATTTTAAAGGGTGAAGATGTCACACCCTCTTGAGGTGTCTGAGCCAATAAGGAGTTTTCCCCTTGGAGGGAAACTTTTTACGAGTCTTTGTTCTGTAGCAAGATATTAGCATAAGACATTGGATTGGATGTTTGAGAGAAGAACCTTCTAGATTCTTATAATACTAATATGTCACAGAGTTAGTAACATGTAACATAAATTACCAAATAGGAAACGAAAGTTGGAGTCCGTAGATACCAAACATGTTACCCATGTGATTTTAGTTAACTATAAATTTGCAACTTTGAAACATTAATACCAAAATAGTTCAAAATAGAGAATTAATACATAGAATAAACCCTATAAAAGGAAAATCATGAGAGGGTAAAATTGGATACATGTTTATACATTTCTCAAGTGGTTATATATAGAATATATAGGATTAAGAGGGTTTGTTTGTCCTTCTCAGAAAGAATGACGTCAGAGTCACTAGTCTGTGCAAAATTTTTCTGATCGTAAAATTTTGTATCAGTTTTCCTGTGTCCTGTAACAGGACACCTAATTCTGCCTGTGTGTTAGCTACGTTTAGGATGTTAGTTGCAGTTTTAGGGGGATGGGTTCACAGAACTTTGAGGGAGTGCATTTCTGAATAATTCATTAAGTATAATGAATAATTGTGTGTCTGATTGGTCCAGACGTTACATATATCCCCCCTTTCGATTGTTGTTGTTCTTCCTATGGACAACAGCGAGCGACGTCGAAGGTGCAGAAAGATCAGACACACACCTGACATGCAGAGTTGGAGGTTGTGGTGGTTTCCGTGGCCGCTGGTATAGCTGGCAGCAGGGTTCAGGTCTCTGAGCGTGCTCAGCAGGTGTCAAGGTAGCAGGTGCCTTGACAGGGTCACCTGTCATCCTGATGTCAGTTGGTGTGAGATAGGTGGTTGTTTGTGTCAGATCTTTGTGATCATACCCCTGGTTTGAGTCATCTGCCTTTAGTTCTTTCCATCATTGTCCAGTTGCTTTTGGCTCTGGTGCTGCAAGTGATCAGCAGCCCTGGTTAGAAGGGTGTTCCTCACGACACCTAGCCAGTCCTTTTGGTCTGCCATCTGGGCAGTTAGGCTGAGCATCTGCAAAATTTAGGCACACTTGTGGTGAGAGTAAGGGCAAGAGACTAATGCAAGATCAAACAGAATTTGGAGCTGAAGGCACAGTGGGCAGCTAGGTGTACAGAGTACAGCTAGGTTTAATAAATGACTTAAGATGGTTCTTATGGTCAAATTATTTCTCAGAACTTGCCCTAATAGGAGCTTTCCTATTAGATTGTGTTTATTAGTGGTGCTCAAAATTATGCCATAGCAATCATTCAGATTACTTTTGTAGCTGGCTCATAAAATTGAAGCAACCGTTGTAAAGAAACAAAATCAAGGAGTAAAGTATGTCTAGTTACTTTCGTGGTTCTATTGGGAAATGAAACCACGCTAGAACAAAAGGAAAATATACGCGATAGAGTCGGTCCTTCCAGCTGATGTGAAGACAGGGTTTTACAGACCCTACTTCATTTTAACCAAGAGAGGCGGAGGGTTGCGGCCAATCTTGGACCTGCGAGTTTTGAATCGGGCCCTTCACAAGCTCCCATTCAAAATGCAAACGGATCTTTGGGTGCATCCATCCCTGAGACTGGTTTGCAGCAATCAACCTGAATGATGCATACTTTCATGCCTCGATTCTCCCTTGACACAAATCATTCCTATGCTTTGCATTCAAGGGGTGGGAATATCAGTCCTCCCCTTCGGGCTGTCTCTATCATCTCGCATCTTTACGAAGGTCGAGTAGGCGGCCCTTGTTCTCCTGAGAGAACACAGCGTTCGCATCCTCAACTATCTAGACGACTGGCTCATACTGGCCCAGTCACGAGAGCAGTTGTGCGAACACAGGAACATGGTGCTCAAACACCTCAGCCAGTTGGGGCTTCAGGTCAACTGGGAAAAGAGCAAACTCTGCCCTGTGCAGAGGATCTCTTTTCTCTGTATGGAGCTAGACTCGATCAACCAGACAGCACACCTCACAGAGGAATGTGTTCGCTCAGTGTTGAACTGCTTGAATTCAATCAAGAGCAGGACAGCGGCCCCACTGAAATTATTTCAGAGGCTCCTGGGGCATATGGCATCCACTTCAGCACTGGCTTCACGGCCAAGTCCCAAGATGGGCGTGGCTATGCGGCACTCACCAGGTGACAATCACCCCAGCCTGTTGCCAAACCTTCAGCCTGTGGTTGGACACTGTGTTTCTACGGGCAGGAATTCCCCTAGAACAAGTGTCCAGGCATGCTGTCGTCTTCACGGATGCCTCCGTCACCGGCTGAGGTGCCACGTACAATGGGCATGCAGTTTTGGGAGTTTGGACGGGACCCAAACTGCATTGGCACATCAATTGCCTCGAGTTTCTTGCAGTACGTCTTGCGCTGGGCCGCCTCAAATCACTGAGGCAAGCATGCACTGGTCCGTACTGACAACACTGTGACCATTGCATGTATCAACCATCAGGTTGGTCTATGCTCCTGCCGCATGTCGCGACTCACCCACCATCTCCCCCTATGGAGTCAGAAACATCTGAGGTCGCTTTGTGCCATTCACATCCCGGGCCTGCTCAATTGTGCAGCTGATGAGCTCTCACATCAGCCTGCAGTTCCAGGAGAGTGGAGACTCCATCCCCAGGTGGTCCAGCTGATATGGAGGGGCCGCACAGAAAGACCTGTTTCCCCCGTGAGCCTATTGCACAAACACTGTGCAAAGTCAGGTACGACGAGGAGCAGGTCTTGCTAGTTGCCCCATATTGGCCCAACCAGGCCTGGTTCCCAGAACTGATGCTCCTCACGACAGCCCCTCCCTGGTGCATTCCTCTAGGAAGGAACTGTTTTCTCAGAGACGGGGTGCCCTATGGCACCCGAGTCCAGACCTCTGGAATCTCCACATCTGGACTCTGGATGGGATGCGGAGGACTTAGGTGATCAACCCCAGGGTGTGGTAGACACCATCACTTCTGCAAGAGCCCCCTCTACAAGGCGCACTTACGCTTTGAAGTGGAACCTATTCATTGAGTTGTGTTCTTCTCACCAGGAAGACCCCCAGAGATGCTCGATTAGAGCTGTGCTCTCCTTCCTGCAAGATGGGCTGGAACAAAGGCTGTCTCCTTCTACCCTGAAAGTGTATGTTGCCCCGATTGCCACACATCAAGATGCAGTGGATGGTAAATCTGTTTGACAGCACAACCTGATTATCAGGTTCCTGAGGGGTGCCAGAAGGCTGGATACTTCTCGCTCTCACCCCATTCCCTTTTTGGATCTATGGTGCTTACAGCATTGCAGAAAGCCCCCTCTGAACCTCTGCAGTCAGCTGAATTGAAAATCCGGTCAATAAAGGTGGTGCTCCTGACTGCACTGGCTTCCATCAAGAGGGTAGGGGACCTGCATGCATTTTCGGTTGACGAATCATGCCTGAAATTCAGGACGTGTGTCCAAGGTTCCCACCACTCCTTTTAGGGACCAGGTGGTGAACCTGCAAGTGCTGCCCCGGGAGAAGGCAGACCCAGCCCTAGCTTTACTTTCCCGTCCATGCTTCGCACCTGTATGTGGACTAAATGCAGAGCTTCAGCCAGCTCTGTGTATGTTATGGAAGCCAGCAGAAGGAAAAGCCTGTCCAAGCAGAGAATGACCCACTGGATAATGGATGCCATTGTCTTGGCATATCAATTGCCGTGCTGCCTTGGGTTGAGAGCTCACTCTACCAGAAGTGTTGATTTCTCCTGAGCACTGGCGCACAGCACCTCGCTGACAGATATATGTAGAGCTGCGGGCTGGGTGACACCAAACACGTTTGTTAGATTCTATAGCCTTTGCAGAGCTTGGTGTGGCAGAGCATCCGACGCCAGGCCTAACAATCGTAGGTACGCCCAGTGGTTGACCCCTGTGCTAGGCTAGGTGCTATATGTTGTGATCCCTTACGGCATGTGTATTTTTCCATGGTACGGCTTCCCTGACGGCGAGCCCGTGTCTTTCCCTCAGCAAAGTCCATTCTGCCTTCTCTGACCAGGTGTTGACTCCCCCCGAACAGGCCGGAGCTACCCCAGAGACTCCCATATGTAGTACTGCCTAAGGCCAAGCCAAATGTGTAACTTCCACTTGATACCTCCCTACGGGCAGGTTGTGGATTCCGCAGCGTCTTTTTTCATAACTGGAAAGGGCACGCTTTCCCAGTGTTATCCAATAGTCTCGCTAAATAGGTCATACTGAACAGCAGTGATCAACGTTCTCGGTGTAAGCCCTCTTCCATCTTCTGCCCCAGGAGGTGAGGAGGGAATAGGTGGCTTATGCAAGGTGCTGGAAGGGGCAGCAATAGTGGAGCTTTGTTAGGGATCCCAATTCGTTGGTACATTCCGATGTGACTTTCCCTTAAGAAGGGAACGGAGACATCACGTCCCGTCGCCACAGATGCCGTATCACCGCTGAACACCGGTCTCACCTTCTGAGGTTTTTGGCACATCCGTTGAGACGGTGGTTGGAAAGTTCAGGGAGGTGAAGAAGTGGTCGGAGGACATAAAAAGATAAATACCGTGCCGGTCCAAACCCAAGCCTGAACCCTCTGAGGGGCTTGGCCCATCCTGGTCCGAGGACTGGAGACAGAGCCAAAGGGTGAGCATTGCAACTCGCGCCCCTCCTCCTCCGAGGAGTAGGTTGCAGAGGAGATGCAACGTAATGTCCTGAGCAGGGACTGGGGTTGGGTAACAGAAGGTTTACACACGCTTTCATCAGACCCTGGGGCTGGATCAATGACGTTAATGGCAAAAATGTAAAATATTTACCTTCTGATGGTTCGGCACAGGACTTGAATGTAAGCTGTTGCATGAGTAGAGGATGCCGGCCAGTTAAAATTGGCGCCCCTCCTCTTCTTTGTCAGATACTTTGCTATAGTAGTACCTGTAGCTGACTCCCCCAGATCTTGGTGTCTACTAAGTAGGAAGCTCCCTTACAGTGGCGATCTCGAGAACCCAACGAAGAGTGGATTTGCCCCAGCTTTGATAAACCTCCTCGTTGTAAGGTACTTTCGGGAGTGTCGGAGTTTTGAGTTTCTGAATGCATTCTCAGGTGGAGTGCAGAGTAGAACTGCAGCACATGTGTTGTCAAACTGATGTTGAAGATGTGTTTTTTTCTATTTACATGCGTTTTCTTCAGTTGCAGCGCTTTGAGCTTTTTGCTATTTGCAGCACGTTTTTGTATTTGATTGTGTTGTGAGTATTTGCAGCACGCTTCTGTATTTGGTTACGTCGTATTTGCAGCACATTTTGTCAAACTGATGATGATTTTCTTAATTTTCTGGTGTTTTTTCTATTTGCATCAGAATGGTGAGCTCTCTTGACCACCATACAATAGTTTCTCGTGAGCACGCAAATGTTTCTTGTGCACAGGCGAAAGTCAGTATATTTTTATTTTTGCAAAGGTTCCTTTAGGGGCTCCGCATACACACACACACAGGTTTGTTTTTGTGAATTGTGAGGACATTCCATTGGCGTAGTGGTTTTTATACTGTACAAACTGTATTTTCGATCCCCCTATACTTCCTCTACCCCTAAACCTACCCATCACAGGAAACTGTGCACATTTTTACCCTTCTCACAAAAACTCATTCTGTATGATTTATAAGCCTTTTGAAAAGTGGGGACATGGGGCAATGTCCTCATAAGTCACCCTCTCCTTGTAATACCTATATCATATCCATGTCATTATACAGATTTGTGTCCTGATATGTCACAAAAACGCGCGCACACACACACACACACACACACACTCCATCATTGGAAAATTTTCAATTGAGCACATAATTAGCCAGAGCTCTGCAAAGTCCATTGATTTGTCTTTTGTTGTGATAAATTATCTCTCACACTTCTTTCCATGTGACATAGCACATTGAAAGTTAATAGGACCCCGGGGGCAAATGTTCTCCATCAGCTGCCATCATACTCATGTTTGTGTAAGCTGTGTACATGTGGAGTTGGAGTGACATGCTACACTCCTATCACCACCATAATCACTGTGCTTTTGTTGATGTTTTGTTAACTGCTATCATGTCTTCGTGTCCTGACATGATATGTCTTGCTGCTCAGATTTAGCTGAGATCAGGTGTGTGGGAAAGAGCTGAAAAGTATTTTTATTGAAAAGCAATTGGCATGAGTATTGATTGTCTCCTAAAATGTATGTGGGTGTGCAAGAGAGAGGCAGACCTTGTCTTTGGGTTTGTTTGAGGTTACTACTGCCATTAAAGATGAGTTATTGGAAATTTAGCTGGAACTTTTTTGTCTCATGTGACTCTAGATTATAACATATAATGCAACAACCCACAGTGATCGTATGTATATCGATTGTATATTTACCTGTATATCTCTTAATGAGACCGTGTATATCATATACTACCATTCAAAAGTTTGGAGTTTGTAAGAATTTTTAATGTTTTTTAGAGAAGTCTCTTATGCTCACGAAGGCTGCATTTATTTGATTAAAAATACAGTACCAACAGTAATATTGGGAAATATCATTACAATTTAAAAATAACCATTGCCTATTTTAATATATCTTAAAGTGTAATTTATTCCTGTGATGACAAAGCTGAATTTTCAGCAGCCATTACTTTAGTCTTCAATGTCACATGATCCTCCAGAAATGATTCTAATATCCTGATTTGCTGCTCAAGAAACGTGTATTATTATCAATGCTATAATAACAGTTAAACTGTGGAAACTGATAAACATTTTTTCAGGATTCTTTGATGAATAGAAAGTTAAAAAGAACCGCATTTATTTGAAATTTTTTTTTTGAACATTTAAACATATCTTTACTGTCACTTTTGATCAATGCATGCGCCCTTTCTGAATAGTATTTTACTCTGCATGAAAATTTTGTTTATCTACATTTTTTTATTTTTTTTCTCTCTGTTTATGTTTGAGCTTGAAGAGTTAAGTGAATCTCTTTTACACTGTAAGCAAAATTATATGCTACAGTATGCTTAGCATGCATGTGTGCCCTAAACCACACAGAATTTGACAGGAACCTTCCTTTATCATCTTAAACATGCTTGATGTGAAAAGAAGAGATCTTTATGAGATGAAAAACCTCCTCCTGTGACCTGAAATATGTTTAACTCAGATTTGGTGGTCCAAAAGTATTTGCACAGTCTACATTCTTTTCCCTTAAAGGAACACTTCATATTCATAGTGTCATATTTACTTACCCTCATACTGTTTCATACCCATGTGATATATATATATACACACACAACACAAAAAAACAAGACATTAAATGTAAATTTGATGGAATTTACTTTTTGGTGGGTGAACATTTTAATCTTTAAAAATGGTAAATGTTCTGCCTCCTGTGTGTCACAGAGGACAAAGAGCTGCCTAACGTGGCAGGTGTAGGTGTTTGGATGAACATTCACTATCAGATCACGCAGCACCAACCTTTAGATCATTAATCAAAGGGCTGTTGATTCTGATAGTGTTTTATTAATGGCTTATCTGAGTAATATAGATCCATGGGAAGTGGAGGGGGTGCTGGTTCCCTCTGCAGAGAGATGGGCTTTGATCAGCTGCCTGATATGAGGCAACTCAAATTTGACCTGGGACCAGGTCATTGTGTTTCGTGACAGGCATGGGGGGCCAGAGACCACCTGCTGCTAGCCTCAACATCACACTGGATTTATCCAACACAGGTGATATTAAAGAAATCATTATGACATTGACATGCAAAGAAACACCCCGACTGCCCAATGGGAGAAGAGTGTTGTTGAATGCTAAAATGAATATTCTGCTGAATTATGGATTTGACATGGTACAGAAAAGTTGGGATACTATACACTCACTAGCTGGAAACATTGCTCTGCAGTGAATATTTGAGTATTTGGAGTGTTCACTCAAAAATTAAAATTATTTCATCATCTACTCAGCCTCAGCCTTTTTCTATTGAAAACAGTAAGGCAGTAACAGTAACTACAGTAAAACAGTAGTTGCTAGTGGTGTTATATATTTATATTGTTATTTATTAGGCCTATTAGTTGTATTACAACTGTCAATGCTCATGGATTGCAGTCTTTACAGTTCTTAAGTGTCCGCTGATAACTGTAAATTACAGTAGCATGAAATGTATGTATATGCTATTTAAGTACTGTATGATATGCCACAATTCATTAGCACTACATTTATAATGGTCAAACCTGCTATATATATATATACCTGTATATTTATTAAATGCTACAGTACAAACCTGCTTATTGGTTAACCGTAGGTTTTGCAAGTAAAAACTGTGGATTACCATATAATTTACAGTGAAAACTGTTAAAAGGACAGTCACAGAAGTCTGTGAGTGACACATTGTCACATGTCTGCTGTGTTGTATTCCTTAGTTTGACCTAGTTTCTGTCTGTCAGTCTGTTAATCATGTAATTGGTTTCCACCTGTGTTCATTTACTTCCACATTAGTTCCTTTGTTTGATACTTGTATTTAGTCCCTGTATTCTCGTTGTCTTCATCCGTTCTCGTTAATGTTAACTGTGTTAAAGTGTGTTACCTGCCTGTTTGTCAATAAATATCATTATTCGTATTTTCCTTCGTCCTCATGCTTTCCACTACCACGTTACGTAACACACATCACATATTATTATATATATTTTTAATAGTTTTGTTTCTTCTCTCTCTCTCTCTCTTTCTCTTGTTATTAGCAATGCATAGGGTGTTTTGTAGTGCACGTTCTATTATTTAGCTAATGTTTATTGCATTATTTTAGTGTCTTGTGTGTTACCCTGATGATTACCATGTTTTATGGACAGGCCAATTGTGATGAACTGATTCACCATTTAGTTTTCTATTGTGCCACCTGTTTTATTATGGTGGTTATCAGATCATTTTAAGGTAAAAGCATAAATGGGTAGTTAAAGTTTATGGTTATATAAGTATATTTGTGGTTATACATTTTTAAAAATGCAGGCATGTAATATCATCCCGTAAAATTTGAAACACTAACAATAATTTTACGATCAATTTTACATCAAATATCAGCTGCCAGTTTTTTTTTTTTCTGTAAACTGAACATGTGCATTGTAAATGTTAATGATAGACCATTTAACTAGACGTGTCTCAAGTTCTCATTTCAGAAATCATCTTTCTTACATGACTGTATTTTCTCATTAGGTGGCATGTCAGAGCTCAAAAACAATAGAAGATGAACTGAGGCTTTGAAATACACAATATCTACACTGACCTTGTGAACTGATAATCTCTGCGTTACTGTAAAAACAACATGTTCTCCAACTAATACGCCTATAGGTCATTTGTCACTTTCCTGAAATACGACCCATAGGAGCGTTTGCTAAAGTTGTGCCCCTATCGACAGCAAGACACTTTCATTTTAATGCATTGTTCCCTTTTATCTGCATCATATTTTGGGTTTCGCATAGCTCAAATGGCAGAGAATTGCAATATATTGTAATATCAATATGCAATCATTTGATCATGTGATCGTGGGTTCGATTCCAGGGAAAGCATGTGCTCATAAAGTGTATATGCACTATAAATCACTAAGGGTATGATTAGGGGTGGGGTGGGTGTAGTCGT
Source organism: Anabarilius grahami (assembly GCA_003731715.1). Lineage (NCBI taxonomy): Eukaryota > Metazoa > Chordata > Actinopteri > Cypriniformes > Xenocyprididae > Anabarilius > Anabarilius grahami. Next base: position 6,386,446 of record RJVU01027559.1, on the reverse strand, counting down.
TAATAAAAAAATTAGTTTTGCTAAATGGAAATAGGACAAATGGTGTAAAAAGTCCACACATTACATTTAAATAAACACACATTTTGATTGGTAACGGCAGTCAGACGTCACTACAGACGTAACATGACACTGTCATTATTTTTACGCCAGCTAGAGGGCGCATGACTTTAAAACATAAGTATAGGTCGTAATAAGGTGCTTGAAAAACGGCCTGTAGGGTCGGTTTTTTTTTGTTTTTTTTGGATGACAGTCTGCAAATTTGAAAGGCTTGAAAAGCCTAGACAGACAGACTAACAGATTAGATAGATAGATAGATAGATAGATCATGGTCTTGCACAGAGGGAAACAGGTTACCCAGTGCATTATTCATGCATCTCATGATCTATAATAACACTCTATTCCCATCTCACACATGCAAACACACAGCAAATGTCAGTTTATCTGGGACTATAGCATCAGCTCAGACCTTCTGCTTGTGCCAGTAATATATGACATTATACACAGTCCCAACCATCTGCTGGCGGTGCCTATTTCCCCCCTAAACTTTCTCTCTTTTCACCTGAGCCAACATCTCATCATCTCAGCCAAACAACCTATTTAAAGTGACATGTAATTCAGAGCAAGGATGGCTTGGAAAAATGAAAGTGTTCTCTCCCGCATGGGGGACATCATAGCTGTGGTGATGTACTCGCTGGCTCATTTGGGAAGATAGATGACTTTTGTTTACTTTTAAGACTTTTCAGGTAAAAGTCCTCATGCCCGCAGAGACTGAATTTGCTGAAGTGCAATTTTTGATAATAGATAATGTCGGTGGGTAATGTGATGGCAAACATAACCCCTTTTAACACTCTCTTATAAAGTTAGAAAGTGATCAATGTACTTCAATGGAGAACATGAAAGGCAAATTGCCAACCTGCATTGTGCAAGATGCATTTCATGTCTCACGTTTTATTATTATCTGAATCATAGTGATGCTATTGTTACAATCATATCTGGATTTTTTAACAGAGGCAAATCAGCTAGCATGGCATAGGAAATGTAGGCCGCTTTTAGCACAAATATGCGGAAACATTTAAAAAAAGTCGCCACTCTGACTGAACGATAACACAGTGGGTCAGTTGTGGTTCATCTAAACAAACATATACATCTAAAGATAAAACTAATGCAGCTCTCTGAGATTCTGCAAATGGAGCTGACATAAGCCATGCATACATATATACTACTGGATCCATCCAGCTAAATCAAGTTTTGAATTCAAGCAGGAATGTCTACATCACCAAATGTTTTTATTTTTTGAAATTAATAAAGTAGATTACAATACATTAAAGGACTAAAGGACTAATTCACAATTCTAGTTATTTGGTAACATAGCAAACATAATGAAGGACTTACCAGGAAATACACATCTACAGTAAGGTCAAATGTAACTCACCTTGGTTCTCTGAGGACTGATAGAATAAGGTCTGGACTATTCTTGAGGAGGCTGTTCTGAAGCTACAGTTCCACATATTTGTACAAAGAATTTAATCAATGTGGTATGCATTGATATGATTTAATGCATCAATCAATCAAACAATCAATCAATCAATCAATCAATCAATCAAACAATCAATCAATCATCACATACATGCTTTTTAAGCTTTTTTTCCGTCTTTTAAACAAAGCTGAAAGCAATTGCCTTGACAATCTATTGCAATTATAATCAAAACTTCAAGTTATACAACTTTATTTCCATTGCATTGTCAATTCAATTCTGAATGGTGCACAACCCTGACATGGAAAACTATTACTAAAAAGGATTCGAGACTCATGTGAAAAGACTTGACTTGGACTTGGCCTTTAAAGAGCTGAGACATGTACAGTACATGTCTGCTTTCTACAGTGCAATAGGCTGTATTTGGTATTGGTTATGAATACATAGACATTCATTGTGCTACCTTAACCTCAAAGTGCAAATGTGAAACTGTGACCCTGGTTAAATCAGTATCACTATTGTCATTCTTCCAGTATTTGGTAGATCAATTGCACCTATTTTACTTGTACATTCCAGATCTCACTCACCTTATTGTGGTAAGTTGTTTTGTGTGTGTGTGTGTGTGTGTGTGCGTGTTCTTGTTTATATTACATCGTGGGGACCAAATGTCCCCACGATGTAATAAAAACCTGAGATCACCTACATCGTGGGGACCAGCCAGCGGTCCCCACGAGGGAAATGGATTAATAAACATACTAAATGATGTTTTTTTTTAAATGTAAAAATGCAGAATGTTTCCTGTGATGGTTAGGTTTAGGGATAGGGGTAGTGTAGGGGGATAGAATATACAGTTTGTACAGTATACACTCTAAAAAATGCTGGGTTAAAAAAACCCAAGCTGGGTAAAATATGGACAAACCCAGCAGGTTGGGTTAAAAGGCACCTATTATGCCCTCTTTCACATGATGTAATATAAGTCTCTGGTCTGGTCAAGTTTCAGCTTAAAATACCCCACAAATTTGCCCCTATTTGGGGGTGAGCAAAAACACGCCTTTTACTATATTACTATATTGCTGGCTAAAAAAATTAATCCAAAATTGGTTGAAAAAAATGGCTGGGTGAAAACAACCCAATCCCTGGTTTTGTCCATATTTAACCCAGCAGTTTTTAGAGTGTAAAAACCATTACGCCTATGGAGAGTCCCCACTAAGATAGCAAAACAAACCTGAGTGTGTGTGTGTGTGTGCGCACATGTTGGTTTTGCTATACTTGTGAGGACATTGCATAGACTTCCATTGATTTTATATCAGGTCAATGATATTTTCTATCCCCCTACACTACCCCTACTCCTAAACCTAACCATCACAGAAACATGTGCACATCACTAGATTTAAATAAAAACCTCTTTTGGCTGATTTATAAACCTTTTAAAATAGTGAGGACCACCCAAAAGGTCCTCACAAAGAGAAATGTCCTCACAAAGCAGGTTGCGTCTCAATACTTGGTCCTGACAAGTATAGCAAAACACGGACACACGTGTGTGTGTGTGTAATGTAACCTGAGGTTGTGGACAGAATTAGACCCTGGCTGCTTTTTTAACTCTAGATTTGGGGACATTGGCTCGGCTGCAGCTGGACCTAGAACAAAGGCCCTGAGCTTACGCATCCATCATACAAGCAAGGGAATTGCATGCTTTTCCTCATGACACTGTGTTCACACTGTATTTATGTTTTGCCCTATTTAACACATTATTAAAGAAAGCGAGCCAAATCCAATTTATGATCCAAGAGAATTTTTAATGCAACTTTGATTTTTTTTTTTTTCATATAATTAATTGTATCTGTGGTATCAATCAGTCAAATTTGTCATCTTTCTTTGCACCTCTGTGATATGTAAGCTTGAGTTGAACTTAAATAACATTTAATATTCCAGTAAGATATTTTAAGAAGGTTTATTTACAAAATTAACTAGAAACAAAACCAACATAGGCTCATTGGAAACACTCTGCTCTTGCAAAACTCCAAACACGTACCTATGTATGCAATTCAATGCAGTTTCCAGCTGAAATAAACACTTGAGGCAGATTATCAATTAATAACTTTTGCATGATTCCTTGCTCAATACTATGTTAAAACCTCAAAACACATTTACCATAGTGCATGATTTTTTAAAATAATAATTTCTGATGTTTGCATCACATATCCACCTTCATATGACTTTTCTAATGTTCTAAACTTTCTCGGTAGCTGACCTGGTACAGCATTGCACTTGTGATATGACACTCTTGCACTCTTGCACTCTTTGGACATTTCATTTCTAAACTCCCACGATATGTACAACAACCAGTGTAGCCAGATTCACATTCATTTGTTTAAAGGTGCCCTAGAATTTTTTTTTTAAAAGATGTAATATAAGTCTAAGGTGTCCCCTGAATGTGTCTGTGAAGTTTCAGCTCAAAATACCCCATAGATTTTTTTTAATTCATTTTTTTTAACTGCCTATTTTGGGGCATAATTAGAAATGAGCTGATTCAGGGTGTGTGGCCCTTTAAATCTCGTGCTCCACGCCCACGGAGCTCGCGCTTGCCTTAAACAACATAAAAAAAGTTCAAACAGCTAATATAACCCTCAAAATTGATCTTTACAAAGTGTTCGTCATGCAGCATGTCTAATCGCGTAAGTACAGTGTTTATTTTGATGTTTACATTGATTCTGAATGAGTTTGAGGCTATGCTCCGTGGCTAACGGCTAATGCTACACTGTTGGAGAGATTTATAAAGAATGAAGTTGTGTTTATGCATTATACAGACTGCAAGTGTTTAAAAATGAAAATAGCGACGGCTCTTGTCTCCGTGAATACAGTAAGAAACGATGGTAACTTTAACCACATTTAACAGTATATTAGCAACATGCTAACGAAACATTTAGAAAGACAATTTACAAATAT
>RJVU01027559.1:6341472-6375126 GCA_003731715.1 Anabarilius grahami | reverse complement strand
TTGTGTGTTCCGTGTTTGTCAAGTGTTCATGAGATGGATTGCCTGAGGGAAGAAACTGTTCCTGTGTCTGGTCGTTCTGGTGCTCAGGGCTCTGTAGCATCAACCAGATGGCAACAGTTCAAAGGGGGAGTGTGCTGGATGTGAGGGGTCCAGAGTGATCTTCTTTGCCCTTTTTCTCACTCTGGATAAGTACAGTTCTTGGAGAGTGGGGAGGGTTGTGCCAATGATTCGCTCAGCAGACCGGACTACCCTCTGTAGTCTTCTGAGGTCAGATTTGGTAGCTGAGCTGAACCAGACGGTAATTGAAGTGCAGAGGATGGATTCAATGATGGCAGAGTAGAACTGTTTCAGCAGCTCCTGTGGCAGGTTGAACTTCCTCAGCTGGCGAAGGAAGTACAACCTCTGCTGGGCCTTTTTCACAGTGGAGTCAATGTGAATGTCCCACTTCAGGTCCTGTGAGATGGTGGTGCCCAGGAACCTGAATGACTCCACTGCAGTCACAGTGCTGTTCATGATGGTGAGTGGGGGGAGAGCAGGGGGGTTTCTCCTGAAGTCCACGATCATCTCCACTGTCTTGAGCGTGTTGAGCTCCAGGTTGTTAAGACTGCACCAGACAGCCAGCTGTTCAACCTCCAGTCTGTAAGCAGACTCGTCTCCGTCCCGGATGAGGCCGATGACTGTGGTGTCGTCCGCAAACTTCAGGAGCTTGACAGAGGGGTCTTTAGAGGTGCAGTCGTTGGTGTAGAGGGAGAAGAGCAGTGGGGAGAGGACACAGCCCTGAGGGGCGCCGGTGCTGATGGTGCGGGTGCTGGATGAGAATTTTCCCAGCCTCACTAGCTGCTGCCTGTCTGTCAGGAAGCTGGTGATCCACTGACAGACAGAGGTGGGCACGGAGAGCTGAGTTAGTTTGGGCTGGAGGAGTGATGGGATGATGGTGTTAAAAGCAGAGCTCAAGTCCACAAACAGGATCCTCACATAAGTCCCTGGTCTGTCCAGATGCTGGAGAACATAATGCAGTCCCATATTGACTGCATCATCCACAGACCTGTTTGCTCGGTAAGCAAACTGCAGGGGGTCCAGTAAGGGTCCAGTGATGTCCTTCAGATAAGCCAGAACCAGTCTTTCAAATGACTTCATGGCCACAGACGTTAGAGCCACAGGTCTGTAGTCATTTAGTCCAGTAATTTTGGGTTTCTTTGGGACGGGGATGATGGTGGAGCGTTTGAAGCATGAGGGGACTTTGCACAGCTCCAGTGATCTGTTGAAGATCTGTGTGAAGATGGGGGCCAGCTGGTCAGTGCAGGTTTTCAGACAGGCTGGTGAAACGCCCTCTGGGCCTGGTGCCTTTCTTCTCTTGTTCTTTCTGAAGACCTGGCGCACATCATCTTCACTGAACTGAAGTGGAGGAGTGGGGAGGAGGGGGGTTGTTGGAGGTGTGTATGGTGATTTTTCAAACCTGCAATAAAACTCGTTCAGATCGTCTGCCAGTCGTTGATTCGCAACAGAGCTGGGGGATGATGTCTTGTAGTTGGTGATGTCTTTCAGGCCTTTGTCATTAGAAGAGAACTGATTCCGAAGTTTATCAGAATAATTCCTCTTTGCCACTCTGATCTCCTTTTCCAGTGTGTATTTGGCCTGTTTGTACAAGACTCTGTCCCCTTTTCTGCGAGCATCTTCTTTGGCCTGACGGAGCTGGCAGAGTTTTGCAGTGAACCAGGGTTTGTCATTGTTGTAAATTAAATGAGTCTTTGTAGGAATGCACAAATCCTCAGAGAAACTGATATATGATATAACAGTCTCTGTGAGCTCATCCAGATCGGTGGCAGCAGCTTCAAAAACACTCCAATCAGTCCATTCGAAACAGGCTTGTAAAGCCCGCTCTGTCTCGGTGGTCCATCTCTTTGCTACAGGTTTAGCTGATTTCAGTTTCTGCCTGTAGGTCGGTATGAGATGAACTAAACAGTGATCAGAGAGCCCCAAAGCTGCCCGTGGGAGAGAGTGATATGCATCCTTTATTGCTGTGTAACAGTGATCCAGTGTATTACTGTCTCTGGTGGGACAAGTAACATGCTGTCTGTATTTTGGAAGTTCATGTGAGAGATTCGCTTTATTAAAGTCCCCGAGAATGATTAGAACAGAGTCCGGGTGTTGTTGCTCGCTCTCTGTGATCATATCAGCGAGTATCTGTAAAGCCGAGCTCACGTGCGCTTGCGGAGGAATGTAGACGCTCACCAGAATGAACGAGCAAAACTCCCGCGGCGAATAGAACGGCTTGCAGTTAATGAAGAGTGTTTCAAGATCTGGACAGCACATCTTCTTTAACACAGTTACATCTGAACACCACCTTTCGTTGATGTAAAAGCACGTCCCGCCGCCGCGTGATTTCCCCATTGATTCTGCGTTGCGATCTGATCTAAACAGCTGAAAGCCCGGCAGACTTAACACGCTGTCCGGAATGGCGTCGTTCAGCCAGGTTTCCGTGAAGCACAGAGCAGCCGAGTTTGAAAAATCCTTATTTGTCCGGGAGAGCAGAAGGAGTTCGTCCGTTTTGTTGGGCAGAGAGCGGAGATTCGCCAGATGGATGCTGGACAGCGGCGTTCTTAATCCGCGCTGTCTGAGCTTCACTAGGGCGCCGGCGCGCTTTCCCCGTCTGCGCGTCCTGAAGCGTCTAAACAGCGCTGCCGCTTCGCCGACTACAACGTTCAACAAAACGTCTGAATAATCGAAATCCGGTAAAAGATTTTGTGGCGTGTACTGCCGAATGTTCAGCAGTTCATCCCTGGTAAAACTGATGGTTATTGAAAACTGATAGAAGCTAATTATACCTGATCTGACCCTTAAAAATTATGTTTGTTTGTATATCCTGATAAAGATGAAGGATAATTCAGTAATATTAAATCACATTTATACAGTGTTTGACTTGAATAAAGCCAGTTCATTTTTCAGGTGTACACTTGTAATTACATTTCTGAATCACACTTTCTGCCTTATGTACCCGTGGGTGGGGAACATGTGGGAGGGGCACATGTGGGTGGGGCTCCTGACCCGCCATGGCATCCCGCGGCTCCTGAACCGCCATGGCATTCCACGTCTCCGAACGCGCCATGGCATTCCATGGCCCCTGAACCGTCATGGCTGCCCGAGGCTCCTGAGCCACCATGGCTGCCCGAGGCTCCTAGACCCGCCCTGGAGACCTCCGTACCTGTCTGCACCTCCCCCCCTCACCTGCATGTAGGTCTCCAGGGCGCCCACCCCCCGTCCCCCGTTGTTACATCTAAGGCGCGAGGACGCGCCTACCGGGAGGGGGAGGTACTGTTACAGTTCACGCCTCTCCCGGACTCCATCCCTGTTGCAACCCACATTTGTAACAGTACCAACAGTGTTGAGGAAAGTAACTTTTAAAAGTAATGCGTTACTCTAAAAACTTAAAAGTAATGCGTTACTTTTTCTCACCTGGGCTAAGCTTGATTCTATTCAAAAAAGTTCAAATGTTAAGGCCCTTTCACACCAAAACTGAAATGAAAAAGCCTCAAGCTGAAGGAAATGCATATTTACTCCTGTACAGTAGAGAGCGCAGCTCAAATAAACTAAATAAAGTATATTTGTTTAATTTGATGTATTTATTTATTACAGGTTTGAGTAAATTCTGAGACTGCATTTCACTGTTTTTATTCATTTTGAGGAATATTAAATCTTTTTGTGCAAGTGAGATGAGTAAATGCATGTTCACAGTCTAGAACTACAATAACCATCATGTTCACACACAGTGCACACAACACCTCAGCACTTTATTTTGCTCAACATGGGGACAGGAGAGCTGTCAGTCAATAAATGGGAAAAAGTAACTTGCGTTACTTATTTGAAAAAGTAACTTAGATATGTTGTTGTAAATTGAAAAACTAATGTGTTACTTTACTAGTTACCTGAAAAAAGTCATCTGATTACGTAACTTAAGTTACTTGTAATGCCTTACCCCCAGTTGTGTATAAAGTACTCAAACCATACTTGAGTAAAAGTATAGATATCTTACCAGAAAATGACTTTGGTAGAAGTTAAAGTCACTGTTTAGAATATTACTTGAGTAAAAGTTTTAAAGTATGTGATATTTTTTGTACTTAAGTACGAAAAGTATTTTTGTGATATTAAACGTACTTAAGTATTAAAAATGTAAAAGTAAATGTAAAATACAAAAGGAGCAAAAAAATATAAAAAATTGTTCTATACAGTTTGAGCAGCAAGATTGTGATAATTTTTAACTCTTTCTTACATTTTGTTTCTTTGAATTAAAAAAATGGCAAAATGTTTATTTTAATTTTTAAATTTAAAAAATACTAATATATTAATTATACATTGATCATTCATGTTAATTCATAGTGCATTATAACTAATGTAAGAGACAACTTTAAAATGTTAAAATGTAAATGTTGAAATAAAAAATGAACAATACTTTTATTAATTTTATTTAATGTTACAAATGGACTCTTATTGTAAAGTGTTACCATTTCATATAAATTCAAACAGTCATGCTTAAAAATTACCATCTTTACACACAAAGGCATAGCATAGCCTAGGTCTATTATATGTATACTTTCACACATCATTTGCCTCTATTTTAGAAAACTTGATTATCTAATCAAAATATGTGTTTCAATGCCGATTAAAAAAGAACTGAAATCTAATACATTTCTGATTTGTTATGTTTCTGTCACTGCATGATGAGGATACAGTTTAAATATGCAACTTCGCTGGATAACGAAAGCGAACAAATGGGCATAAACTAATGCAAATGAATGGTAACAATCGTGACATTAAAACAGTTGGTGTTTTTGTCACATTGATTTAACCGCTTGAGGTACTACTACTGTTAGCATCCTCTCAGTCTCATTGGCAAACATACTACTGTTCTCTACTAATGCAGCATCTAGTCCAGTGTTTTTCAACCAGGGGTCCATGGACCCCTAGTGGTCCTTGACATAATACCAGGGGGGCAGTCGTGGCCTAATGGATAGAGAGTCGGACTTGTAACCCAAAGGTCATGGGTTCGAATCTCAGGTCTGGCAGGGTGAGGGGAGTGAATGTCCAGCGCTCTCCCCACCCTCAATACCATGACTGAGGTGAGACCCTTGAGCAAGGCACCGTACCCCCAACTGCTCCCCGGGCGCCGCAGCAATGGCTGCCCACTGCTCCGGGTTTGTGTTCACGGTGTGTGTCTTCACTGCTGTGTGTGTGTGTGCACTTGGATGGGTTAAATGCAGAGCACAAATTCCGAGTATGGGTCACCATACTTGGCCACATGTCACGTCACTTCACTTCACTTCTATCACGTATCTGAATATGAATGTTTCTATATTTTGACATTTGACATGAATAATATATGTAAAATATAACTGATGATATGACTAAATATAGGACAAGTCAACTATAGTAAATTATACTTTATTGCATTTCGTCGTCACAAAGAAATAAATGATACCAATAAGCAAATTTTATTCTTGGGTCCTTGAGTATGGTTCCAAATATGACGGGGGTCCATTACTCAAAAAAGTTTGAGATTAACTGATCTAGTCAACAAACGAATTACTTTATAATGATATGAAAACATGCACTGTAGTGTACACTGTATAACATACCATTTTGTTGTCCGTTTTAAATCCGTTTTTGAAGTGTCCCGCTCTGTGCAGCGCGCAGTCTCACGTCACGTGTCAAAACAAACTCTATGAGGCATCAGTGATAGTTTTTATTTTGCCTTTAGAGGCCGCTCTCGTACTGTATTGTGACAGCGCACTCTTCTCAGCCTCCAGCAATGGACACAACCCGGAAAATGAAATCAACCGAGTTTGTGCGAATACTTGTTTGCACATGCTTGCTAGCAGTCTATTTTCTTCCGACTTTATTTTGTAGTAAGTAACGAAAATGCTTTGGGAAAATGTATCAGAGTAAAAGTATACATTTTATTTAGGAAATGTCGTGGAGTAAATGTAAAAGCTGACAGAAATATAAAACCTCAAGTAAAGTACAGATTCTCCCAAAAAATACTTAAGTACTGTAACGAAGTATTATTACTTTGTTACATTACACCACTGCTTACCCCCAACACTGAGTACTAATTTCAGTGTGTTAAACATTAAATAGTGAAGTTTACAATCAACTAAATGAGTCTTTTCTGGTGGATAGAGGACAAAAAAAAAAGAAAAGTATACTGCATGTATCTCAGGCTCAATTTAGTGGCACAATCAGTAAATTATGAAGTTATTTTTGTTGACTAATTGGAAATAGAGTCAATTTGTAATCACATTAATTCACTGAAAATATTTGTCATCATTTAAAATGTAGCAAAGCATATTTTATTTTCAAGTTCTTTATTTTTGCTGTCTGAATATGTAACTTATATATAGTCTATTACTACCCAGCACTGATCTGCACAGAGCCAATTTCACCATTGTCACGGTTCACAGATGCATTGTTTCCTTCTTGTCGCGTGCTCTGTGTTGTGACAGCAGTGGGTGTGTTTGTGTATGTGCGCGTGCGAGTGTGTTTGTGGGTGTGTCCAGGCCACATGGATCATCAGCGGATCCAGCTGCCATTCATCACTCTCCCCACCTGCTGCTCATTCACTCACCCCTTTAAATACTCACCTCATTCTCATCTCATTGTCAGATCGTTGTTTGGAGTGTGTTCATGGTTGTCTCGTCTGTTCCTGTTTGGAGTCCCTGTTGTTCGTCGCCAGTTCCCGGTTGTTCGTCTTCGTCTCTCGTTGCTCGTCTGGATCCTGGAATCATCTCACCACCACGCTTCACGTCACCACCCCACTTCACCAACGGATCATCCCAGTCCCTGCGTCTACCGAAGTCTGCACTAGTCTTGTTCTTCCTCTATTACTGCTTGTTATCAATAAACGGCGTTACTTGCATCTGCTTCCTGTGTTCAATCATGACAACCATGTGCTTTTTATTAACAACAGAAACTATTTGACTCTAGAAAATCTAAGATCAAACAACAATGTTTGTGGCTCTCCATTTTCCTGCTCTGGCTGTCAGATGAACTGTGCATTCATTTTACTCCCAGAGATAACAAGAAGGTCAGAGACTGTAAATTGGAATTCATCAGAGTCCATCCGCATACACAAACAGAGATAGGCAGGATCGCAGAGGTCCTCCATGTAGGAGCACATGCAGCAGCAACTGTGTACCTGACATGACCTTGTCTGTATCGGCTCTGGCCGCGTGAAGTCCTGCAGAGGAGGATAATTCAAGAGCAGACCACAATTCTCTATCAGTTTTCATCTGAGGAGAGAGGGTGGGTGTTGCAGTAGGTTACATGATTATGACTCTTACAAGGAGCCTTAAGGTTTAAACTTAAGGTTTAAGCTGAAGAAAAAAAATGTGAGAGCAGTACTTCTAAATTAGAAAGAAGGGTGCAAGGTTATTACAACAGAGAAAGAGTTGCAGAAGGAGAGTTTTCTCAGTTTCTCATTTTGATATTGACTAATTTTTTCCTTTGCTCCAGTAGCAATGAACATTAAACCCAGTTCTCTTTCCGAACAAGCTTAGCACAGCTTGAGGACATCTGCGCTCTCCTCTAGTTACACTGCTGCCTGATGTTCACGTTATATCATTTACAGTAGCAGAACCTGGTTTAAACCACCATCATGTTCTCTTGCCAAATCGAATTCCTCTTATTTAAGAAAACCTGATTGCATTCTGCTGATATGAAATTAGAGAGGGCTTCATTCTGAATAATTTTTTTTTTTTTTAAATGCAGTGAACCATAAGATCAGCTTGTGGCCCATGTTTTTATCCTGTCTATTCCCTAGTGAAAAATAAATATACTAAAATGTATTTGAAATACATTTATTTCATGCAAAGTTTACTACTAATACATTTACATATTTATGTACTTAATAAAAAATATCCTGCAATTGTACTTTTGGTATACTAAATCAGTATACTTAAAGTCTGCTAAATTGGAACAACTAATTTTGTACTTCATGCACTTTAATTGTGCGGAAGTAGTGCTGAGGTCCAACTAAAGATATCCTTAGGTATATCTGATTGTGCTAAAGTGCTATTGCAAGTATACTTTAGGTACACTTTAAATATGTTGCATTTAAAGACTAATTTAATTCAAAGTTTATATAATCCTTATCAATACTGACATAAAAACACATTTTAGGCTTAATATAAGAAATGTGCATTGTGCACAAGTAGTACCTCAAATAAAGTTTAATTATAAATTTTTATCTCAGTAAATCTCAAGCAATATGTTAGTAAATATGTTATATTTGAACTATAGTATGAAATAAATGTATTATAAATATATTACTATTTTTACTAGGGTTAATTTATTCAAGAAAAGTTTCAGTGGCATAGGCCTAATCTAATCCATCCATCCATCCATCCATCCATCCATCCATCCATCCATCCATCTATCTATCTATCTATCTATCTATCTATCTATCTATCTATCTATCTATCTATCTATCTATCTATCTATCTATCACCTCTGCAGACCCTCATACTGTGTGTCATATAGTCTTAATAAGTCAATGTCAGTAAGATATCAGATATTAAGGTATCAGATAAAAACTAAATTAACATTTGGAAATAATCGTTACACCGTTCAAATGTTTGAGTTCAGTACGATTTCTTTTACATGTTTTTGAAGTCTCTTTTGCTCACCAAGGCTGCATTATTTGATCAAAAATACAGCAAAACAAGAAATATTGTGAGATATTATTACAATTTAAAATGTTTTCTATTAGAATTTTAAAAAATGGAATTAATTCCTTTGATGGCAAAGCTGAATTTTCAGCATCATTACTCCAGTCTTCAGTGTCACATGATCCTTCAGAAATCATTCTAATATGCTGATTTGCTGCTCAAGAAACATTTCTATTATCAATGTTGAAAACAGTTGTGTGGAAACATGTAGTAATACTTTTTTTTTCCAGGATTCTTTGATGAATGTAAAATTCAAAAGAACATCATTTATTCAAAATAGAAATCTAGTGCAACTATGTAATAGCCTTTACTGTCACTTTTGACCACTTTATTGCATCATTGCATCATTGCTGAATCTTATCTTGCTGTAAGTAAGGGGTTGATGCCCCTAAATGTTGAGTGTAACTGTACAAAATTCAAGCTATTAGAGAAATATATAACTTTTACTTGTTTACACAACATTTTTAAAGTAATTCAGGTCAGTCTTTTTTGAAAATTTTATAAAAGTGTGCATTTATTAGAAATAGGCATGTGTTTTGTTTATCATGGACACCCTTACTGACCCAAATATAAATAGTTGACAAAGGCATCTATAAATGACTTTGTGATGATGACAAGTCTACTGCTTAGACATGATTATATTCCTAAGAAATGTAATACACATAGGAATAGGGGTGTCTGTTTACACGGCCTCTATTTTTATCTGCTTTCAAAAGCTTGTGTAACTCACAGATTTGATATCTAAACCAAAGGCATTTTGAAAACATTCCTACTTATCTGCAGATTAAACTAACCCACTGACTGGGGTGCCGCTAGCACCGCTATAACATTTCTGGACTGCTAGCAGCTGTCCCTACAATAATATACAACAGATTATTCCCAGTGCACTGACTACATTTTGGGAAATTCTCACTGAGCGTGTCTGCTTGTAAACAAGCTTTGCCATTAAGCTCAAAGTCCATTCACACCCAAAAACACACCACAGAAATATAATAAAACTGATTCCCTACAAAAAAACTGCAATAGAGCCAGAAGGTGTTTTCTACAACATCAAAGAACATCTACTTTCCCTCTTGGCGGTGTGTAATCCCCTTGTGAGTCTGCTGGCGTGGTCTAAATTTGGCTCGGTGGCTCACTAGACCCAACAGAGGCTTAATGGCACCAAATCGGTGGGATTCTTACCATGCTGAAATGAAGGACATTGGCCTAACCAAGGACACAGCTAGCCTGACAGATTAGACACCAGAGGGATCGGAAAGAGACATTAATTAACATGAACAAATAGATGAAGGATGATGCAGGTCCAAACCCAGAGTTGGCTATGCCAGCTTTAGCTTCTCATCGCTAGTATCTGTGAAAAAAAAAAAGGACAAAATCCCAGTGTGACAGCTGGCCCATCAGTCAGACTGAACCCATGACAATTTTGCGACTGAACTTGGAAGACAGCTCGAGTATTAGAAGAAAGGGCTTGACAGCAACATGTACATGTCTTCATCATCAACTTATAGTCGGGTCATTTTTCACCAGTCCGTTGTCTTGTCTTTCAATAGAGCTGCACTGTGATTAATGAGTGGTCTGGAATGTGTTCAGGCAGTGACATACAGTGAGACTATTATACCAAGTGATCTATACAACTTTTGATGAGCCACAACACTGGAAAATTCCATCTTTTCTTATGAAATTTGAGGACATTAGGAGGGCATTTTAGAATTATTATCTAATCCTTCAGCCAATGTTTGTTCTTATGAACTTCTCTGTGTCGGGAGTAATTGAACAGGCAATGAGAGATAACTTTAACAGTACACCACATACTATGCTGCCTGCTGCTGGAGAGGTTAATAAAGAAAAAGCACACTAGAGAATTTTTCTCTGCACCACAAAAACATCACCATGGTTCCCTATTCTAAGCAGATTCCGAGGCTAAAATTTTAAATGTTCAAATGAATTGAATGGCAATTCTGTCATAATTGTATGCCTTCTGATCATTTGAAATATAGTGCAGCTATGCCGTTCTTTTGAATTTTATATTAATCAAAGACTCATGGTTTCCACAAAAAATATTAAGCAGTACGATGAACATTAATGATAAGAAGAAATGTTTCTTGAGCAATAAATCAGCATATTAGAATGATTTCTGAAGGATCATGTGACAGTGAAGACTGGAGTTCAGCTTATTTACCAGCAGGAATAAATTACATTTTATTTTAGCATTTATTTTTATTGTAATAATATTTCACAATATTACTGTTTTTATTGTATTTTTGATCAAGCAAATGCAGCTTTGGTGAGCATAACAGACTGCTTTCTATATATATTAGTATAAGATAAAATACGTTGAGGCTAAACATTCAAACACAAGATTTGCGAGGTTTTCAGGGAATCCCCTGAAGGTGAAAATGTCACGACATTGACATTTTAGTAGCACAGGATTAAAGTTGCTGGAGTGACACTTACCTTATAAGACTGCCCTAATCTGAGTGACGAAAATGGGATTTTCACTTAAAATAGCCATTTGTATGTGTTGTAGCTGAACATCTATAAAATGCATTATAATATAACTTTTGGAGCTTATCTTATGCTTGGGTGTCAATACTGTTTCACACACGCATTATGAATGTCATTAATGAACAATGGTTTGTTGCCAAAATACTGTAACTGAAGGTTTCATAGAACAGACAAAGATTATTACTATTTAGAGAGATATGTGAAAAAAAAGTGCTTTAGGCATTTTGTATATGATGGGCAATAAGTGCATAAAAAAATAATGTCACTTATTTGGACTTCTAGACTAAAACTCACTTTTCTCCTCTATACTCTCACCTTCTTCATCTTTGTTTACCCAGCCTTAAAGGGTTAGTTCACCCAAAAATAAAAATTCTGTCATTAATTACTTACCCTCATGTCGTTCTACACCCGTAAGACCTTTGTTCATCTTCGGAACACAAATTAAGATATTTTTGATGAAATCCGATGGCTCAGTGAGGCCTCTATTGCCAGCAAAATAATTAACACTTTCAGATGCCCAGAAAGGCACTAAAAACATATTTTGCAACGAGAATACTTTTTGTGTGCCAAAAAAATGACTTTTCAACAATATCTAGTGATGGCTGATTTGAAAACACTGCTTCGAAGCTTTACAAATCTTTTGTTTTGAATTAGTGGTTCGGATCACCAAAGTCATGTGATTTCAGTAAAGGAGGCTTCGTTACGTCATAAGTGTTTTGAAATTTCAATACTTCACATGACTTTAGCAGTTTGATATGTTTTATGGTGCACAAAAAGTCGTCACTTTATAAAATTAAGGTTGAACCACTGTAGTCACATGAACTATTTTAAATATGTCTTTAGTAGCTTTCTGACAGTGTTGGGGTAGTTACTCAAAAAATGTAATTAGTTACTAGTTACTTCTGTAAATTGTAATGAGATTACTTTACTAGTTAGGCCTACTGCATTTCAAAAGTAACTTCACTACTTATTACTTTACTTTTTCTTAATTTACCATGTAGATACATGGACAAACATCATAGCCCTATCATCACTTAACCTTTCTGCATAGAGTTTATTGTATAAATATTGAACCATATGAAAGAACAATAACCCAGTCTGCACAAAGAAATATGCCTCACCGTAAAATCCAGAAACAACAGGATAAAGAAGGCTATGGTGGGGTCATTTTAAAATGGTGTCAACACACAAGTTTCAAAACACAGGCTTTGAATCGCTAATTCAAAAGTGAAAGTATAATGCTCACGGCCGCACGGGCATTCATAACGGCACCGCGCCAGTGGACCCGCACGGTTATGAACGCCCGTGAATGCATTTTAATGATGGGTTCATTAATGATGAGTTTATTATTATTCTTAATAAAAAACCCAACAACAAAACAATACAATCAATGACAAACTCGCTTAAATAGGCGCTCAGTCAAAGGTGAGGCGAAATGGGCAAAGTGAGGTGCGACTCTCGTTCAGCCCACTTTGAATTGAGCAGACGCGTTCAGTTCTGTAACTGAATGGTCACATGCAAAATAAAGAAATAAAATATTACGTTTTGTTGCCAAATTTAGATTTTTTTTATTTGATTATTATTTAGTCTATTTGTTTGATTTGTAATGATTTAATTATAATTTAATGAATTGCTTGTCATCAACTTGCAATTCCCTCGCGAACCCCCGTTTGGGAAACCCTGTTTTTTAGAACATTATTTTACATTCATTCCTTGGCGACTTGTTAACTATATCATGAATTATATGATATTTTCCGATTGTCATATATGTGGAAGTGAATGTGTTTTGTTTAAACACCTTTATAATGATCATGTTAGTTGATAAAACAGAGGATCTGTCGGATTTACATTACATAAATTCATCAATTTTTCCCGAAATAAACGTAAGTGGCTGGTGAACTGGGATAAGAGAGTAAACTTAAAGGATTATCGCAGCTTCCATATGAGTGTATGGAATCAGCATTTAACAAACTATAAATGTCTTTTTTATGTATAGCCTACACAACGTACGTACACGTTAAAAAAAGTTAAAATCGATCGGGTGAAAGGGGACAAATTGAAACTGAGGGGGCACAAATCAGATCTGAGGGGGCAATATCTATGCCCCATTTTGCCCCTCGTGGCGCCGGGCCTGCCGAAACCCCCTGTCTCCGTCTCCATCTCCATTTCCCGCTCCAGCAGCTAAGTCAAATCGATCTCTATGGCAACGGCACACATACAGGCACACGCATGCACGCACCACTTAAACAGACAGAACTTTACACAAAGGCGAACACGGCTTGGGTAACGCAGGAAAGCGCGTTCCTATAGTCTAGTAAAGTAGTGTAGTTACCAATATTATTAGAGTAATGCGTTACTTTACTTCGTTACCCAAAAAAGTAATATCGTTACTGTAATCCGTTACTTTGTAACTCGTTACCCCCAACACTGCTTTCTGGGCATTTGAAAGTGTTAATCTTGCTAGCAATCAGTGTTCATTTGACAGCAAATTTTGATTTAGTTTTAGTCATAGTCTTTTGACTAAAATGCCATTTAGTTTTAGTCATATTTTAGTCACCGGAAATTGTTTTAGTCTAGTTTTAGTCGACTAAATATCGTAAGATTTTAGTTGACTAAATCTACAGTAGATTTAGTCGACTGAAATATAATTTAGTTAAATTATAATGCATTAAGCAAGCATTTCTCTAACAATACACAGATCCAGTACACTGATATACATCTGATATTCTCCAAACCGTTCATGTTCACTCAAGACAACCAACTGTACTTTACTCGCCAAAGCAGATGGTTTTTGACAGTTCAGGTGCAAAAAGACACGAAAGAGAGCTCAATTCAGTACTTGTCAGGGACTGTCATTAAGGTACTATTACAGTTTTTGTTTAAAATTTTGATTAGATTAGATTTTTAGTTTTTCTACTTTCAGTGTAATTTTAGGTAAAAGTTTTAGTAATTTGAGTGTGTTTATGTCTTTTAGTTTTTGCTTTTAAACGTCTATATCGTTTTTTATTTCTGTTTTAGTTATTTTAGTTTATTTATTTATATCAGGTTAAGCTAAAGCTTGGAAACTAGATGAAATAAAATAAGTTTACATTTTTATATATTTCTTTTTTATTTCAGTTAACGTTTATTTCAAGTTATGAAGTTTTTTTTATGGTTTTAGGTTTAGTTAACTATAATAACCCTTATACTTGTAAAATATATTGAATGTCTCAAATAATGTTCTTAGTCTTTCCTTCCTGTGACAGAAGATACAGTAGTTTACCATGAATTAAATAGAAATTAAATTCCCGAAGTACACCGTGACTCTTATTCTGAAATGACTGCAGTCTGCACTGTAGCAGGCTGCTCATTTAAGTTCAGATGAGGGAGATAAAATATGCATTCTTACACCTGCCTAAAACATATTACCATATAAACATAGTGTAGTAAACATTGTCATAATTCATCAACATTAGCTTATAAGCAATCGCTTAGCATAAATGTGCGCTATTCATTGATTGAGTAGCAGTCTGAAGTGCTGCTGGATGAACCTGTAGAGCAGTGTTTCTCAACCAGGGGTCCATGGACCCCTAGTGGTCCTTGACATAATGCCAGGGGGTCCTTATAAAATATCTGAATATTAATTTTTGTATATTTTGGATTTTGACATTTTCCCATAAAAGAAGAAGATAATATATGTATAATACAACTGACGATATGACTAAATATAGGACAAGTCAACTAATATAGTAGTAGGGCTGCACGATTAATCGCATGCGATTGTCACGCGCATTTCGTCAGTAAAGCCGGTTCCCTGATTACCGTGAAATCGCCATCACCTGCTTTCAAATGGAGCTCCATTTAATAGACAGAGCCGTAGTTCACTGACAAGCCACACAATATCGCGTTCATTATCGAAGGCGATTCATCTGCGATATGAACGCGATATTGCGTGGCTTGTCAGTGATCTACGGCTCTGTCTATTATTTAGTCATCACAAAAATGTTGTTGAAGAAAATTATTCTTCAACGAAATTAACACTGCTGGCAATGGAGACCTCATTGAGCTATTAGATTTTATCAAAAATATTTTGTGTTCTGAAGATGAACGAAGGTCTTACGGGTGTAGAACGACATGAGGGTGAGTAATAAATGACATAATTTTCATTTTTCTGTGAACTAACCCTTTAAATGTCATAGAAAGGTCTGTAGAAATTTGAAACTTCTTGTGACTTATAACCCAAAGAGGTCAGTAGTACTTGTTGAAAGTTAACCATTAACATACCATTCATCTCCATGGCCTTCCAGGCAGTTTATATATATGCCATCTTTCCTCATAGGTGTTCACCCAAAAGCCAAAAGAATGTCCCAAACCCATCACTAGCGACTATAATTAGCCCTCTACCGCACGCATTATGATAAATCTATAGAAAAAAATATTTGACTCTTTTTGTTTTCTTAGAATGGCTTAACTTAAAGTGCTGTAAAAACATTTGGAAAAAAATATTATTTTAAGGTACTTTATGATATGTTGCCATATGGCAACAACGTGCAATAGTGGAAATAACTTAGAATAAGTGTAAGTGTATATAGTTAATATTTTTCCTCAGAAATGTTGTTTTGTATTGAATCAATTGGTGCTATTATAAGCTTTAGCAGTAAATATAAACAATACCTTATACTTATTTTCCACCATCTTGTGCTTTTATTTATTCCATTCTCTTTTGCTGGATAATGCTTTATATTCTTTGAATTTCATTAAGTTTTTTGTGAATATTATTTAAATTGCAAATGTAGACAGTTAAAAACAAATCTAATACTGTTCATCATGTATCATAAAACATTGACATAAAACCAAAAACATTGCAGTTCATGAAAATTCAACATTACGCAATCTTATGAGAGGAAGGTTATGAACATGAACCCCCATAATCCTTGAATCTTCACCTTTTTTCAGTACAAAAGCATTTTTTTTTCAGAGGTGAGACACATGTACACATCACAGTTGGTGCACTTCACCCTAACAATACACTTACAGCCACTTGCACCTGCCTTTTTGAGACACCTTGGTAGGCCAGTGGTAGGTCTCTGCCAGTAGTAATAGATTTAATCCATAATACAAATGCCATGCCAGTCCTTAACATACGACTAATCAACATTATATCACTAGCATTAATGTTGTTATTGTTACAGCTTAACAGACTGCAGCTGGCCTTTGCTAGCTAGCTAACCTAATATAATAATGTCATTCCATTATTGCGCAGTGTTGCCATATGGCAACACAGACATTTTATCGATTTACCAAAAACTAATTTTATAAAAACTTTTTTGAGTGGTGAATATGTCATCATAATTTACCTGAGATGATGTTAACAATTTTTTTATGAATGTGACATCGGCGGGTCCTTGTTTGTTACTGACGTATTAGTTCGCTTTCAGCAACTACCGACAAGAGACGGCAGTCTGTCAGAAATCGCGCCACAGAAAAAAATTGCATGTCATGTGACTTAACCAAAGCACATCATTGGCTAAACTAAGGTCTTCTCTTACCAACAAAAAAAAACGAGAATGTTCTCTTAAAGAGACAGTGGCAAGGAAATGAACACAAAGAGTATGTTGCCATATGGCAACACTATGCGGTAGAGGGTTAGGAAAATATAAGTCCATTTCACACTTTCAAAGAGCCATCCAATAAAGGCCATTTATAAGTAAAAACCTCTTTTTTTTATGGAATATTGCAGTATTATAAATGATTCGTCCATGCACATCTTTTTTTAAATCCATGTGCCCTTGTAATCTTTAATCAAAATTCCCCTCCCTCTTCCAGTGACATCACTTTTCTTCACCGATGATGTGTTTACTGGTACGAGGGCGGGGCAACCTGTCACTCACATGAGATCACTGCAATAGAAAACCACAACCATCCAATCAATTCCCGATAAACAAAATCAAGTCCCGCCCTACTGTACATATTTTTCTTGTTCGAGAAGCCGTTTCACTCAGATATACAGAAGGCTATGTACGTCACAATATGGAAGAAAAGACTATCACAACTTCCGTTTCATGCCGACCTTAAAGGATTAGTCCACTTTTAAATACACTTTTCCTGATAAATTTACTCACCCCCATGTCATCCAAGATGTTCATGTCTTTCTTTCGTCAGTCGAAAAGAAATGAAGGTTTTTGAGGAAAACATTCCAGGATTTTTCTCCTTATACTGGACTTCAGTGGGCACCAAACAGTTGAAGGTCATGATTAGTTTCAGTGCAGCTTCAAATTGTTCTACACGATCCCAGACGAGAAATAAGGGTCTTATCTAGCGAATCGATCGGTCATTTTCGAAAAAAATACAACCGTTTATGCTTTATAAACAAAATATCGCCTTGAAAGTACTTTCCGCTTCCGCATTCTTCATAACGCTTACGCTGAATGTCCTACGCCTTCCCTATTCTACTTACGGAAAAAAACAAAACTGGCGCCAGGTTCTTTCCGTAAGTAGAATAGGGAAGGCGTAGGACATTCAGCGTAAGCGTTATGAAGAATGCGGAAGCGGAAAGTACGTTCAAGGCGATATTTTGTTTATAAAGCATAAACGGTTGTATTTTTTTCGAAAATGACCGATCGATTCGCTAGATAAGACCCTTATTCCTCGTCTGGGATCGTGTAGAACAATTTGAAGCTGCACTGAAACTAATCATGACCTTCAACTGTTTGGTGCCCACTGAAGTCCACTATAAGGAGAAAAATCCTGGAATGTTTTCCTCAAAAACCTTCATTTCTTTTCGACTGACGAAAGAAAGACATGAACATCTTGGATGACATGGGGGTGAGTAAATTTATCAGGAAAAGTGTATTTAAAAGTGAACTAATCCTTTAACCAGCAAAGCTTTGAATCGTTAAACACTGCATACAAATGACAAACTATTCTCGTCTTTGGCGAGGATTCATTGACTTATTATGATAAATCCTTATTAGTGATAAATAAGTGCAGTTGACCATTAATTGCACTCCATTATTTCAGCCACCTGTTTCTAGAAATGCAGGCATTTTACATGACGTCAGGTTCATGTCTCCCTGCAATATTTACATCATCCTTGCAAACTAAGCCTAATTATGTTTTCACACAGTGTGCAGCTTAATATATCAGATGATTTTGTGCATTAACCTGTGCCAGACATGATGATGTGACATCCCTACAAAGGTAACACCAGTGAGTCCTCAGAATGACAAGTATATATATTCCTAAACTCAAATGCTCAAAGCATGACACATCATAAACCAGCCTGAACAGCTCAAAAGTGTCCAAAGCCCACCTAAAACCAGCCACAGCTTGGTGAAACAGAGAGACCATTTAACTAAGTCCTTCTTGAATGCTCACTGATAAGTATCCTTCCATTTGAATTGTAGTTACACAAAAACAAGAGCAGTTACTGACCTCTTGTCAAAAGTTGCATTTATCGTTTGCCCTAAAACCTATTAGTTAAGCATAGTATGGTGAGTCAGCTTGACTCCTTGTTTGTTTGCGCTTTGATTAACTCATCCGTCTCCGGATCATTTACCATGTGGGTTGGAGCGCGTAACGGGGGCACGTGCGTTCGTTTATGCCTCTCTCCTCAGGAGCGCACTGCCTCCGCCAGAGACAGAAGTCAGTCCGCAGAGCTCTGCCATCTGAAGTTTCTCACTGCCTTTGCTTCGGAATTTCGTTTCGGACATAAACAGGAATATCAAATAGAGGAGCATTGCTTTAGTAAACCGGACGCTTCAATTCTGCGTCCTTTGCGATAGTAGAACATCAGCATTGGGAATATGCGTCTGTCCACCCGAAACCACCACGAGTAAACGGTTCCTACGGAAACCTGGGGTTTAGTTCCCCTCCTGAGCGGAATAGAGAACTTTTCCCTCTGTATATGAGGCTTTGGATTATTTAGACTGGAAATAAAGAATCATGGTCCGACAAACCCTGGATACAATTTGGGATTTTTAAGGTCATAGGGCGTTTAGAG
This sequence comes from Anabarilius grahami, assembly GCA_003731715.1. NCBI lineage: Eukaryota > Metazoa > Chordata > Actinopteri > Cypriniformes > Xenocyprididae > Anabarilius > Anabarilius grahami. The sequence goes on along the minus strand of RJVU01027559.1, from coordinate 6,355,920 downwards.
CAGCATCGGTATTTTAAGAGGACTGAGAATACAGTAATTTGGAGTGAACATATGACAGCACGAGCGGTACCCTTTAACGCACGCGGACTCCCTATCAGAAACAGAAACATGTATATCTATATCTACGGCTTTCTGCTCTTTTTAGGTAAGTTTTTGTTTAAATTTACTCCCTTTTTTTTTTTGCGAGACTCTGCCCCTTTTTTTTTCTTTAGTCGAAGTGAATCTCCTCATGAAATTTGATTCAATTTATTCTTCAGTTTCATTGTAGGCTATTTATATTCACTTTTCTCCAGTAACAACGTTAATAATGTGGCGGAATTACATTAGCTATATTTTAACACCATAATAGTTTATGAAGTTACGTGAAATTAAGGTGAGGTCAAGTTCGATAACGAACAGAAAAGCAACGATATGTTTTACATTTCAGTTTTAATTCATGGAAATCGGAATTAAAGACATCAAAACTTATGTATTTAAATGAATGATGATGCAAGTTACATGAGCTGCGTTTCATTCCTTCTGAATGAAGATAACTGATCACGTTATCTAATAGTTTTAAATGGCATCTAATTCGTATCCTATAGTTCCCACTCATATACAGTAATCCGACTCGAGAACATTTAATGTACAGAAAATGAATCACAGTAAATGTTTCAATAAAGCTGGGAATTATCAAGGTCACTTTGTGGATTTATCACTGGCCATTTCACACTGACAAGACTTGATCCTTTCTGCGCACCATATGATGAAAATGAGGTTGATTACTTAAACAGTCTATATAAGATATTAGGCTAATCATTTAGACATTTTGAAATAGATATTCAACCTCCAGTTACGCCTTACATTAGTTGCAGTGTAATAATATAAGCACTGATGTGTAACTGCCTGGAAGTATTGCTACAGTAAGTAGTATTAATCTGTAATAAAATGTAATGTAAAATACTATATTCCTGATTTTCTTCTCTTCACACATTTGCATTCTTTGAACATCTCCCAGCATTTCTCAGTCTGTCTTTTTATTTTCAAGTGATTCGCTTTCCAAGGGTGTGTCTGAATCTTTCATAATGGTTCTTCTCACTGATATTCTCTGAACAGTTTTAAGAAAAAAAAAAAAAAAATGAGATTGGTAAGTATTCTGATGTATTTACACCTGTAGGTGTCACTGGTGGGTTGCACCTCCGTTATAATGACCCTATGACCAAAACATACATTTGCATACATGTACAAAAAAATACATCTCTGTCACTCTCACACAAATAGGATGAAGTGGAATTGAGCAAAGGCAATTTTTTGTAGTAAAATAATGAGGAAAGTGTAAAGCTATTAATTACACCACTAATTAAACCCATTTTTCACAAATACTAAAAAAGACTGTCACTCACTGGTGACTCATGTCATGCTAATTAGAAGTCTTTTGTGCGATGCATATGATATTTTACTCTTCGAGGCATGTATTTTGTACTTTGACACCATTCTGAGCTGTCAAGCGATCCTTGTGAGTCATTAAAATTATCTCACAATCATCTGGTTATTGCCCCTGGCTTGATGGTCTCTAAATTGCACTCTTTGGCTGTATTAGTCATTGAGTACAATTACTTTATTTTATAATGAAAAAATGAGTCAGTGTTGTCTTTCTGGATTCATTTGTCATAGATCAAGATTTGTTAAACTTCTATCCTGTTATCTAATTAAATAGTTGTGTTTCTCAGTCCATATGTAAAAGCATACCTGAACCTCCATTCCTCTCCACCCTTCTTCATAGATGAGCTAGTGTTTTCCATGTCGGGCTCTTCCGCTCTCTCTGAGTCTGGGAACCAAGACTCAATGGACTGTTTAAGAGCCACCGAGAAGTGTAACCAGGACCAAAAATGCAGCCATCGCTTTAGGATCATGAGGCAGTGTCTGGCAGGCAAGGACAGGAACACCATGTTGGCCAATAGGGATTGCCAGGTAGCCCTGGAAGTGTTGCAGGAGATGGATCTGTTTGACTGCCGCTGCAAGAGGGGAATGAAGAAGGAAATGCAGTGTCTGCAGAGCTACTGGAGCATCAACATAGGGCTGACTGAAGGTAAGAGCTTTTGGGGATTATGGATCAATGGATAAGATAGTCGGATAGATACACATGATCGATCCCAGAAAGGCAGTAGGGGAGATTGAGGATAGTAGTCACACATTTAACTCCAGTTAATATTTCTCAGAGTAGATTTATTTTATGGTCATTTTCGGTAGACACCATAGTCTTGGCTACAACTAAACTACTGAACATTAAACTGAACTGAACATTTCCAATGCTTTGATGAAATAAATGAAGTAAATGTGGCATTTGAATTGTGTGCATATATCTATTTAAAGATTGGTGTTCTTTTTGGTTTCTACAAAAATATTGAGCAGCACAACCTTTTTAAACAATGATAATAATAAGAAATGTTTTATTTTTGAGCACCAAATCAGCATATTAGAATGATTTCTGAAGGATCATGTGACACTGATCACAGAAATAAATTATATTTTGAAATATATTAAAATACAAAAGAGTTAATAATATTTTACACAATTACTGTTTTTATGATTTGTTTGATCAAATAAAAGCAGCCTCGGTGAGCATAAATATCTTACCGACCCTAAACTTATGAATAGTGTACTTTATACAAAGTTCTGTCATGAAACTCTAGATGGCACAGGCTAACAGGTCCTTAAACTCAACCTGCTCGTAATCACATTATCTATAGGGCACAGCTGATTGGTTCCTGCTGTATCAGTAGCCAATGAGCTTGCATGCTCAACCTTCAAAATACATAATTTCTCCACCAATACCGATAGCCGATTATTCAGAGTGATATCTGCCGACACCAATAATGATACCGATAGTTTGGGGGTTCTGCCTTTTATACCTTTTTTTCATAATAATTCATAATTAATCATTAAATTTGTAATTATTATATTTTGAAAGAAATGCAAATAAAAACTTTATTATCTCCATTTCATCAACTTGTTTAAGAGTAACTGGTCTCAGTTATAAACATAAACACATTACTTAAATTAATATTAACAGACATTAACTAAATTCTGAAGATTAAATTAATATTTCTTAACTTTCTGAATGGTTTCTTAGCATTTTCTTTACACAAAGCACAAATGCAGTGCATATTTCTGCCCTCTTTTGATTGACAGGATATATCGGCCCTGACTATCGGCTGTTCTTAAACTATCGGCCGATAGCCAATAGTATGAAAATTTGCTTTTATCGGCCAATACGGATTATTGGCTGATATATCGGTGCATCTCTACTTGGGTAGCATGGGCCTTAGCAGTGCAGCGCGATTTCAGAAACCCTCCACTATCCCCAGCTCCACCTATATAGATCTGCTATGGGTAATTCATGTACGCTATATTATACAGCAGCAGCATGTCTTACTTGCTCACAGCAGTGTGTCATGTGTGTATTGACAGCACCAAGTCCCGTACTTGCTCTGCAGCAATAACCCGCAGCAGCAGCAGCGTATAGCAGATCTATTCCGCCAAGACCAAACATATCAACATTGTCATACCCATTACCACGCCAAACACTTTGAGAGTTGTCGTGACAGAAATATACACACAAAATAGAATAACAATGAAAATAGAATGAATAGTAAAAGTATTCAAATTCTAAGAATGTTTTTAGCTATCTGACTGAATCCACTGCTAAAGAAAACACATTTGTGAAGTTACTATAACATCCCCAAGTTACAACTAGCCGCAGTCTCTCCTCTGTCACAGAGTGCACAAAGTACTTCACTATTCATTTATATAGTGCTAAGTAGAGTCCAGTGGCAGTAGATGTGATGTGCATTAGCTGGTAGTGCTGTCAGGCCCGTGAATGAGAGAAAACTGTCCTTGTGTGCTGACATTACTCCTCACTGGGGTATCAGCCAGAAGTAATGCGGCATAGGCGGGCGCAGGAGGAGGGTGAGGACGCGCCATTGTGGTGTCATGTTGGCATGAGCTGAATATGTATGACTTGATCAGCTTTGGCCAAACACCTCAATGTGATGCTGTCATGCAGCTCATCTTCTTCGTTCCTGCAGCTGCACTATAGCAAACACAATCTAGTTTGCATTTTTAGCTTCACTCAACATTCCTTTTTTTCTGCTGGAATGTAATTTCTGATTTGTAGTCAAGCAAGATTTTGATGCATGGAAGTGTTTCCAATATTCTCATCACTGATCTCATCACTTTTTTCATTAATATATTATGGTTTCATACATTCAAAATATTTTCCACGGAATTAGAAAGCACTGTGATAAGCCTATAGTTGGAAATCTTTTTTGGCCTGAACAGAGGAGTCATTCAATGCCAGGATGTAGCAGTCTGACTCAACTCACAGTTAACTGAGCACACATTCACTGTGATGAACACACAATGCGTCATTCGCTCTGGTTATGTGAAATGTGACGCCACCAATTGATCTTTGCATCTGGTCTAACGCTGCACTGCAAGAAACATTGCGGCCTCTCTGAGCAGTTATACAATAGTGACCAGTGCTGTTTGTTTTTGTGTAGGTAGCATGGCTTATGCGCCCTGTGGTTATGGAATATTCTTTATGTCTGCCCTGATCAAGCAGATGCAAACTGAACCGTGTGGATTCAAACCAATTGATTGACCTCCTTTTGAGCAGTCATGCGTACAGGACCACCCCCTTGTGAACAGAGTGTTCACAGCTTATTGGTTGTACTCCCTCAATACTGTTAACAAGATGTTGTTATAGATTGTTTATGAGATGAAGATGCATCCCTTATTGGCTTGTTGTTCACTGTTCTTGTCGTATTCCATTACATTAGAAATCGTATCACAATGCAATCTTACAATCCCACGCAAGATGTATCTTTTCGATTGTGATTTTTTGATGAAAAAAAAAGGTTGCCAAGAAACCTAAATGTGTTTCATCTGACAACATTTCAATTAAATGATTTTATAATATATATATATATATACACACATATATATATAATTTAGTATATGAATATTTGGGGTCGGTACAATTTGTTAATGCTTTTGAAAGAAGTGTCTGATGGATACCAAAGCTGCATTTACTTGATCAAAAATACCATAAAAGTATTATTGTGAAATATTATTACAATTTAAAAGAACTGTTTGCCATTTTAATATATTTTAAAGAAAAGTATTTATACCTACATTTTCAGCATCATTACTCCAGTCTTCAGTGTCACATGATCCTTTTATAATCATTCTGATATGTTGATTTGGTGCTCAAGAAACATTTCTTACTATAATTGAAGTTGAAAACATTGTGTTGTGCTTTATATTTTTGTGGAAACTTTTTTTCCAGGACTCCTTGATCAATAGATCGTTCTAAAGAGCAACATTTATTTGAAATAGAATGTTTTTGTAACAATGTGACTGTGACTGTGCTCAATTTAATGCATCCTGCTTTTTTTTTTTTTTTTTTTTGACATGACTACATTAGGTTACACCAATGAATGGTCATTTTAAGGGTCAGATCAGACAGAAATAGCATTTTTAAGGTATTAATTTTAACTATTGTGTATTTTAATCATATATTCTGTTTTAGTGTGACTTTTAACATTCTGTCAAGGGACTACAGATGAAAAATAGCCGTTGGCTAACTCTGGCACATTTACTGAAATGCTTATTAATGTGCACTGTCCCTGTAAAGAAAAAAATAATAATCCAGTGACAGTCTTGTTATAAGTTTGATATGTTTATCAGTGGATTTCCAGTGTCAAATTAGAATTATTTAGATAAACAGTTTTGTTGTCCCACTTAAGAACTTAGTAGCTGAGTGTTATAATTACAGCACCTGATTTTCTGCTGAATGTATTTTATAAATATATACATATTTTTGCTATGGCTTTAAAAGCACATTTCCCAGCAGGGAAAAGCATGGGGAACATGCTGAAAATGCAGTCAGGTGCAGCATTATGCACAGAGGTTGATAAATAAATAGTCTGAATTAGAGACATTATAAGGGGGAGGAGACAGACCACTTGTAGAAAAAGTAATGGGAGAAATCATAATGATTTTTCATATTTCTTTTTTATTATACTGTTGTTTTCAGATTTTATTGCTGAATTCAAATCTGATATTCTATTGTTATCTTGACAAACAGTTTTTCAACTCTTTCCCCTTGTAAGTTTCAAGAACTTTACTTGTTTGTATATTCCGACATGGAAAATAGTTGCCAGAACCTCCTGGGACCCAGGAATAGACTTCTGTCCTCTGTAGTGGACATTATATTTTAGTGATTTTCTCTGACAATGTACATGTCACAGTTTTGAGTCTGGATGTCCTGTAAAGAGCACATTCAGGGCTTTGCAGAGATACCAAATGTTTAGAGGTTTCGCCATGTCAACAACAACTTCTTGGTCTTTAAATATGACTGAAAATTAAAATTTGCATTCTTATGGAAATATGATAATATTTTGTAATTATCATTTAAATCAGATTAATTTTCAAATTATTTATGAATTAACATCTCAGGAAAATGTTATGGGGTTTCAAATCAAAATATGACTTTCTGTTAGGAAACAGGACATTGATTCCATACATGACCTCTGTAGAGGACACCAGGACTTAAATCATGATTATCAGGCATTTTAGGAGACACAACAAGTGAATAGGGAAAGAAATTATATATATATATATTCCTATTAATTATTAGATATAATTATGAAAATGTTGCCAATTATTACTCCCATTATTACACTTCTTTTTTCATTACATGTTGCTCCAAGATCACATTAATATGAAAATTAGATACAGTGTATAGATACATTGTATTGAATGGGAAAATCCATGTATGACTATTTTACCCACATATTGCAAACAATAAAATGGTATATCAATTAATTCCATTATATCTTTCATAACATAGTTGAGAATCATCTTGAGACAAAGTCTGGTTAAAAACAATCCTGAAGCCTAAAAATTAATTGGTGATAAAAAAAAAATCTCATTGTTTTTGCCTATACATGTCATTTTATGCCATGTTATTTTTTAAACAACTTAGTCCTGGTGTCCACTACAGAGGACATAGCATAACATATTAATAAAATATAATTTTTCAAAAATGTTATTTTTTAATTTGTTTCTTATGCTCTAAACAATATAATGACGTGAAAAAAAACTAAATTCAAAAAAAAGTTTTCTTCTGGGTCTCAGGAGGTTAAAGGAATAGTTCACACAAAAATGAAAATTCTGTCCATTTACTCACCCTTAAGTTGTTCCAAACATGTATGAATTACTTTATTCTGCTGAACACAAAAGAAGATAATCTGAAGAATGTCAGAAACCATTCTTCAGAATATCTTCTTTTGTGTTCAGCAGAAGAAAGAAATTCATACAGGTTTGAAACAACACGAGGGTGAGTACATGATGATAGAATTTTCATTTTTGGAAGAACTATCCTTTTAAGGTTTGGTGCTGAAATGAATATGTGCACACATTTTTGTTTTCCACATTTCACTATTTTTTTGTTTTTCTTACTCTCCATCTGTTTATCTTTATAGCCATCCATCCATTCATCCATCATTGGATCTGCTAAGCCTAAATAAGTATGAGAACACTCCGTGCCGGTGTATAGGGAAGTGTATACTGTTTACCTTTGTGTCCTGAGAGCTGAATTCATTCGATTCTCCACCAACATCATAACAATAGATTAGATAGTTGACAAAGAGTAATTGCTTTCTGCGGTATGTGTGCAACAGTAAGGTGGAAAAGCAGTACAGAGGCATGACCTGATATGGGAATAGTATTAGATTTCATTTAAAGGCTCCAGTGTTTCAAGGCTGTGTATCCTCTGTTGGATGAATATGTGTGCGCAGTTCAATGGTACCGGTGAAAAGCCTCCCTGTTGCTATGTAAGGTTATGCAAGCTCTGTTCTCCAGCCTGTCTGCGGTTTATCATGAATACCCTGAATTTAAACACAAGGGAAAATTATGTTCACATACAGAACAAGCTGGTCTAACTATCTTCGAATGGCCACACGTAACTACTCCACAGAGTGAAAGCTATCTGTTAGCATTCCCGTTCATCTCAGAATCACTTGATGGGAGTACACTTGAATTTGAATCTTTGCACATAGGCATGAAGTTGTTATTAGTTGAGTATTAGTAGACTGTCTACATAATATCTGCTAACATTTTATTGTGATGGTCGCACAACAATCATTACTGACCATATGTTACTTTGCAAGTACATGTTAACTTATTCTACTAACCCTAACCCCTTATTCTTCTAACCTTAACCCTACACCTAACAGTCTACTAATACTCAACTAATACTCTAATGAGAGTTAGTTGACATGTTGGTGTAACATTACTTATAGTCAACAGAATGTCTAAAGGGGCGTATCAATATAAAGTGTTACCTAAGTTTCTTGAATGAATACTTTAAATAAATGAACACATTGATCATCAATGGAGAAAGGTTTGTTTTTTTTTGCCCCAGAATTTGTAGCTGTAGCATCTTCTCATTTATGTTAACTGCCAATTTCCATGGTTTTTCAATGACTTTTCAAGTGATTTGTGATGGATAAGGACTTTTAATAAGCATTTAACAGGCACTGCACTCACAATCCAAATGATTTATAGCCTATTAATATTTATGTTCATTACCAAGATTTCAATTCTTTTCTATGACTTTTACAGGCTTGGACCAAATTAACATTTTCAAATGACTTGATTTTTAAACATCCTTAAAATGAGATAAATTTACTTGAGAATCTAAATAAAGTACTACAGGGTTGACATTTTTTTGTAGGCCAAAACCTGAAAAAGGCGATTCCATCGTCCCAAATCAATGGGGTTTTTAATGGGTTTTTGGTTAAAAGCCTGAAATAAGGTATGTGGTTACCACAAGCTCAAGATAGGCATATTTAAATACATAATACTCCTTGGTGATTTTTTACGACATTGAAGACGTGATCGTTATAGCCCTCGTTTAGGTGTTTTACTTCTGGCCATTTAGGCTTCAAAATTAATAAAAGTTGTGTTAATCTGGGAAGATTATCATGATGAATGAAACTTGAAAGGCTTGTCACAGCCTATTGTCTAATAAATAAATAATATATATATATATAAAATTTCTTACAACCTTACATACATTCTTTTGACAACATCTGGGTAACAAGTGAATTATAGCTACAGTTAACGTCAAGCTACACATGAAAATGTATAAGATTAATACTACGCTTTTACTCAAAACTCACTGTAAACCACCATAGAGTGTTTGTAATAGCTGTAATAGATTTTGGCCATATGATGTAATATAGCAGAAATATGTTGTTTGTGGCATTTTAGAATAAGCTAATCACTATACTTGCTTAGCATTTCTCATGTAAACATCCTTTACTCTTATAAAAATAGCCCAAATCACATGAAATTGAGTTTATTAGCTTTATGTTTCATATGTGGAAACATTTATATGGGTTAGTTAGGTACAGAGACAGAACATAGAAATGTAATGGAACTTTGTCATTGGAAAACACAAACACGGTTATGAAATGTAATATGAGTGACATATATGTGCAAGGAATGATCTTATTCTTTATCATAGCAGTGACTCCAGAAGTGAAAACACAGAAGTGAAAAAAGGCGATTCCATCGTCCCAAATCAATGGGGTTTTTAATGGGTTTTTGGTTAAAAGCCTGAAATAAGTGGCATATTAGTGGGATCCAGCACTGGATCCCACTAATATGCTCACCAGATCACATAATTCAGTGGAAAATTAATAGTCTAAAGAAATACTAAACGTGTAAATATACCAATATAACATTCACAGAGGGGTATACATCTGCAAAGATTTTGAAGAGAAAATACGTAATTACCAATTCTGTGGGGTGTAACGGAAAAGTAATATAACAAGTAGTGTAACAAATTAGGAGTAATAAGTAAAGTAATAATATTACTTTTGAAAGGAGTAACGAGTAATGAGTAATAAATAACACTTTTTGATAGCACTCCATTGTGTAAGACAATTAGATTTGTACAAAGTAGAGTAATGCAAAGTACACTATTGTGATCAACATAGCATGCATTATGTGGTCTTTTAATTAGGAATGAATGTTGATCGAGTACTCCCTGAACTGCAGTACTTTACTAACACAGCATTAGTGACGCTTTATCACCCACTGCAGCTTGAGCTGTGCACTTGTGGACACTGTGAGTATGGCACAGAATCAGTCGTAATTAATTTTGAACCATTGTGCAGTGAACCAGGTTCAACTTAACAGGAGGCTAACTGATTCTGACACAAGCTCCCCCGGTTGTCTTACCAAAGACAAACACTTGTAAGTAATTTTACCATAGGGAAAACTAGAGAAAGCCACTGAGCAGTAGGAAAGGCTTGTGATCTGATTTTACACCTGAAGGAGGTTCTGTCTTAAGATACAGATGAATAGGGTTAGGGGAATTTGTGAGATCACAGAACTGTTCTTCAAAGTTGAAAACTTAAGAGAGACTCTGCTAAATGGTACATCAAATTATTGTATAAATGCTGATAATCGTGACAAACGTACAGTTGGCAGAAACCTATAGAGAATTCAAGAAACTAAGTAAAGATTTAAAAGTTAAATTCAAGTTTATTTGTGTAGCGATTTTCACAAAATTGTTTCAGAGAAGCTTTACAGAAAATGAATGTGTCATTGTTACAATTAGGAAGTATTCTGTTGTCAACCAGATGAGTGTGTCAAAGTAATGAGTTCAGAGGGTGAATTTCAAGGGGGGGATGTAGTTCCAGTTCAAAATGTAGAAGATTTACATTGTTTATCCATATAATAACCTCCAAACCCTATGCAAATTTCATACTTAAATATAGTGGGATTTTCTAATATAATGTATAAAATATGTCTTCAATTAGGGTGCCCCAGTGAATCTCTGCCATTTACACCACTGGCTAAAAGACAATACATGTCATGAATGACAAAAGCACATATAAAATTTACTAAAAATCAAACTAAAATTAACATGAAAACTAAAAATCTGAAAATAAAAGCCAATTCAAAATTACCTTTGAATTGGTAACTATACTATAACTAAACTATAATTAAACTAAAATAACACTGCCATGGACACTGTTTGTCTGTCTTCCATTGGTTGGACAAACAGATAAAAAAATTAGTAAACAAATACACATTTTAGTTTGGATTGATAATTGATAAAAATATATTTTTTGCATAACATGATTGCAGAGGGGCCTCAAAGGCTAAAATCTTTAATATGAACATAAAATGCTTCATTTGAATGACATGTTCTAGAAGAATTCCATAATTATGTTCCAATTTAATAATCATGTTCCTTTTGTTTGTATTTTATGAAAGTTGACTTCTGTTCAATTTAAATGTCAGCCTTAGCCTTCAGCTTATTCTGGTTCCCATGGATACTCTGGAATCTCTACATGTACAATAAATACCTGAGGAGACTGATTCACATCTTGTAAATTAAATGTCTATAATTCCCTTAGCCTGCTGGTCCACAGTAATAGATCCAGCGCCACAGGGGACGTCCAGGACTAGACGGAATGACACCTCATGTCTTCCTAAATATTGTTTATGAGACTTATAATCTAGTTAATTTTAAATTTCAATTTGAACGCCAAAGATGGATGACTTTTGCTTCAAGGTCACTATATTGTAAGCAGAGGTTGACAGGTACCTGAGCAGGTGAATAAGCCAAACAAAATCAGTGTGATTTTAGCAGCGAGGTCCAGCCTCAAACATTAAGAGCACCTTCAAGGTCAAGCTTACTGGAACTAGCGATATAAATGTAACCGCCATAGTGTTCACACTGAATTTTTTTCTTGTTTTCAGTAAAATCTGTATATTCTTTTTTATTGAAGGCGATTCTTACTATCTTGAACAATTTAATTTCTCTTACATTAAGAATGCTTAGAAAAATACTGGTAGATTTTAAATATACATAATTTGAAAATTGCCATTTCCAGGCCTGGCAATTAATACAATCTTAACAAGTCAATGAAAGGTTATGGAAATCTCTATAATGAACATAATTTTTTCTAGTTATGCTGAGCTCTAAAATATTTAATGATCTAGAAATTGCTTTTTGTGATTGCTGTCTCTATAAAATGATTGTTAAAAATCCTTAGCCATCACGAACCACTGGAATAATCATGGAAATTCACTGATTAAAATGTATGGGAACCCTCCCGGCTGGAGACTTGTGAGTTCAAACCCTGGTGGGTCTGTGGTTTTCCCAATGGTACCATAGCAAGTAAAAAGAAAAAAGAAAAAAAACACAGTATGTATTGCTTTCTGGCATTTTTTCTCTCTCTGTATGCCGGCTCTCTCTCTCTCGAGCTATGATACTAACGCCAAGCACAAAGTATCTTTCCCCAGAATCTAGCTATTAACTCTATGACCGATAGCAGCAGTCAAAGTCTATTACCTCAGTCATCCACTTTCATAAGGACAGGCTGGCCACAGGGAGGCGATAGGACGCCTCACCCCCATATGCTCTATTTGTCCTCTGCTCCCTCCCTTTTGCCCCGACCCAACCCCCTCACCCTCACCCCTCGTCTACTGCCACTAAATCATCAGCGCTGGCCCTAGGGCAGCTCAATAGCTCTACACTGGATCACAGACAGTTTCTAAAACTGCCAACCAGTCGGGTGGACCCACATCCACACAAACACACACACGCACACACACTCCCACATTTTCCCTGGAAACACTTCGGTGCATGTGTTTATGTGTACAGCAGAGAAGAAATACGATGACAGGCACAGCACTTGTATCTCCTTGTGAATCCCTTTTTAATGATTTCCATTACTGTAAGTGGAGATGCAGTGAGACAGAAGTGCAAGATTGATGAGGCTCTAGGTGTAATGTTAAAACAGTCTAGCCGCTGTGCTTGGACTCTGAGCAGGCAGAGTGAAAATGCCAGGGTTTATACTGCATGGGGAAATACCTTATGACTGTACTGCACTGTGCATCCAGAACCAGCAACCACTGCAAAACTACATTCAAATATAGAACAACACATTATATTCCCTTACCTGAAAAGGCCAGCTTAGACCAACGACATTATCCAGACTGGTTTATGTTGGCTAGTGCTAAATATGTGACTGGTCTAGTTGGTGAACCGCCACTACCATTAAAATTTGCTGGTAATCTAGCATTATGAAAATTAAAATTCTAAATGAAAATAAAATAATATAGTATATATTAGTATTAATAATAGACAAAGACCATTTTACTTACTTTTGACTATTTTACTAACTATTTTACAAAGTGTTTTGAAAGTGTTGATCAAATAATTTTAGCATTGGCGTAAGAGACTCCTTTCAAAAACATTAATACATTTTTATTTGAATATATTTTAAGTTCTAATTTATTTTTGTGATGGTAAAGCTGAATTTTCAGAATCATTACTCAGATACAGTCTTCAGTATCACATAATCCTTCAGAAATCATTCTAATATTCTGATTTGGTGCTCAAGAAACATTTCTTTTTATCATCAATGATGAAAATGTTGTGTTGCTTAATATTTTTGTGGAAACCGTACTACATTTATTTCAGGATCTGTGATTAATCGAAAGTTCAAAAGAACATCATGTGAAATATAAATATTTTGTAACATTATAAATGTCTTACTGTCACTTTTGATCAATTTAATACATTCTTGCTGAAAAAAAGTACTAATTTCTGTCAATCAATCAATCTATCAATCAATGATTTAATCAATCAATGATTCAATCAATCAATCAATCAATCAAATCAAATCTAATTTCTTATCTTGGACTCCAAATCCAAAAATGTCTGTAATTCAATCCAGATACTATAATGAAAATCTAATTTTGCACAATTATACAAACTGCAATACGTCATATCATAAGAACAGAACCCTAGTCTTTTCAGGAGGGTGGAAAGAGGCAAATCTCACCTAACGCTCATTAACAGTTATTTTACTACAAACAAAGGCTCAGTAATGTACGCTATTGGTTTATTCAATGACTGAGACAATTGGAAGAACTTTATCTGTCAGATCACCAAGTGTACAACACAGCTGAATAGATAAAACAACAACAACAACAATGGTGATGTATACCCACCCATGCCCTCAACATAGAGAAGAGATGGTAGCAATTCTTGTTTGCCAGTTAAGATTTTCTATTTCAGTTATGCCTTTTGGCACTTTCCATTTCAGAGAATCTCCCTCCTGCTGTTCAATAGTCCCACTCATCTGGAATGATGTAGTTTGAGGAACAAATGCCACCACAACAGTAGTGAACATGTTTGCCAGGCAAAAAGGACAAACAATCTTGCTGGGAGGAATATAGGCTCACAGGTAGAGGATTGTTTTAGCTCCATTAAACTGGAAATGGATGTGCTCTTAGAAAATGTAATGAAAGAAAAAGGCAATTATTCTGCAATATGCTGAGGGTTATTCTTCACCTCACTATGCAACT
>RJVU01027559.1:6283609-6341459 GCA_003731715.1 Anabarilius grahami | reverse complement strand
CCCCCCCCCCCCCCCCCCCAAAAAAAAAAAAATCTTTAGTAAATAAAGAGAAATCAGCATATTAACATGCTTCTCTGAAAGAAGAATTGAAACCCAACTGAATTATACCTGCTGGCCAAATGTAGATGTTAGTAGGTGGCCTAATTATGTTTTTGAATAGCTGAATTGTTTATTTTTTACTCTTTTTTTTATTTATATGGCCCCATTATAAAAGTCTCAATCATGAAGTTATGCAGTTGTGGTGTTTGTATTTTGGCAGGTAACAGAATGTTAAACACTTGCTGTCAATCATATCAAAGATCTGAAATTTCTTGGTCTCACAGGGCAACAACTGTTTTCAATTTAAAAAAAACAACAACAACAACAACAACAGCAAATGCTGCCAAATCCATTATTTACTCCTTCCAAAAGAAGCATGTAAAATCCATTGCACAATGTGTGTCTTGTTTTGGATTTTATTTTAAAAGTAACCTGCTGTACTCACTGAAGAATTCCCTGCAAAGCAGTTTGTAAGCCAATATTACATGTGCAACTGATGTAAACCGTACTTACAACATTGCTAAAGTAAAACAATCTTTATTGAAAATAGTTGTTTTGACATTTATGAGCCTAGGGATTTTTTTCTAATCACTGTTTGAGTGTGTTTACAATATTATTACTTTTTAATACACCATTGCATATAGAGCATGCCTAAATATGGCCCAGAGTCGCATAAACTAAAAATTATTAAAAACTATAGGCAGTGGCTATAAGTGCAAATAGCGATAGATGCTATTTACTAAATAGCAACAATTTTTTTTTTTTAATTCTTTATTCCAGACCCTTAGGTCCATATCAAACAAATAAAAGACAAGTATGCAGTATAATGTAAAAAATAAATCCGTAAAATAACAGAAAATATACTTGCAGCTCATTACCTGGACATTAACCAGTAATTTTAGGGACATTTCCATTAACACTAAAACACAACTCATTGAAGTGCAAAATTCTAAATATAGGTAAAACACCTGTAAAAAAAATAAATACGGAAAATTTTGTTAAATAAATACAGTACAATGCAATGTCAGGTGAGCATGACCACGATAGAGATGATAATCAAAACAAAACAGATGTTTTGTTTTGGCAGAGGATCTGAGGCACGAGCTGTAAAGGCACAGCACTTTTCTGGAAGGGGGCGGGGAGCAGCAGCTCATTTGCATTTAAAGACACATGTACGAAAACAGCATGTTTGTGCTTCAAGTCAAAAATGGGCATTTACAATATGGTATAGTAAATTATCTGTGGGGAATTTTGAGCTGTAACTTTACAAACACATTCTGAGGACACCTGAGACTATATTACATCCTGTGAAAATAAATGCCTCTCCGAGCTGATATGCAATGGGAAAAGGGAGAAGGTAGGGAAAAGGCAGATTCGAACTTGGATCAGTCGCATCAAAAGTTAATGTTACCCACCTTACACTCCATACCACTGATACCATTTCTTTTGTAAATTTGTCTGGCTCAATCAGACACTGATGGGCGGAGTTAGTGTAAATAGCCTCTGCCAACAAGGTGGGCTTTTTGTACTTGGTGTAAATAGACACTCCGAAAACTGGAATAAATAAATAACATTAAAATAACACTGATCCGAAATTAATGTCTGTATAAACTTGCTACAATAGACAGGTTGAAACCCATATGACACCTCCTTAATCTCAAATAAACAGTTTTTTTAAATAAAAAAAAAGGTATTTTAATCATAGCCTGCTCTGGATTTAAAATGAAAGAATGCACTGTGCACACATAGTCCCACTGGGTTTGCAGAATAAAACTAAAATGGACCATAAATTAAGAGATGGCGTATTTGCCTACTGCAGCGTATCATTTTAAAAGAATTTTACAGCATAAAAAGAAGACAGGAGGAGAAAGGAACAAAAACGCGAGGATCTCAATTAGAGACTTTTTTGGATTTTTCTTTTCTTTCTTTCTTTTTTTTTTTTTGGTCTTATTCCCATGACTAAATATCTTCTTTGTTGTCTTGTATTCCTACATTGAGCTAAGGCATATCTCAGGTAAATCCAGACTTGAGCCTGATTAATACCCCAGCTGTGAATGAATCAGGGTGGAGTAAATGATCATTGGGTCGAACAGGAAGACCGGCCCAGTGAAATTAAATTAACTCAAACATGTCAGCCGCTCAGAGACTGATTATTGTCCTCAGCCCTCTCACAAATCTCTCATTTGCCTCAATTTGCTGCAAACGGAAAAAAGGACAGTGTGGTGAGATTCCATTTTAATCCATATCTCTCAGGGAAAATGTAAAGACCCTGGTATTGTTGGGGTAATTCATCATCAATCTCTAATTTATGATCGAATATAATGCAGAATATAATGTATTAAAGGGTTAGTTCACCCAAAAATGAAAATAATGTCATTTATTACTCACCTTCATGTCGTTCTACACCCGTAAGACCTTCGTTCATCTTTGGAACACAAATTAAGATATTTTGATTAAATCCGATGGCTCAGTGAAGCCACTATAGACAGCAATGCCATTGTAACTCTCGCCAAAAAAACAAAATAACGACTTTTCAACAATATAGTGATGGGCCGATTTCAAAACACTGCTTCGGAGCTTTACGAATGGAATCAGTGATTCGGAGCTCCAAAGTCACATGATTTCAGCAGTTTAGCCGTTTGATAGGAGATCCGAATCAGTGATTCGATTCGTAAAGCTCCGAAGCAGTGTTTTGAAATCGGCCCATCACTATATTGTTGAAAAGTCGTTATTTCGTTTTTTTTGGCGCACAAAAAGTATTCTTGTCGCTTTATAATATTAGTGTAGAACCACTGAACTCAAATGAACTGTTTTAAATATGTTTTTAGTACCTTTATGGATCTTGACAGTTACAATGGCATTGTTGTCTATGAAGGCCTCACTGAGCCTTCAGATTTAATCAAAATATCTTAATTTGTGTTCTGAAGATGAACGAAGGTCTTACGGGTGTAGAACGACATGAGGGTGAGTAATTAATGACATTATTTTCATTTTGTGGTGAACTAACCCTTTAATTTTCAGCACAAAGTGAAAAAAAAAACTATAATTTTTTGACGGATGTAGTTTAAAAAAAACTTCCACACAATAATTAGTATGCTATATTAAACTATATTGTGTCTTCAACAAACATAACAAAACTCTCATAACTTTTAAAAATGTGATTATTTTACCCAATAATATCCACCATTGATTGCTTTTAGTTCATCAATGCAATCATGTCTTTAATAATGGCAACTTTAATAAAATTAATGGCAATGGTTAATGATATCTGATAAGGGTTTCAAAAAACACATTTCTGATTTGATGTTGGAACACGAGCCTTTCTTATGGGTCTGTGAAAATAGCTGGGTTGGGAAGACAAAAAATATTGGGAAACACTATGCAATCCTATGATTGAAGACTGTGATTCCTTACTCATAAAAGTATAACTCAGATTCAGATTCAGTTGTCTCATGAGACATGTACTANATATATATATATATATATATATATATATATATATATATGAATCAATCACAAAGATGATTTTAAAGTATTTTCAGCTGTTTATTGATGCAGGTTTTTAATGTATATCTGTACTGTGTATGTTGCAGTGTAAATGTTGTTGCTGCACTATTCCTTAAGAACTCTCTGATCTTTACTCCTAATTACCATCTTGATTTCCCTAGAGGTGTCTTGGCTGAAGTGCCGAATGCTCTTGATAAACAGAAGTTTGTTTCTTTAATTAATGTACAGATTTTTAAAACACACAATAGGCATAAAGGCAGCTGTGATGGTGGTTCATTCAGTCGTCTCAGAGGACTTTTGTGACGTATGCATTAATATAAGCTTACAAGTTCCTTACAAGTGCATTTTAGAGAAAATTTCCCCTTGTCTCATGTTTAGTCCGCTCAGTGGTTCTTAACTGCTACATACTGAGTAATATGAATTAGCAGCATGTAGGTACTACAGGGTTAGAGTTAGGATTAGGGTTTGGTTTATGGTTAGTTGCATGTAATTATGCAGAATTTACTGTTATGACTACAGTTAGTACATGTAACAAATATAACAAGGACAGTAAAATAAAGTGTTACCAAATCTTCCTCTTAAAAGCTGATATTTACTTTGCAAAATGCACAGTTATATAATCAGTTGCATTTTATTAAGTACATGTGTTTTTAAATGACATACCATACACTTTAATTCCTTTTATATAAAGCTAAATATATATTTTTAGGGCCCAAGCACCGATAGTGTGGGGACCCTATTGGAATTGCTCCATTTCTTATTATTCTTCTCCAAAATGAATCGTATTTTTGAGGGCCTAAACATGCTTGAAATCTCATTAAACTTTTCACACACGTCAGAAGTGGTGAAAATGAAGAGGTTTTGCTAGCTTTAGCTCACTTCTGTGGACATTTAACACACACACAAACACACACTGTTGGTTATGTATATTCATGCTCTTTAAGTCTCCTAACAGGATGTCTCTAAAATAAACTATTGGATGTTGTGGATTGAATCACAGTCTGTTTCTGTATCCCGTGTCTATTTGGAACAGGATCAAAGGCCTTGCTCAGTCAGGTTGATATTGAATGACTTGGCTGATGCTTTAGGGACATTAGTGCTTGCTTTGCTTGAATAACTTGTTTCCTGCTGACCTAATGGAGTATTAACAGGGGGGCTTGGGCTTATTAGACACAGTTTGTGTCCCAGACATCAATGTTATGAACAAAGGCTGTGGTGACAGCATTGAAAAGAAATGTCTCATTTAAGGACCACTATTGGATTGGTAACTACATTCTGTTATTCTTATGCCAATGGAGTTGAAAAAGGAAAGAGATTTCAAATAAACATACAAGGCTGTACCAGCAAATCTGTTGTTTTAGTATAAACTCATTAGAGTAACAGTATGAAAAGGGTCTGCAGAGCCTAATGATGTGACCTTATTTGTAAATGTTGTCAGATGATGTCGTAGAGGTCACACATGTTTTGAATGTCTAAGGATAATGGTGCTGTCTCCTCATTCTCTGGTCCTTCACAAACAATTATACAAAAGCAATTATCCAGCATGCATCAGTGAAGCGTAACACACTGTGATTTAGCTGCAGATTGGGATCTCTGTTGCTATCATCATTTTGATCCGTTCTAAAAATTTCTCTCTCTGTATTTTTACGACTAACTACACAGGCGAATTAGCCCGCAGTTGAAGCCTGACTTCAAATATTCACTTTTGTGTCCTTTTTCAGCAGAGCAGCCGATTTCTGAGCTTATTTCCTCCATTATACTATGCTCATCGATTATGTGTTCTCACAGTGAACAGACTGGGGTGGAAAGTAGACTGTGGAGAAATGATTCTTTACGGTTATGGTCTTCCAACAAACATCCATCAAAGTGGTTGCTCCCTGCGCAGGAGAGATTTTATATATTCATCTTCATCACCTCACGATTTGAGCTCTTTTTTAATGGTTTACATATCCTGAAGCAAGGAATGGCAAAACAGTGAGGGGAAACGAAAGCACAGGATGAGCCTCATCTGTAATTACTTTGTACTAGATCGCTCTCTCCATCAGGACATAAAGATTTTTGAAAAAATTAGATGAATGATTTCTGAAAGATTGGAGTAATGGCTGCTGAAAATGTAGCTTTGTCATCACAGGAATAAATTACATTTTAAAATGTATTAAAATAGAAAACAGTTATTTTGAATTATAATAATATTTCATAAAAGTACCGTTTTACTGTATTTTTGATCAAATAATGCAACATTGGTGAGCATAAGTGACTTCTTTAAAAATCATTAAAAAATCTTACCCACTCCCCAAATGTTGGAATGGTAGTGTATCTCTAAAATGACCATTAAAGCAATGTAATTTTTCATGTCAGATCTTTTTAATGAATTCAAAAGTTTAACTTTTGGGTCCTTTAAGAAAATTCTACATAATACAGTAAGCTTCAATGAACAATATCAATTTAGAACATATAGTTTACGTTGCTTAGAGTGGTTGCTAAGGGTGTTGTGTAGTGATACACAGAACCGTTGGGTTCCACATTTCATTCAGTAACGTTAGGCATTTTGATTTATATGCTGTTTAATATTTGATGATCATGTTATTTTACATGTGCATATGCAATGCTTCTATCACTAGTTTCTGCTTCTTTTTCTCCTGTGTTTTAATCCTTCTACCTAATCAAACTACCGAAGCGGTGTGTTAGCTTAAGGCTAATTCCAGTACTCACCGGGTTGCTGAAGTGCCTCCGCCAGCATTTCTCTTTTTTTTCACTCTGTCGTGGTAGTCACTCAAGGAAACATCATAAAAGCAGAAGTATTTTTGCCATAGCTCCACCTTTTCTCCATTGCATAATTCCACCAAGCAGCACCAATACCATCGCCTCTCTCTCTCATTTCGCCATGTTTGAATCTTCTGTGCTCCTATTGGTCAGCTTCACAGATGTGACGGAAGCTATCGTGGAGAACTGAAGAAAATTATAAATGCTAGTCTTTTTGTCATTACATTGTGAGGCATCGCAGTCATGGAGTCGGTTGTCGTCCACTATGTCGTCCACTATGACAGTCATTTCATCTCATATGAGATGAAATGATCAATTCTTGTGTCCCGAAGCCCATTGTCGTTTACGAATCACCACGAAACCCTACTTCAAAAGGATCCTGCCAAAATTGGGCTAATATTATGTACTCTAAACTCAGCATTTGAATACTTCATAATACTTTTAAGTATATCTCGATCAAAAGATTGAGTATAGGTATAGGCCAAATATACTTAGGGCCAGATTTACTAACAGCTTGCACCAGCGCAGACCCATATTTGGTGTTAAAAAAAACTACTGTCAGGATTTACTAAAGACATGCAGTGAAAAATTAGCATCGAAAAGGTGTTATTTTTGTGGCTGACCTTATTTCATATGCATTTGTACCTGCACCTGTCAGACGCAAAATTTATGGGAGGAGAATATTTAAGTGAATCACGAAAGGTGATTTAGTAAGGTTTGCGCTAGTCAATATATTGGTATTTGCGGCATTATTTACCGCCCAAAAAAGCATGTCTTAAGCCAGTCGCTGATTTGCGCTGCTCTTGATTGAGTTGGTCATTATGGAAATTATACTTTTTTGGAATTGCACTCTCAGCTAATTTGCCCTGTTTAGTATATCTGTTTCTTTTCTGTTAGTATAAGTCAAGTATACTTAAGTGTAATTTTAATTATATTTCTGAGCAGAAATATACTAATAGCACATTTCTTTTTGTAAGGGAAGCTAAAATGCAATGTGTAGTGCGTACATGTACCTGCAACCAAGCACAATTATACATTATGTTACATTCTATTAATGAAAACAATCTCTTCTATCAAGACATTTGATACTAGGGCAAAGATGGATTTGTAAAATGATGTGCACTTATGTCCACTCATTGTAAAACCCAGCGCTGAAGAAAAAATCCAAACCTGTAGTGGAATGCATGTTAAAAATCCTGCCAACCCTGTCCGTGTGCAGCTGTGGAAGCTGTTTGGCATCTCTCACCTGACTCTACAGTGAGACGGTGAGTGTTCTCTAGTAGAAAGCCGTCAGACAACGTTTGTCTGTTCAGCTGTCACCTCGGCACTCCTGAGCTGGGCTTACTGACAAAAAGAGACAGACACATAACAGAGACAAAGAGACAGAACACAAGAAAGAACGAGAGGGAGAAAGACAAGAGGGAAAAAACAAAGACAGACTCCCTGTGGACTCAGGTAATAGGCTGTCTCTCCAAATGACCATCAGAGTTCACTTCACATTGCGATGATTGCAGGTGAAGGAACGGCAAAGGGAGAGTGTCTGAAAGATGGAGCTCTTATTCAGATTGAAATGTCATTCGGGAAAGGACATATGCTAATTCTTATGTTCTGTGCATTTAGTAAGTGCTATTTAAAACAGCTTCATGCTGTGCTTTGTGTTGTCAAGTTCAAACATAAATATTCAGTCACAACAAAGTGAAAAAATATGTGTCCCAGAGGAAAAGCTGATCACTCAGAGGTTGCTTTGTCAGAGCTCAGGAAATGTAATGAAGATCTCATGTTCCATTGAAGTATCAACTTCTCCGATGCTGCTCGTAAAATTGCTTTGGAAAAATATAAATAGACACAAATATGAGTATCTCAACATGCAGTAAGAGTATAGAGATATAAAATAAATGTGTAAAGCATACCTCTGATAAATTTGAATGTTTGAGGTCTGACTTTTGGTGAAAGACTAGAATTTCTCTTCAGAAATGTCTGTTTTTGTTTTCTGGTGAAACATTTAAGAAAGCAAATGTCTCAGTTTGTTCTCCATTTGATCTTATTGACAATATAGGGGAACCAATTGAGATATTGAAGAGATCCCATTTGTGATTTTTCATTCCCTTGGGATGTTGTTTGCTCTATTTGGTTTTCTGGAATGTTAAAATCATCAGTCATTCACATCAATGCTCTGCTGACTTTTTTTGACCTCTTATGTCTATTAATTTGGCTAAAAGTAACTGGACTTTCCATCTCCAGACAACATTTTTAAAGTCACCTGTCAGGTCCTTGGTCCTTCATGGACACAGTGTACTGTAAATACAAAGAGAACATTTCTCAAAAAAAAAATTCCTTTGCTTAAAGTTGTTTAATCTTCACTTTTTATTTTTCATTGACCTTTTAATATTTCATATTTTCAGTTTATCTGCAGTACTCTTTCATGTGATTTTTTTAACAACTGGAATGAAAAAGTTTCCAATCCTTTTCAAATGTCTTTAAATGTATAATCAAGTCATTTTGCTTTCAGACTTAATTGTAGCAGACGTTTTGGTCTATTCATTTTAGTTAGGATGATTCATGCAATTCTATCTGTCTGTCTAACTGCAGAATCCTTGACGCTCGGTCAGCAGGTGGAGTGATGTTTAATATGCACTGTTCCATGTTAGTGATCTAATGTGAGTTAGGGACTGTCTGAAGACATATGCCATCTTTCATCACATCTCTACATGTGCACACATCCACGTGTAGCCCATCCGCCTCAGAAACCGCTGTGTGACAGTGGAGCTCGCGGTATGATAAAATGAGACTGACACAGCTTAAATACTCCAATGATCCGCATTCCCCAACAGAAAGGAGGACCTGAGTGCCCCCTGCTAGTATGCAGGTGTCTGAATTACATGGAATGATTGTGAATTTCGAATTCTGGATTAAAGCTCCCGAGAGAGACTGTCAGAAGGGAGTACGGCATGCAAAGGCTGGCTAATTTTTAATTTTGACAGGCACAAGCTTCACACACTCATCGCTGAGGGGTTTTACTGTCTCCCCAACTAAGTTCAAGAGTCACAAAGCTTCCTTTGACAACAAGTATCCACAGAACAGCCAGTAAAATGCAATAGTTACACTCCACTGGGTTCAATTTAATATGCAATTTACACACAGTTTTTCAGACATTGTTCTTTTGAGATCGATGCCCCAAAAAAGAACCTCTGATGGGGAATAGTAGCAGTAACTTTTACATTATTCTTTTACTTATACTTAAGATTATACTTTTATGACTTATTTAATGATTTTTACCATGTAAAGCACTTTGGTCCATTTTTATGGTGTTGAAAGTGCTATACAAATAAATTTTGATTGATTGATTGATATTCCTCCGATGTATTTTCATGGTATAGGGGCCTCTCAACCCTTGTGAAAAAGAAGTGCTTAATGTACTTGCAGGTAATATAATATTAAAGAAATAAAAGTCCACTTGAGTGTAGGCCTACTTACAGTACAATATGTATATACATGACACAAAAGTTTCAACAGAAATGAAATTAAAAAATATTTTTTTAGTTTACCATAAATGCTTGTCAGTACATTCGACAGTACAATGTAACCATATAAAGATGTACTACAACTAGATGGGCAAACTTCAACTATTCAACTATTTCCATTTAATAAAAATTGTAATTATAACAAATTTTTTATTTCATTGAAATTAATATGCATTTAAGTGTCTGAAAATGTAACATTCAGTTCACACTTAAGGATGTTGTTTTAAATGATATTATTACCATAATAAGTACTCTTTTTAAAAGGTTAAAGTGCTAAATTCTAAAGTGTTCTTCTTTTTCACAGGGTACGTTTTATGGCTTCATTCACAACAACACTAACTGTACTATATCAACAATATGCAGCATGTTTTATGCACATTATATGCATGCAATACCATAGGTTGGTCCTATGTCTCATATATTTGCACTATTGTACACCATTTTGTAAGTAAGTAAATTTAAACATAGCAGAGCTATTCAAAGTACTGAACAGGGTAAAGAAACATAAAATAAAAACAGAGTAAAGCCAAACAAAACAGACAATAAAACAGGATAATATTAAAATGCCAGAGAGTAGAGATATGTTTTCAAATTTGATTTAAAAATGGTAATGGCGTTAGGCGGATGTCCAGAGGCAAGTGGTTCCATAGACGGAGGGCGGCAACGGAAAAAGCTTTATCTCCCTTCGTTTTTAGACGGGAGCGAAGAATAGATAAAAGAGCCCTGTCTGAAGTCTTGAAGAATACAGAGGAGTAGAAAGATCATTAAGAGCTTTAAAAACAAACAACAGAATTTTAAACTGAATTCTAAAATAGATTGGGAGCCAATGAAGCGAAGCTAAAATTGGTGTTACATGATCATATTTCCTTGTCCCGGTCAGCAGCCTTGCAGCTGCATTTTGTACCATCTGGAGGTGTGCAAGCGATGACTGAGGAAGACCCAGATACAATGAGTTACAATAGTCTAAGCGTGAGGTAATAACCTTGTCTTGGAATGACAAAAATGAGTTAAGTTTGGAAATAATCCGCAATTGATAAAAACTATTCTTAACAACAGAATTAATTTGTTTGGATAAACAAAATTCCTGGATCCAAGTCCAGGATGACACCAAGGTTCCTAACCTGGGAGGAAACTGAGGGGAAATGATTACCCAGCTCCTTCATTTGGGGGGGACCAAAAACAATGATTTCTGTTTTGTCCTCATTAAAGGGTTAGTTCACACAAAAATGAAAATGATCCCATAATTTACTCACCCTCAAGCCATCCTAGGTGTATATGACTTTCTTCTTTCAGCCAAACACAATCAGGGTTATATTAAAAATATCCTGGCTCTTCCAAGCTTTATAATGGGAGTTATTGGAGTTTTTGAAGTCCAGAAAAGTGCATCCATCGATTGCGTTATGTCTTACGTTATAATGTGTAGAACGTCATGTCATTGTGTAATACGTCGCAGAAGTTAACGCTTTTTGGACGTACGCCGAATGCGTATGGCTGTCATGCCGGAAGCTCATTATTTTACTTTATAACATTTCAAATAAGGATATTTTTCTGACACTAATGCATTGATTTGCTTCAGAAGACCTTTATTAACCCCCCGGAGCCGGGTGGAGTATGTTTTATGATTGATGGATGCACTTTTTTGGACTTCAAAAACTTATCCTACATTCCCTTCTATTATAAAGCTTTGACGAGCCAGGATATTTAACTCTGATTGTGTTTGGCTGAAAGTCATATACACCTAAGATGGCTTGAGGGTGAGTAAATTACAGGGTAATTTTTATTTTTGGGTGAACTAACCCTTTAAGTTGGAGAAAGTTATTTGATAACCATTTCTTAATGTCCCAGATGCATGAATCGCCAGCTTTCAACAGCAGGTACAGCTGTGTATCATCGGCATAAAAATGAAATGAAACATTGTGCTTCTTAATAATATCCCCCAGTGGACGCATATATAAGTTAAAAAGAAGCGGACCCAAAATAGAGCCCTGAGGTACTCCACTAATAATAGGAGCAGAGGTACTCCACTAGGAGCAGAAGATGAAAAGAACTTACCTAACTCTACAGTAATGCGTACTACAGTAATGTGGGTAATGTGTTTACACTTAAATACACAGCTAGGCGTAGTGCAGTGTGAGTACCTGGATGATGTACTTATTCAATGATAAAAGAATAAAAACAGTGCATCGTTGGACATTTGCCGTTTCCTACTTAGTGCAGCTAAATATGCTAAAGCCAAGAGCAACACATGAGGTGCCTTCAAAACACATTTTCCTTCAAATGGAATAGGGTACATGCTTCTGTAGAGCAAAATAAATAAATAAAATTCAAGTGCTCCATTTGACACCACACTATCCTTATGCATTCTATGGCAAAGTACATAGTGTATAATGTAAGTCCACAGTGTATACTACAACTAAAGTGACCCAATACCAAAATGTGCAGTATACAACAGATCATGTTTACTGTACTTAAGGCTCTACTTGACCTTCTGTTTCCAGTGTGCAATAACTGAACTGTAAGTAATATTAACTGAGATTTTAACATTGTTTTTTGGCTCATTTTCTATCGGATGGAATTTTTAACACAAAGTTGGATTCTCAGATGATAATTGGATGCCACTCATTGAAATGAATAAACACAATTAGGTCATGTGAAAACAATGTGGAATAATGTACTAATGTAGCAGTGTAGCATTTGAAATGTTTTACGCAATATTTTTCAAAAAGAGGTTAGAGATCAGAGGTCATACAGTGGGTATTTACAGGGCTAAACATTTTTTTAATAGTATATAATTATGTCTTTTTTTTTAGGTGAGGATTTTTATGAGCCATCTCCTTATGAACCCATGACGCCTCACCGACATTCAGATGCATTTCGCCTGGCGTCAATCATCTCAGGTAATTATCAATATTTTCATTATGTATACATTGTGGCAATGTACAGTACTGTACTGTACTGTTTGTTGTTGATATTGGCTCCTTTTTATTGCCAAGTTCTTATATGAAACTCAAATGAATTATTATTATGTTCCAATACAGACCAGTCAAAGTTTTAAAAAGATTTTCTTCTTCTTAAATTTTTCTTTTAGCACATTCTAAACATTATAGAAGGAGAAAGGAAGATAAATTAGTCATTTTCCTTTCTAGGAAAAAAAGAAACAGGAGCAAGCGCTTATTCCAGTGAAATAAAAACCATTCTAGGCATTTGTCACCTTGGCATGAGTTAAGTTTAATGTTTAATTCACTGACAGCAGTCATTACAGACAGTAGAGGACAGAAATATTGCATCCAATCCATTATCACAGCCCACAGAGCCTGGAACAACCAGAATAACTCATTTTTATTCTGATCTGAAGAAGAAAAAAAAAATAGCCAGTGAACGACAAATCTCATGCGCACTATAGGAAATAGTGAATTCAACAGGGTTGTCAGATCCATCTTCTTGCCAATTTGTTACATAATACTATTTTTGTGTCTTGAAAGGCCTGCTGTGAGTAGCAGCTGAGGTTTGGAGTTTGCATATTTTCTTTCTTTCTTTACACAAAATAAAAACATTGCAGCTGGGAAATGTGGACACGGCCTCCATTGGCTGATCGTGTAAACATTAGTTGATCGTGTAATTTCACAGAGAGGTGAGTTAAGTAGGGTTTAATGTCTTTGTTGCATAATTGTGTGTATTGTTATGGTTATCACATCTTCAGTTGATTATATGACAACATAAAAGTGGAAAATGAGTTTGGAGACTGATTTAAAGGGATAGTTCACCCAAAAGTGAACATACTATTATCATTTACTCACCGCCATGTTTTTCCAAATTATTCTTGCAATTACTGTTTCTTCATATCAAAGCAAAAGTCATTCCTACAGCGAACTAAAGGCTGTAGTTTCTTTCTAAAGAAGTCTCAGACATCACGCCCACGGACCATTGGCTGAACGTCTGATACATTTGGCACACTTAACTGGAAACAATTCAGGATTTTCAAAGTCGTCATCTGGTTGGTTAAATTCTACAGGATGTCCGGGAGACGTGTGTGTCGCGTTCTTTAATGGTCCGCCTGGTACGCCCCTAAACATGACGCGGAACAAAACTAAATGTGATTGGTTGCGTTACATGTCAGTCAAACATCCTCTTGGGCAGTCCTTGGCCAATGCAAGCTGAGATAGAGTCCAGACCTTCTGCCATCAGTCTGAAGGTCTGGCTACGTGAGACTACATTGCGTCTCACTCACAACCTTCACAGATTGAGATGGCGTCTTTTGATTTGATGTGACAGCCCGAGTCATTATTCTAGACCGGCTGTGTCTGTTCATTTACTACAGAGGATGAGAGGAACAAGTGGACCGCAGCACTAGCACTGACATATTGAGGGTAAAGCTGGCGGACCCGCTCAGCCCGTATCCGCTCCCTGTTGGGCATCTCTCCCAACTTGGAAGTGGAACAGCCCTGTGTGCCATATTTAGGATCAGGCAACATTAATTGTGATCCCTTAGTGCTCTGGCTGCTGTGATGCACAACCCTGGATTCATATATCACTGGAAGCACCATTGTGTTACTGATGTTTCTATACACGCAGTAAGTGGATAGTATTAGCAAAGTAAAATCCTAAAACACACACACGGGAATTCACTAAGAATGAAATACGCATTAATTTGTTAAAAGACACATTGCGACATGTGAAGTTACATATATGTGATTGTAAAAACATTGGTTTGTCACATTCTGAGATATGAAGTCAAATTATTAGAAACAAAGACTCAATTGCAGGATGTAAAGTTACATTGTGATTTATAAAGTCAAAACTATGAGAAACAAATACACAATTGTGAGATATAAAGTAACTTTGAGATTTTGCACTTTAGTTACATTAGTTACATTCTGTGATATGAAGTCAAATTACTTGAAACAGATATACATTTGCATTGAGATTTATAAAGTCACAATTATAAGAAACAAGTTCACAATTGTGAGATGTAAAATCACATTGCGATTTTGTGAATTTGTTAAGTCACATTCTGATGTATGAAGTCAAATTACAAGAACAGTCACAGTTGCAAGATATAAAGTTGTACTGTGATTTATAAAGTCACAACTACAAGAATAAATTCACAATTTTGAGAAATAAAAATTGAGATTTTACATAGTTGAGTCCCATTCTGATGTATGAATCAAATTACAAGAAACAGTCACAATTGCAAGATATAAAGTTGCATTGTGATTTATAAAGTCACAACTACAAAAAACAAATTCACAATTTTGAGATATAAAGTCAAATTGAAATCTTACACAGTTGAGTCTCACTCTGATGTATGAATCAAATTACAAGAAAGTCACAACTGACCGTTCGCAAAGACCCGCCCCTTTTAGTTACTGTTGCTATGTCCGACAAGCCATGCCGATCTCTCACGCAGTGAAAAATACATCGCGGAGCAAAGAGGACACTGACAACACGTTGTCAGATAAGACAGAGTAGGTTACTTTTGATGAAACAGTCTCAAATTTAAAATTTTGTAATTTTTAAAGAAATTTAAACAATAAATACCGTTTTGTGGCTCTTTGATGTGTCGTGATAGATCGCTGTAGCACCTCAGCTCAAGCGGCTCGTGAACCGATCATTTCTTCCTACTAGTTTATTTATAGCATCAAATAAACATGAATGAACACCATTAGGAATGTTGTTTCAAACGCGGAAAGACGTTAGTACACACCATTTTTCAAGTTCAAATCCGCCTGTGTTAATCTGCTAACTCTCTGACTGCTTTGTCTGACAAAATGGCGGATTTGGCGTTATGATTGGTTAGATCGCCTGTCAATCAAACTTCTGGCGAAGGGTCAATTGCAAGATATAAAGTTGCATTGTGAATTATAAAGTCACATCAATGAGAAATAAATTCACAATTGTGAGATATAAAGTCATAGTGAGATTTTGCGTATTACTTAGTCACATTCCGATATATTCAAATTAGTCAAAAAGTCGCTATTGTAAGAAGTAGTTACATAAAAATAATTTTACAAGTACAAGAATCAAAGTCACAGTTGCAAGATATAAAATTTTATGAGATTTAAAGTCCCAATAGCTAGAACAAAATTTGCTTGAAAAAACATGGTTGCTGGGTTGAATACCTCTGTAAACTTTCCCCTCGCAAAGGTCAACAGTTCAAGATCTCAGAGCACCACTTTATGTTGTGGTTCACACTCTGTGTTCAATTTGATAGATATCAGGCCAGGGCAAAAAATATTTGTCTGCCTGAAATATGACAGAGCGTTTTATGACATGACATAAGACTCTCTTCATGGGTCATTTCAGGTGTCGATGAAGACTCTATTAACAGGAGAATCTTCTCTCCTGCTCGTTCACTTTCTTTTTCATTTCTTTTGACAAATCCCTCAAGCCTGGTGAGCAGAAACACTTTCCAACAGAATAAGCCACTTGAAAAAGAAACAGATAAATTGAAGAACAGAAAAGGTAGAATATAAATAGATGAACCCTTTCAGGCACAGTGGTCTGTGAGAAATCACCTATTATTTTCTTACTTTTCAATTTGCATTAAAGTAGGAATCTTTCCGTTTTGTGACATTTTACGTATCTCAAAAGCTGGGTGTGCACAGTCTCTTGGAGCTTCTGAAAAAAAAAAAAAAAAAGCTAAACTAGTTGATAAAAATCATGCTATAAAGATAAAATATTGCTGTTTTTATATAGGAAATTAGGTGGTTTGCACAGCAACCTCTGTGGATATACAGGAAATACCAAATCATATGACAAAATGGCTATACATGGTCAAATCATTTTGACTGAAAAAAACATTTGAATGATATTTCAGTCAGTGCACAAAATAAATATACACTCGGTGCAGTGTATTGCTTTTCACTTTGAACTTTGAGTGAGAAACCACCTCAAAAATGCCTGCATAATCATGGATTTTAGTTTGATGGTTTTTTACCCATTCATCCTGTTTGAAAGAAATAGTGACTGTGACTGAAATGGTTCGAAAAGAGATTATGGTGGCATGAGACCATAATCTCTTCAGGTTCAGAATAATATGGTCGTGCAGTTTTATTATGTTGATAGTGGCTTCCAGATTTACACTAGTTTCTGATCAAATCTTTTGGACCAATAAAACAGCGTTCAGACTGACAGTTTGAGCGATGGTGGTCTCTTTCATAATCATTTCCTTGCGTTTAGTATCTTCGTGTAGTGTTTATTCGCTGCTGTAATGGAGGTCCACTCTTATAGTCACGGCCAACATTACTGTCACAACAGGCCGATGAAGAAGGTAATAATAGTGTAAGTAATAAAAGCAAGACTTTACGAGCTTTTTGCTCATATTCAGAACATGAAGTGCACACATGCACACAAATATATGTGTGTAAAGGGAACTGGGGCATTGAGATTGACGATTCTATGATGATACACTTTACTTCATGCATAATGTAAATAAGAAATTGAAATATTGGTGTTTATCATTAAAGTTGAGTTAAGATTAGATGAATTATGCAATTTACCTGTTAAAAACACCTTAATCTTTGTGATTCACGTTGTCTTTATTGCTTCAAGCATTTTTCTATCCTGAGTTCATCATTGGAAATTATTTGGTATATTTGCCAGGCTAAGTCCTTAGGGGAGATGAAGCGATAGCTACATGCAGTGATGCTCCGACAGCATGCAGAGCCAATGATTCCTCACACCTGGCATTGGAAACTTTCTAGAGATTTCTGGCTGAAATTAGCAAAGACTGCTGAATATGTTCAGTTCTTATAGCTCATGTTGATTTTCCAACTTACAAAATGTTATTTAGTTCATTTTTGAAAGCAGTTTCTTGACAAACTTGCAGTTATAAAGGACAATTTATTATTGTTCTTTGTATTTTATTGAACAAATTGAGAAAATCCCAGTGACAATATCACCAGTGGCATATTCTCATAATATATAGTTAGTGTCAATATCAAAATATTTCTGGTCAGATTACTAAAATCAATACATGTAATATGCATAAATGTGCACAAAAATATAAATCAAAGGGAGTTTCTGAACTAAAAGTCAATGTGTTTGACACCAAATTTTAATAATGACCCCCTCAAAAAAACTGAAGAAATATGTATAACCTTTCTCATTTTCAATCTTGCAGCATGCATATATTGCTACAGAACATTACGTTTTATGAGAACACGAAAATTCTGATAAACTTGTGCAAATCTGTAAAGATTTTTACAAGTTAGTGTAAAACATAACCTTCAGCCACTGAGACCAATTTTCTCATTCTCGCCCCCCTTCCTTTCCTTCAAAGGGAAACACTGTTAACACACCCAACACAACCTTAGTTCAAGACATTGTTATCTTCTCTCTTCTTCCTATTACCTTGCGCATATATTGTTTCTTTTCCCTTTACTGCTGGCTATATTAACTGTAAAAGCACATTTGAAATTCATACTTCACTGTTGCCTTTGTGCCCCTTCAAGGGAGAAATGTAATGAGACTTTGTTTACCATGTGGCATCCCTGTCAGTAGGGAATGAGATATGGTCGGCGTTATACAAACAAGCCTGGGTCATAGCCGCTGATTATTAAACCAACAACAAGACAGTGGCTTCGTGGTCTGTGCTGATGCTAAAAGTTTGAAAGTAAACAAGTTTTAGACTTCAGAAGTGTCCACACAAAATCAAATGAGTCATATAATGAGGAGTCAAATTTTCCTGGATGTTTTGAGATAAAAGAGATTACCACTGTAACTTTCAGCAGTCAAAACGTATTATCAGTTAAAAAAAAAGGCAGTTTACTGAAATTCACAGCAAAAACTCGTTCCTTACTTCTGCAACAGATAAATACATTTTGAACTGCTTACATATGCACATCAATGACACTTAATCTCTGTATTTTGAAACTCTGACCATACTGTTCAATATATGACTCATTTGAATCTTTTGTTTCGATTCAGTGTTTCGGAGCATGTATCAAACTGCCAAAGTAAAATTTTAGTAAACGAGGCTTTGTTACGTCATAAGTGTTTCGAAACGTTTCGGAATTTCAATGGTTCACGTGACTTTGCAGTTTGATACGCGCTCCTAACCACTGATTCGAAACAAAAGATTCATAAAGCTTCGAAGCTTCATTAAGCAGTGTTTTGAAATTGTTGAATAAAGTCGTTTTTTTTTTTTTTTTTGGTGCACAAAAAGTATTCTTGTCGCTTCAAACATTGAAGTTGAACCACTGTAGTCACATGAACTGTTTTAAATAAGTCTTTAGTAGCTTTCTGGGCATCTGAAAGTGTTAACCCTTAAATGCATGACTATTTCACCAATCATTCTTACATATTCGGGTCTTTAGCGACCCGGATCTATATCTAACACGGATGGATCTCTATCTGTCGCGATAATATAAAACTCCTCTGATATTAGAGTAACAATTACAGAAGAATAAACTAAAGCATATTTTGTTACCTTTTGGAGCTTGGAAGGGCTCATTTTGAGCAGATGTTTTATGTCATCACCACTGTCCTTGTCAGAGCTCATTTCCCAGTACATTCAGCAAATTATAGCTTTGAGAATATGTTTGAGATCGCGAATATGAGCCCAAACTACATAATTTTCAACATCTTCAAAATCAATATTTTGATCGCCGACAGCTTCACCAGATCCATCAAGTGACAGTGACACCAAAATTTGATTGCTTTCAGTACTCTGCAGTAAATCGCTGAGCCATTTCACATTTTGCTAATGATACTTCCTATTCTCTCGTTTTCTGTCTGAATGAAACTTCACTTCACTTGTATCGGACATTGCAAAATATACGTACACTTATACACACCTCGGGTCATTAGCGACCCTATACATTTAAAAAAAAATTTTTTTTATAATTTTATGATTTTTTTTATTGTTATATTGTTTATAATGAATTGATTGAGGGATACTAAGAAGGTTAATGTCCGTCTTTAAAAAGTGAATGAGGAGGAGGGTAGTGAATGACGTCCCGGGTCGATAAACACCCGAGGTATCTTGCTGTCAATGGAGGCCTAACTGAGCCATCGGATTTTAGCAAAAATATCTTAATTTGTGTTCCAAAGATGAACAAAGGTCTTACGGGTGTGGAATGACAGAAGTTTCATTTTGGGGTGAACTAACCTTTTAATATTAGTTAATACATTGACTAACATTAACTAACGGGACCTTTTTGTAAAGTGTTACTCATGTATTTTTATATAGAAGCAATTAAATTCCTTAGATCAGTAAGAGGAATGAACATGGTAATAAAAAGCATATTGTGAGGTTTTTGTTGCAGAATTGTTTTACTAATATTATAAGTGAACCTCAGGGACCCATTCTGTACAGCAGACTGAAAAAGTTTGGATCTCTCTTTCCATCGCTGCTTTTCGCTCTCTTCCTCTCTCTCCCAAATAAGTATTATAATAGAAGGAGATAATGAGTAATGAGAAGTAAAGAAAGGCTTCCCATTCTCCTCGCAGCAACAGTAGGAGCTAAAGACTTTCTAACGAGCTCACGCACCTCAGAGGAGATTACATCTAAACTGTGGCACTTCTCCTAATTGCAATCAACCTTGGCAGTGCCAAGAGCTGTGAATAACCCAGACTGAACCTGCTGTCCCTTTAGCCGTCCATTACACAAACCACGCATTATTCACACATTATATGCCTGTGAGTGATCTGTATGGTAGCATATGCTTAGTATGAGTATTTGCACATTAAATAAACCCACATGCCTTATAAACTCATACTAATTAATCAAATAATACTTGTTACAGATAGTATTTGTGACCTGTGGTCTACCAGCAGGTCACTTTTGGTCACAATTTGATTTACAGGATACAGAATTACAAGGCATTCTTGCTGAGAGGAAAAAAAAAAAAAAACTGTAAATCCTTTTTATTCCTTTGTCACTTTCACTTTTTGTGACCCAAATGGTCCTCTCTAGAGGAGGTTTATGGTTTTCTATTTCTCTCTGATGTCAAATAAAATTCCATGTGTCATTTGTTGTCATGATTTGAATGTACATATAAGAAACTTCTTGGTTAAATTCACTGAACAGTTGCACCACTTTTGTCATGGACTTGGGGCTACAGTGAATTCCTGTCTATTTGATATTTTCAGGATATCTGAACATCTCCCAATGTTTTGTCCCATTTCCTTCTGTTCGGTCCCTATCCCTTCTTTAACCAGGCAAATGTTTGTGCATGCTGTGCTGCAGCATCCTCTGACCTCCAGACGCTGGACGCTTTTTTATGTACATTCTCACCAACCAATTTCATACCTCATTTACGGCTTCTTCCTCCACTGTGAGACACACCTAAAATTGCTCTCTCACAAACACACACACATACACACACACAACAAGAGAGCGAGGACTGCTGAATCAAATTTGGAAACACTCTAAAACCATACAGTATTTTTAGATCCGGGTAACCTTTGCTTGCCTCACATTCAGATCATTGCAAATGGCTTTTGTCGATTCAGAGCAAGAACTTTTAAAGGGTTATTATTATTATGGAAACACAAGATTGCACCAATTACAGGATACTTTTCCGACCTCGTAATGCGCCAGTCTAAATAGCTGTAGATTGCACTGCAAAATAATGTTCTTATTCAGTGTTTTTGAGATGTTTTCCAGGAAAAATATCTAAAGTATAAATAAATAAAAACCTTCTAAACAAGATACATTTAAAACAATATTGATATTATTGTTAATATATAGTTAATATATAGTTAGGTCCTTTACATGCAATCTGCAAGCAATCATATTATTACCACATGGCACAAACCGATTGGCTTCTGCTGATCCTGCAGCAGATCTAACTTGGCAAGACTAAATATATTAACACTGCCTTATACTACAGAGCTGCTGAATGCTCGAATCTGATTGGTTGACGAGTGTGCGTTCTAAGGTGTGCAATTACTTTCAGGGATTTCAAAAGGTCCTTACTGCCTACAACAGCAAAAGAAACAAACCTCGCAATGACACTGAGCAAGCAAATAAATATAGTAAACAATAGGATAAAAATGACAAATTATTGTCTTGGT
Organism: Anabarilius grahami; assembly: GCA_003731715.1. NCBI lineage: Eukaryota > Metazoa > Chordata > Actinopteri > Cypriniformes > Xenocyprididae > Anabarilius > Anabarilius grahami. The sequence goes on along the minus strand of RJVU01027559.1, from coordinate 6,319,608 downwards.
TTTTGCCACAGAATACGTTTTATTATGTCCTGAAAGGTCATACTTTCTCTCCCGCACACAATACACTACGGACACATATTCACACAGAAATGTGTTGTCCTCGCTGCTCTGACAAATTTAGATTTAATTTTACATTCTACATGTTGTCACTTCTTTTTGAGTCTCTCCATCATTGTCCGACTCTGGTTTGAACATAAAAGGCTGAACAGTTTCTGACATTTTCAGTAAGTCTGCGTGAGATAATATGAGCTGCTAGTGCTAACACGAGCTCTTGAAACTCTGCCCTCTTCTTGGGAGCAGCAGCTCATTTGCATTTAAAGGGACACACACAAAAAACTGAGGGTTTTTGCTCACCCTCACAAAGTGACAAATTTAACATGCTATAAAAAATTATCTGTGGGGTATTTTGAGCTAAAACTTAACACGCTCTGGGGACATCAGAGACTTATTTTACATCTTCCAAAAGTGGCATTATATGACCCCCTTTAAGGACAAAAACCTGACAAATGTCTTGAAATGCAACAACTGAACAGTGTCTTGAGGTGAGGTAACCGAAGTATAAGTGGAATAATTGACTCCAGGCCATTGAATTATATGAAAATAATGCAAGTGCAAGGTGTAACAGCATTACCACCTCGGGTGTGCATTATTTTCTAATAATTCAAAAGCCTGTGGTGAATTATTCCTTACATATTCAATAACATGCTAAAACTATTCCGAGAGTTGACATATATATAAAATACAACCATATATATATATATATGAAGACTTTGGTTCCAAAACACAATAACTCCATTTTGATTAATTTGAGTAAAAAGGTGTTTTCTTTACCAAGAAAGTGGCAAGATGAAAACCACTATTTTCTGTTTCAAACTTTCACATAGCATCTTTTGGTTATAAAAACATAAAAAATTCAAATATACATTTTGATTTTAAAAAGTTTATTATAAAACGTATTATTTTTTTCCCAAAATGCAATAAATCCATGACACTTTTTTTTTTCCAAAAAGCAATTAATCCATCAATATAAAAGTAATTTTTCAAATTGAAAATACACAACAAAGTAAGTTGATTCACATATATGACAGAGTCTAAACTTTGCCAATATTTATCTTATATTTATCTTATTTTTACTAAAAATACATTCAGCCGTCGCTCCCAAAATGAATTCAACGGTTCATCTTGTTAATGTTATAAATTATTTGACATTACCGATTAAAGAGTATCTGGCGCCATCGCACTGTTAAATAAACACATTTGCCGAGTACATTGGTATTAAAAACGGCTTTTTAAAAAAGCCTTCAATGTTTACAGTGGGTGGAATGGTGTGCTGTGATTGATTGAGCGGATATATCGCGTTCTGCAGAAAAAGGAGACTGACGTTTGTCGCATTTTGGAAAGAAAGGGAGAAAACATGACAAAATAACACGACGGATATCGCATTTTGAGCAAAATTAACAAATTACTTTTCAATACCGACCAGATACAATACTGATTTTGGCGGAAACTAAATTTTTTTGAAAATGCTGTTTATCGTGTTTTGGAACCAAACTCTTCATATATATATATATATATATTTTATATATATATTTATATATATATATGGTNTATGGTTGTATTTTCAAATTCAAAGAGGATCAGTAAATGTACTTCTGGTGTTTTTTTGTCTTTGGGGAGTGAGGTTACGAGGTCGTGAGGCTTCATGCATTGATTGCACTTGCTTTAAATTGTATTGATTGCATGCAGGACTCCCTCCAGTATTTAACTGTAGTGAAACTTGAGCTCAGAGGCAATCTGTTATTTCATGATTAAATATCTGACAAATGCTTGTATTTGCTTCTAGCAGGGATGCCGATGGTAAAATCAGAGTCCAGATCTCCATAAAATGTATAAATCTGTAACGCAGATGAGGCTTGTCTTTAATAAGTAAGGATATGTTTGATGTAAACATTCCCATGTCTTATTAATGACAGGCTTCTGAACATGCGTTATTAATCATTACTTTGTAAATACAAGACCTCTGAGCAATGATGTCTACTCTGAAACCAAGATAACTCCCTACAAACATCAAGATAGTTATTAATATCAATCAGTTTCAAAATATCTTCAAAGGACTTCATGAAAATCCCTAATGTCCTTTGCTGCCATAACACATGGTAATTTATATGCATACTCCCTTTTTATTTACATACATATTATATTTCCACTCATTTAGAGTAAACAGTTCAGACATTTAGATCATTAGCACTTTATTCATAAGTAACAAAAACCCGTTCGGAATAAAATTCATCTTTTACTCTCCACAAGGGGTCTGATAAACCATCTGTTCTCAAAGTTATACCAACACCCACTGGGTTTTATTAGTTTCTCTCTCTCCTTCTCTCTCCAATCACCAGAGCTGCCGTCAAGGCTGGAGACGCTATTAGGGCAACATATCAATGCCGACCTTCATACACTTTTAGAGGTCCAGAACTTCCCCCCAGTCTCCAGCTGATAGTTCCCCAATCCCCTGAATGCTTCTTTCAGCTGCCTTCAACTGAACACTTACAGGCGTCACACAGCTGGATACATGCCCTTGTTTCCCTTTTCCCACTTTCTTTATCTTGAATGTACTTATTGGAGTTTGCACAGTATATACACCACTTGACGTTTCAATAATGCAAAGGTTTCAGTGGGGTTTTAGATAATACATTTAAACATCTTTTGGTTTTAGCAAGGGTACAGCTAATGTTTCATGTCCATGTGTCTTGCACTGAGAAGAGGCTTCCGTTGGGCCACTCTGCCATAAAGCCCCGACTGGTGGAGGGCTGCAGTGATGGTTGACTTTCTACAACTTTCTCCCATCTCCTGACTGCATCTCTGGAGCTCAGCCTCAGTGATCTCTGGGTTCTTCTTTACCACTCTCACCAAGGCTCTTCTCCCCCGATAGCTCAGTTTGGCCGGACGGCCAGCTCTAGGAAGGGTTATGGTCATCCCAAACGTCTTCCATTTAAGGATTATGGAGGCCACTGTGCTCTTAGGAACCTTAAGTGCAGCAGAATTTTTTTTGTAACCTTGGCCAGATCTGTGCCTTGCCACAATTCTGTCTCTGAGCTCTTCAGGCAGTTCCTTTGACCTCATGATTCTCATTTGCTCTGACATGCACTGTGAGCTGTAAGGTCTTATATAGACAGGTGTGTGGCTTTCGTAATCAAGTCCAATCAGTATAATCAAACACAGCTGGACTCAAATGAAGGTGTAGAACCATCTCAAGGATGATAAGAAGAAATGGACAGCACCTGAGTTAAATATATGAGTGTCACAGCAAAGGGTCTGAATACTTAGGACCATGTGATATTTCAGTTTTTCTTTTTTAATAAATCTGCAAAAATGTCAACAATTCTGTGTTTTTCTGTCAATATGGGGAGCTGTATGTACATTAATGAGGAAAAAAAAGGAACTTAAAAGATTTTAGCAAATGGCTGCAATATAACAAAGAGTGAAAAATTTAAGGGGGTCTGAATACTTTCCGTACCCACTGTATATGCAAAACAAAAGTTTGGGTTGACATTGATAATAACAAGATATTTTTCTTGAACACCAAATCAGCATATTAGAATGGACACTGAAGACTGGAGTAATGGCTGCTGAAAGTTCAGCTTTGCATCACAGGAAATTATATGCGATCCATATAAGCTGCGAATGCTCTGCATACCCAAGGCATTCTTGGACTCGCTAATTAATAATAACACTATAAATTACTATACATTCCCTTGTTTGAGGTGTACCATAAAGCTTACATGATAAAGTTTTGTTAATATGTATGTAATTGTCCCTCATTTATTTATTTGCCAACTGACAGTAATTTTCTCCAAATCTGCCAGTTACGGAGGGTTTCGTGTAAGCAGATCCACAACAGCTTTTGGCGCCTACGGTAGATCGCTCGCCCAAACGGAAAAATGTGCTGTTGCTGCCAGATCTTAATCAATGAAAAATCACATTGTATTTGTTATAAAACTAAGTAGACTAAATCAAATGAAAAAAGTCATAACTGAAACTATTTTCATAGTATTTCATTTTCTCCATTGAGAGATTTAATTTTTACAAAACTTACAAACTCTTAAAGACAGACCTGCTGTAAGCAGACCTACTGTAACTATCGAAGGTTGTTAATCAATAGTCTATGTGTTTGTTAAAGTCATCAATTTGATCACACCGGTGTGATTAGAACGTTCAGTGCATCACGTGTTCAACTGCCAAATTCAAATGTGCTGCGCGCTTTGGCTGGCGCTAAACCAGAGATGGACGCGCACAGCGCTTTTCATATATCACAAATATGCAGTGTTTTCAACCAAATAATGTTTATTTTAGATTTCAAACATGGAAATACACATAAACACTAACAAAACAATACATTTAGAGTTTGTAAAATACACAATGATGTCTATAGAAGCGGCAATAACAAGCCTTTAGACGACAAGTTTTATTCATGTAAGATACACATTGTGTAAGTAACTTTAACGTTTACTCTATTCTTCTTCCAGTTCACCGACTCACTTACTTTCATGTATTTTCAGGAGAAGTGGATGAATTTGCGTGTTGTAAATCCAACAGATCCGATTCTCTGTGCGGCGCAAACTAACATGGCGGCGCCCATTGCGCATATAGCTCAGCTAACGCGATCGTTATAAAAGGTGTTTAAACAGCAAAACACATCCACTTTCACATATTTGACAATCAGAATATCAGATATTTCATGCTATAGTTAACAAATTTGTGAATATTTTGAACAAAAAAGGAAAAATTAAATAGATCAACAGATCATCAGTCATACAGATCTAGGGGCGATTCACACAGAACGCATTTTTCTATTCCAATGCGCTACTTTCCCATTGATTTTTTATGTAAACACATGTTTGATGGACGTGCATGACCGTTACGCTCGCACCTCGCATCTTTTGCAGCGCCTCACACATGAGCGCCGCGTTTTTAAGATGCCGTGTCAGGTTAAAAGAATTTCAACTTTTACACGCAGCGTAATGTCAGTTCCAAAACAGTGGACCAATCAAAAGAACTCGGAGGCGGGGCAAGCTTTGCGAGCTTCTGTTTACAGAAGCAAGTTGGCATGACAACTGTTTTATTTGACGGCAAAATTATTTATTTTTTTCCATGTCAAAACTCATTTCTATCAATTCTGCTGTTAGCTTATTTCTATTATTTCCGTTATTGTCGTTATTGCATCACGCCTCAAAAGCGCGTCTCGAGACCCTCGCGTTCTACGCTACGTTTTTAGACGCAAAGACGTGTTCTGTGTGAATGACCCTTTCTTTTGCTGTCTATGGAATGACCCCCTATTGTGGCTGCGGTGTGTCATGTAACAAGCAATGACGCGTCACCATGGAAACAATAAAGTGATACGTTCTAAATAACGGTCGTCTTGAAAAACTCACGCTGGGGGCAACATTTCAATATTTTGAAATTATTTTATTATAATTATATTTTAGGCTACTTATATATATATTTGTTTTATTTATAACAGGCTACTAATATTTATTACATTATGCTTACTTTTAATTCTTAATTTAAAAAATACTTCAGACATACATACAACAAAGAATCAGTCATCTCTGATTTAGTCTTTAAGCCGTTGCACCGCACAGGTGAAGTATGTCTTTTCTGCAACACTGGTGGCATCTGGCAGAATTACAAAAATATATTTTGGAAACACCCCTTTCGCTCGCCGCCCCTCCCTCAACTCAAACATCACAAACACAGCTCTTACGGGTGCTTGTGAAGGCATGTCTCAACAGGTAAATGTAGGCTACTTTCAATAAAAGGTCCANACCCTCGCGTTCTACGCTACGTTTTTAGACGCAAAGACGTGTTCTGTGTGAATGACCCTTTCTTTTGCTGTCTATGGAATGACCCCCTATTGTGGCTGCGGTGTGTCATGTAACAAGCAATGACGCGTCACCATGGAAACAATAAAGTGATACGTTCTAAATAACGGTCGTCTTGAAAAACTCACGCTGGGGGCAACATTTCAATATTTTGAAATTATTTTATTATAATTATATTTTAGGCTACTTATATATATATTTGTTTTATTTATAACAGGCTACTAATATTTATTACATTATGGTTACTTTTAATTCTTAATTTAAAAAATACTTCAGACATACATACAACAAAGAATCAGTCATCTCTGATTTAGTCTTTAAGCCTTTGCGCCGCACAGGTGAAGTATGTCTTTTCTGCAACACTGGTGGCATCTGGCAGAATTACAAAAATATATTTTGGAAACACCCCTTTCGCTCGCCGCCCCTCCCTCAACTCAAACATCACAAACACAGCTCTTACGGGTGCTTGTGAAGGCATGTCTCAACAGGTAAATGTAGGCTACTTTCAATAAAAGGTCCAACCAATGCTATCTCATGACCAATTCGTAAAGTATTTTACGAGGTGGCTAATTCATACAAATTCATACAACTTCACTCGTACAAATTCATACGATTTGTCTAAACCCCAGTGATGGGTAGGATTAGGGGTGGGGTTATATCATTCATACGAATTCATACAAATTTGGCAACTCGTAAAATACATACGATTTAGCAAAAAACATACGAATTTGTATGAGTGAAGTCATACGAATTCGTATGAATTAGCCACCTCAAAAAATACGTACAAATTGCCGTGAGATCAGGTTGGTCCAAGATTTTTACTCTTAGCTGTGTTGCTATATGTCATGAGACTAAGCAAGTAGCTAACACTCTATTTAGAGCAAACGTGTCTCGCTTATTACAAACCGATCCAACGTATCTGTACCAGGCAAATTTTTGCGCTACCCACATGATGCATCATCCAGCATACCTGGGGCCCGTTTCAATAAGGAGGTTCAACCAACTTAAAAGTTAAAACTTGAACGCTGAGTTGACTTACCCTGAAATGGGAAACAATGAGTTTTCAGTTTCAGAACAGCTGAATTGAGTTAGTTCAACCCACTTGTCGGTTGACTCTGAGTTAAGCGCGTGCACCACGACTATGAAAAGCCATCATCGAGATCCGATATTACGATTCACCATGGCAACAGTACGTGACAAAAGGACGTCTGCATACTTCTGAGTCAATGCAAGTTTAATTCTTATCACTGTTATAATATCAAAGGTGAAAACTGGTAGAATGGTAAGTTATTGAACTAATATTAATTTTCATGGTATCCCACATGCAAAAGAAGAAGAAAATAATTATTTAACAGGATGCAATAATAAGACTGTAAATGATTTAATCATTATTAAAAACACTCGTTAGGCAATTTACTTCCACTTTTAGAACATTTTCTTCATTTTTATTGAAAATAAATACCTTTCTGATGTGATATGTGATGGGAAAAGGGAGAATAGCGAGCTCGGCAAAGGGCGGATTCGAACCCAGTCAAGCGCATCACAAGTTAATTCTCCGCACCCAACACATTACTGCCTACACCACTGCAGCCACAAGACCACACTGTCAGACCATTTTAACCTGGTCTGACATTGGTGGGCGGAGCTACTGTAAATTTGCACTTAGGATTAGACACTCCGAATAATCTTGTTTTTCGTTTGCATTAAGATTATTTTTATTACCACACTGGCAGATATTTATAATTTTACTTAAGTAAAATGCACTTAATTTAGATCCCCCCAGGAAACAAGACTAAATATCTTATATCATTTTCGTATATGCAAAATCCATCTTGATTTAAGAATTTTTTTGATATTTGAAATAGGACAAAAAATACAAAACGCATTTTTGTAGCGTGAACGAATGAATGAACTATTTAAACATCAGTTGCACTTTAAAAAGTGGGAGGAGACCGAAGGAAACTCTGGGTTTATCAAAGAAAACCTGCTCCTGACCAGGTTAGGTTCACAGAGTAAGTTACCATGGTAACTGATTCTGAGTATAAGTTACCTCTCTTTCAGAAACAGGCTTGACTTAACCTGCTTTCTCAGGTTTGACATACCTCTCATTCTGAAACGGAGTTTCCCTCATTTCAGGGTTAACATACTCAGAGTTTTCACTTAACCTCCTTTCTGAAACATGGCCCCTGGTTAATTGTCCTCAGGACCAAAATGTAGTGTTTGTTCAGGTTTCAGGCCACTTCCTGTACATTATGAGGACATCCAGCTGTCCAAATAATTCAAATCACTAAGTAAACTTTTTATTTTATTTTATTGAAAATGTAAAAATGCAGGATTATGCTTAAGGTTGGGTTATGATTAGGGGATAGACAAAGCCCAGTATTTAAAAAAAAATAGGTCTGTGAAAAGTCTTCATAATGATAGGTGTGTGTGTGTTTTGAAAGCATCCCAATTGGGACACCGAGTTGGAATCAGATCAAAGAGTTCACTGTTGTGCTGGAGTTGTCCAATTCATCAGACAAGGAGTGTATGTGGGACAGTGCATCTGATTGTCTCTTTTTTCTTATCCACACCCACTCTCAATTCCCCTCTCACTCTCTTGATATCATTCTCACACAAAAAAAAATCTCACTTATCTTTCCTGCTCTCCTCTCATAGGCATACATTCTGGCACAAGTAAAGGCCAGCCACACTGCTCAGATCCCAGCCGCCCATGCAACCCTTGTCTGGACGCCACCAAAGCCTGCAACCTCAATGAAAACTGCAAGCGTCAGCGCTCCAACTACATCTCCACCTGCACCCGTGCGCAGACGCAGGGCCAGCAACCCTCACAGTCTCAGTCACAGGACAGCTGCAACAGAAAGCGCTGCCATAAGGCCTTGCGTCAGTTCTTTGAGCGCGTTGACACACAATACACCTACGGGCTGCTCTTCTGCTCCTGCAAGGACCAGGCCTGTGCTGAGAGGAGGAGACAGACCATTGTACCCTCTTGCTCATACCTGGACAAGAGCAAACCCAACTGTCTTCAATTGCGCAACACCTGCCGCCTGGACGTCCACTGCAGGTAGGCAAGTCAATACGTTTTATAATGTAGACCTGAAATGAACTGACATTTATTCATTATTTAGCAGATGCTTTTATCTAAAACCACTCCCCATAGCTACAAAACAAGTGATTCATCCAAAGAAGCCCTTAACGTAAAAAAATGTCAGTTTCCATAAATCTGTAACTCTTAAATCTTTATATAACCATAGCTTTCCCACAATGTCGCCATGGAACAGTGACCACAAACTTATTACAGGGTAAATCCCCTTGGATCTGGGGTTACGGGGATAGTTCATCCAAAAATTTAAACTCTGTCATTATTTGCTCTTCCTATGTCATTTCAAGTCTGTATTACATGTTTTCTTCCATGGAACACAAAAAGGGACAGGAATAGAATAAATTGAGACTTCAAAAAGCTTCAAGCTTCAAAAAGGACATAAAAGCAACATATAAGCATCATAAAAGTATCATACAAGTATGCCATACAACTTCTGTGGTGTATTTGATATTCTGAAGTGTTACCAGAAATTTAAGTCATTATTGACACAAAATCTTAAAAAAAATAAATGACTATTATATGGCTTCATAATACTACTTCCTTTACTATTTATATATGTGCATTCTTCATGCTAAGTTTATAAAAATATATATGTTCTTTATGTAAGCAATAAGGTACGAGAGGCTGTGCTGTATCATGAATAAGTCACGGCTGAACGCGGGCACGACGCGAAGCAGAGGGGGCAAAGACTGTTTATGAGTGTGTCAGTCAGCAGTGAAGACTTTTACATTTAAAAGACTCAATTGTTGTGAACACGGAACAAGACGCAACTGACAAATGCTTCGACTAGCGCTGTCAGTCACGGGAAAACCCCTTAACTGATAAAAGGACAAGATAAAACATCGAACATTTAAAAATTTTTTATTATGAACATAGGACTGACCTGAAGGAAAATGCTATATCTGAATGCAGGTAATAAACTCGCTCAATCGATCTCTTTCTCACAATACTCTTCTACATAATACAGTAAGCTTCATTGAACAAAATCAATTGAGAACGAACAGTTTACGTTGTTAAGAGTGGTTAATAATGGTGTTGTGTAGTGATATATAGAACCGTTGGGTGAAGCGGTCATAGCCGTGTTTTATCGTGAATAAAACACAGCTATTGACCAATCAGAATCAAGGACAGGAACTAACCATTTTATAACAATCAATTTCACTTTAGAGGATTAGGAGTAAAGAGATTTCAAGATATTAAAAGATGTCCAAGATATTCTACAAAAACTCCACTCTTAGGTTTTAACCCTTTGACGCGTACGATCACACCGGAGTGATTAGAATGTTCAGTGCATCACGTGATCAACTGCCAAATTCAAATGTGCTGCGCGCTTTGGCTGGCGCTAAACCAGAGACGGACGCGCTTTTCATTTATCACATAAATGCAGTGTTTTCAACCAAATAATGTTTATTTTAGATTTCAAACATTTAAATACACATAAGCACTAACAAAACAATATATTTAGAGTTTGTAAAATACACAATGATGTCTATAGAAGCGGCAATAACAAGCCTTTAGACGACAAGTTTTATTCATGTAAGATACACATTGTGTAAGTAACTTTAACGTTTACTCTATTCTTCTTCCAGTTCACCAGCTCACTTACTTTCATGTATTTCAGGAGAAGTTGATGAATTCACGCGTTGTAAATCCAACAGATCTGATTTTCTGTGCGGCGCAAACTAACATGGCGGCGCCCATCGAGCATATGGCTCATCTAACATGATTGTTATAAAGGTGTTTAAACAGCAAAACACATCCACTTGCACATATTTGGCAATCGGAATATTAGATATTTCATGCTATAGTTAACAAATTTGTGAATATTTTGAATAAAAAAGGAAAAATGTAATAAAAGCAGATCATCAGTCATACAGCGCTGTGGTGTGTTTACGTGACAAGCAATGACGCGTCACCATGGAAACCATAAAGTGATACGTTTTAAATAGCGGTCGCCTTAAAAAACTCACGCTGGGGGGTCAGACAGAATATTTTAAACTTACGTGCGAAAGGGTTAAGGATAAAATAAATTCATATGGGTGTAAGGGTGGAACTCCTACAGGGGTTCAGGCTGTAAGGTTTGCCGAGCGACTAAAGAAACTTTATCAGCAAGATGGTAGAAAACTGTACATTTCTTGTCTATTACCACCCACTGCAACNATGGGTTTCGAACATCTTTTTGGATGAACTGTTCCTTTAAGTGCCTTGCTCAGGGGCCTTAGTAGTGCATTGTGCTCAAGGGCTCAATGATGTTGGCTCACGGCTCACTCTTTGCTGAACCAGCATCCTTCCAGTTAACTGTTCTGGTTCCCTTTCGTGGGAACTATCGACGCTACGTCGAATGACGTGATGGGAACCCTCTGCATTTTGTGTTCGTTAAGCACCTCTGTATCCAACCAATGAGGAAACGTGACGTCAGAGGCGGGTGACGTCATGGACCAGGAAACTATAAAGCATACCCAGAACAAAGAACGCTAGCTTCTGTTGTCTTCAGCAAGCGCTCTCTGTATCTTGTGTGTCTTATTTGGTGTTGTTTGTCTTATCACATATAAACAAGTCACGATCTCTTTGTCTGAGGACAAGAGTAGGCTATCTCACACCAATCCATATATTTATATATAAAAAAGACATGTATTATGGCGAGAAACAGCAGTGAAATGGGAGTGAGCCCAGGCAGCTCTCGAGGGAGCCGTCTGTGTGAACTGTAAAAACTCACTCTCAGGACACTGTTCCAGTGTTCCCCGCGGATCGGGTCCCGCTTCTGCTGAGACAGGGCGGACGCTCCATTCGTGGGGTTCACAAATGGATCTGACCGAGGGATTAGAGACGGGCGCCGCCTTTTCTCTGCCCTCACCTGCCAGGTTCAGTGCCGTCTCTCAGGTGGAAGCACGCTCTGCGGTTTCTTCCCCCGGGTTGAGGCACCGATACTCGCATGTCCAGCTCTGAGGAGGTGGATATTGTGATATCGATTTGAGGATCGCCACCTCACAGTCACACACATATCGTGTTTCAAAATCACACGTTTATAACAAATCAATCGTGAACTGCAGTTTGAATTTTCCCGTGCTACACTACAAAGCGAGTTGGGATACACACGATTTATGTGTCGTTGCTGGGAGTGGAGCTTGCACGTCAGCTCACAACTGACAGTGACAGTGTTCATTCACAAAAATGTCCCGAAGAAAAGTATGCACTAGCGGGAGTTTTGTAGCTCCACTCCTGTTGGCTTTATTCTCGAGGGAATAAAAGTCTAACACAAAGCTCGAATCTCGCGTTGCCGAGGCAGCGCGTGGATTGGGTTTTCATTAAAGAATTTAGCTCAGATCTCGCGCTTGCCGAGGCAGCGCGTGGATTGGGTTTTCATTAAAGAATTTAGCTCAGATCTCGCGCTTGCCGAGGCAGCGCGTGGATTGGGTTTTCATTGTAGAATATATGGCTCGGATCTCGCGTTGCCGAGGCAGCGCGTAGATTAAGTCTGCAAGAATGAATATACGGCTCGGGTCTTGCGTTTGCCGAGGCTGCGCATATATCTCGTGTCCGTAATTATGCATGTGTGTGTGTGTGTGTATATATGTATATATTAAGGGATCTGAGTAGACGGGAGTTCCCTTTCTCTCTTTCCCTAAAATACCTTGCGAATTATTACGAGCTATAATTCTTTTTTGTATTCTAAATATATTCAGTCTGTTCAAAAAATATATATTTATATAAGAACTGGCTGCATTTAATTTGAGGATTAAATGAAATATGGAATACATTAAATTCTGAGGAATTTAAAAGAAAATAAAGGAGACCGTTCTGCCAACCCTGCCACCTCGTGTGCTTCAGGGCGCAGTGGTTTCCAGTGTTCCTCTAAGAAAGAGGAGGATTGTAGAGCGGTCAGTTCAGATGTTCCCTGCCGGTTCGCCGTTTCAGGGCACTGGTCTGACCGTGCATCCAAAGAAAGTGTCGCCGCCCTTGGTCCCCCGCAGAAAGCTTGGGGACAGGGACAGGCGACACAGCCGAAGTCTTTGTGGGGTAACACAGATCTGCGGACTGTAATTATCACCAAGAAGGCTTCGAAGAGGTCCTGATGCCAGTGGCGCGGGACATTGGAGGGCAGCCCCTCCAGAGAAGGTTGGGTATTAAAATACTTGGTACCCATCCCTCTTTGGCGCCCTCAGGGGGCCGTTCTGCTAACCCTGCCACCCAGTGTGCTTCAGGGCGCAGCGGTCTCCACCGATCCTCCGAGGAGGGTCGGTCAGCGCTCGATTCGTTTGTCTGCCGGTGCGCCGCGTCAGATAAACGAGCCAAGTGCTCAAAAAACACCAGAGACCAGTCTCGAGGGACTGGTTCCCTTAGTAGAATATTTGGCAGAATGGAAATGTCTCCCAAACATCTCGAAATGGGTGCTGCTCATGATAGAACAGGGTTACAGAATTCAGTTCGGTTCTCCACCGCCCAAGTTCAACGGAGTTCTTCCCACAGTGGTAGCTCCAGAGCAGTCTCTGGTGATGGAACAAGAGGTTACGACGCTTTTGCAAAAAGGAGCTATAGAAAGGGTTCCTCCTCCCAGCAAAATGTCGGGCTTTTACAGCCGCTACTTCATTGTTCCAAAGAAGGATGGAGGGTTGCGTCCGATCATAGATTTACGTGTGTTAAATCGATCTGTAAAGAAGTTGAAGTTCAAAATGCTTACACTCAAACAGATTATCCCTCAGATCAGGTCCGAGGACTGGTTTGTGGCAATAGATTTAAAAGACGCATACTTCCATGTATCCATCCATCCTTCTCACAGGAAGTTCCTCAGGTTTGCTTTCGGGGGCGAAGCTTACCAATACAGGGTTCTTCCTTTCGGCCTATCTCTATCACCCCGCACGTTCACGAAGTGCGTGGATGCTGCTCTGGCTCCGCTGAGACTCCAGGGCATCCGCGTACTGAACTATATCGACGATTGGTTGATATTAGCTCAAACGGAACGTCTGGCAGTTCAACATCGAGATGTTGTTCTGTCGCACATGAAAAGGCTTGGGTTGAGGCTCAATGCCAAAAAGAGTGTGCTGGTCCCGAGTCAGGTTGCAAACTACCTAGGTGTAATCTGGGATTCCACCACGATGCAGGCGCAATTGACCCCTGCTCGTGTGAATTCCATTCTCGGGGCCGTGAAAGGGGTGAAGTTAGGCCAGTCACTCACTGTAAAACAGTTTCAGAGACTGTTGGGTCTGATGGCAGCTGCGTCCAACGTTATTACTATTGGCCTTCTGTACATGAGACCCTTACAGTGGTGGCTCAGGACCAAGGGGTTTTCTCCGAGGGGAAATCCTTTTCGCATGATCAAAGTCACGCGGCGATGCCTTCGTGCTCTGGTCATGTGCAAAAAGCCTTGGTTCCTGTCCCAGGGACCCGTGTTGGGAACTCCTCGTCGTCGCGTAATGCTAACGACAGATGCTTCCCTCACGGGCTGGGGGGCGATCATGAGTGGTCGCTCAGCTCAGGGTCTCTGGGAGGACCATCAGCTCTCCTGGCACATAAATCGGCTGGAGATGATGGCGGTGTTTTTTGCAGTAAAATACTTCCTCCCAGACCTGAGGGCATTAAAATGTGGGAGCAGACGCCCTGTCGAGGCAGGGGCCGAGGCCCGGGGAATGGAGTCTCCACACTGAGGTGTGGAGCTCAATTTGGAAAACTTCGGTCGAGCTGAAATCGACCTATTTGCTTCAGGGGAATCAACCCAGTGTCCACTGTGGTTCTCCCTATCTCATTCAGCACCATTGGGTCTGGATGCCATGGTACAGACGTGGCCGAGGCTGCGTCTGTATGCATTTCCCCGTTCGCTCTGCTCCCGGGAGTTCTGGAGAAAGTACGCCAGGAAGGGGTCAGTCTAATATTGATAGCCCTGTACTGGCCAACCAAAATATGGTTCTCAGACCTAGTGTCACTTCTAGATGGCTCCCTGATGGAGCTTCCTCTCAGGCAGGACCTCCTGTCTCAAGCGGGCGGCATGATAATTCATCCACGCCCAGAACTACGGAGACTGTGGGCCTGGCCTCTGAGGGGGCCAGGCTCATAGATGCTGGTCTCCCAACTGAGGTTGTGGAGACCATACTCCACTCCAGAGCTCCCTCCACGAGGAAGTTGTATGCGTATAAATGAAAACTGTTCTCTACTTGGTGTAGACAAAGCAATGTGGACCCTGTCCACTCATCTATTAGCCTTGTGCTTAAATTTCTCCAAGACAAGTTCTCGGATGGTTTTATCCCCTTCAACCTTGAAGGTTTATCTTGCGGCCATTTCGGCCATGCTCCTCTGGGGGATTCCTCGGTAGGTCGAGCCCCCCCCTTTTTTATACGCTTCCTCCGTGGTACTCTGAGGCTGAGGCCTTCAGTACGTACAAGGACTCCGGCCTGGGACTTGGCCGTGGTATTAGAAGGGTTAGCTGAGGCTCCCTTCGAACCACTAGAGGAAATTTCAGAGAAATTCCTCACCCTTAAAGACCATATTTCTACAGGCTATTTCATCTCTTAAAAGAATAGGAGATCTTCAAGCACTTTCAGCTGCTTCTTTGTGTTTGGAATTCGCACCTGGAATGGTCAAAGCGTTCCTGCACACTGGACCAGGCTATATGCCTAAGGTCCCCACCAACGTCCCAGGTCCCATCGTACTTAAGGTCTTCTATCTTCCTCCATTTACAACTTCGGATCAGGAGAAACTCAATCTGCTCTGCCCAGTGAGGGCTTTAGATGCATATGTCCACAGAGCTGCCCTGTGGGGCAAAACAGATCAATTGTTTGTGTGTTACGGGTCTCATAAGAAAGGAGGTCCAGCATCTAAGCAGAGAATGAGCAAGTGGGTGGTCGAGGCTATCTCACTTGCTTATGAGGCGGCCGGACAGCCATCTCCATTAGCTGTCCGTGTTCACTCGACTAGGGGTATGGCGGCCTCAAAGGCCTTAATGTCAGGAGTATCCATTAATGACATATGTGGTTCTGCTGGATGGTCATCCCAGCACACATTTATTAGGTTTTACAACCTGGACGTTTGCTCCTCTCTGGGGTCCTCAGTTCTGTCTACAAGATAACAGACAGGTACTTGTTGATACGGCGTAGTTGGGATAGCGTTCCCATCACGTCATTCGACGTAGCGTCGATAGTTCCCACGAAAGAGAACGTCTCGGGTTACAGATGTAACCCCTGTTCCCTGAGTAAGGGAACGAGACGCTACGTCACGTTGCCGTACCCCCAGCATACCTGTGAGCGTCTTGCTTCAGACATATTCCAGAAGCTAGCGTTCTTTGTTCTGGGTATGCTTTATAGTTTCCTGGTCCATGACGTCACCCGCCTCTGACGTCACGTTTCCTCATTGGTTGGATACAGAGGTGCTTCACGAACACAAAATGCAGAGGGTTCCCATCACGTCATTCGACGTAGCGTCTCGTTCCCTTACTCAGGGAACAGGGGTTACATCTGTAACCCGAGACGTTCTTTAACCACAACAGCATGCCAGAAAACAAATACTTCATTTGAAGTACCTGTTAAATTGAATGTAAAGTAAATGTTTTTATATTTACATACCTTGCACTAATTTTCCATTTGATTTTTTTAGGTTATACCCAAAGCGTTTAATGTTGCTTTAAAATTAAAGTCTGCTCTTTCCCTCCACCATATTCTATTAGTGCCTTGAGCCTTCGCCAGGAAAGTAATTGCAGACATTTTAAGAACCTTCTATTAGAAACAGAAGAGACTTTCTGCTTAATTGACAAGACAGTGTTCAATTAGGCTGAACCGAACATTAGTACATCACTTTTACTGTGTTTCCCTGTGATTTTACAGCCAACGGTTTTTATTAACACAAGCTTATCCACTACCACTTACCAGTGGACCATTGCTGGATTACTTTGTCAATGCCTGTCAAGAAATCAGGCCTCTGTAAAATGAGAGGGTTTGTACACACAGATTATTATAGTTTTTAAGTTTTTAGTAGAGTTTTCTCATTTCAGTTTATTTCATGTTTTGACATTTTAGGGCTGCCAATGTTCATTTAAAATAATTTTTAAAATGTTTAATGCTGTTAAATATTCAGAACAGTCTAGTGTTACGCAGGTGGATTGTAAAGGTTTTACATTTTCTAATATACATGCATTAAAAACTAAAATTAATTTGTTTTAGTTATTTTTGTAGTTTCATTTTAGTTAAGTTAAAATGAATTTAGTTCAACATTTGGTGCTGATACACTGAAGGAATGGAAGCCTGATCATTCACAAGCCTGAAAGGGTCATGCTTATTATATGCAAATTACAAAAGTGGCATCGAACATAGATTTCGCTTTTAGTCCACAGATACCGTGAAACATCCCGACGCTTAATCCGTGGCTGTGTTGGAAGATGTGGGTAGATGAGCAGTTATCTGTAATTCTCTGCAATGTAGCAGAAATAGCCACATAGTGTGAACAGCTGATATGTCAGAATATTGCATTTCAAAGAAAACTATTCATTTGATTTGATACACGTTAATGTCTTTAACATGGCCTTTGGTAGTAATGTGTATTTAGCAATGAAGATAGGTTCATTGAACACATATGCATAACCAAATAATCGCTGAAGCATTAATGGCTACAAATTATACGAATACCCCCTCCAACGATTGAAAATCCGTAATCACGCAAGGACACACATGAACACATTACTTATAGAACAGAACACACTGTTCCTGTTGTTGCTTTTAAATAAGTGAATGCGTAGTTCAAGTGCTCAATCTGGGAATCATCTGTACTGCATGTTTCCCTGCTGATTTTTAACTTTGAAGCTGTATGAAAGCACTTTGAAGAAGAGATCAGAGATATAAGTTGACTAAGGATATGAAGCAGCATTAATGAGGATTTTTAAGAAGACTGATTTGTTCTTGTGTGTCGTGGATGTGCTATGTTTAGCATTAGTGCTCTGCTGCACCCGATGTATGCGAACAGTCATACAGTCAAGACTGCAGAGGATGGACATAAATCTCTTCATTGCTCTGTGTTTTTGTGTGGAGGCACGTCTGTGGAGGTGTTTATGTGGGTGTGTGTTTATGTGAAATAGAAAGACAGATAATGTAGGCGAAAAGGCATCTCTTCCCTCTTGTTGACTGCTTCGTGTTTAGGATCAGTGAATCGCGGCAGGATTTACTTTTTCACACTGCCACGCAAACCAATAGTTTTGCCAATTATATGTACAAATATTATTTATAGTGTAAAAAATATTACAAATCATAAATTACTGTAAACAGAATATCCATATTGTGCTGCACTGTGGGATCATAGTGTAAATAGCTGGGTTTTGTTGGAAGTCACCATTGTGGTGATTAGTGTTCCCTTTGACTTCGAACTGTTAAAAAAAACGTAATAAAGGACTTTTAATCATAATTAAAAGCAACAACAGGAATTTACACTTATTTAAAAGCAACAACAGGAACAGTGTGTTCTGTTATAATTATGACCGCTTCATCCAACGGTTCTGTGTATCACTACACAACACCCTTAGCAACCACTCTTAGCAACGTAAACTGTTCGTTCTCAATTGATTTTGTCCAATGAAGCTTACTGTATTATGTAGAAGAGTATTGTGAGAAAGAGATCGATTGAGCGAGTTTATTACCTGCATTCAGATTTAGCATTTTCCTTCACTATGTTCATAATAAAAAATCTGTTTAAATGTCCGAAGTATTATCTTATCCTTTTAACAGTTAAGGGCTTTTCCCGTGACTGACAGCGCTAGTCAAAGCATTTGTCAGTTGCGTCTTGTTCCATGTTCTTACTCAATGTAAACGTCTTTGCTACTGACTGACACACTCATAAAGACAGTCTTTGCCGCCATCTAATGGCGTAAAAATGTAACTTCTGATGCTGTTCACGGTCAGGGACTATTTTCTTCCGGCGGAAGGAAGGCTTTTAGTGATTTTACTTTATGAAAGTTGCATTGATACATATTTGGCTTTAATATTTGTATTGTGTGGTAACCGTTTTATAAAACTCCACTTTGCGTCGTGCTTAACAACACCCTTCAGCCGTGACTTATTCACGATACAGCACAGCCTCTCGTACCCTATTGCTTACTTAGAATAAGGTTATATTCTAATACCAAATTCTAAAAACCATCATATTTCTTGAACCCTACAGAGCTAATTATACAAAAGATCTCTTGAAACAAAATCTGTAAACTAATGTGCATTACTTTTTAAAATAGTAATTCAAATAGTAATACGTAAATGTATAAAGTAATGAGTTATTTGATCATCAAAAAAAACATTAAAAAAAAAGTAATCTGATTACGTAATGCATGTTACTTGTAATATGTTACCCCCAACACTATATTCACTTATGATTTCCTCTGCATTCACATTTTCCATTTTTATCAATTCACCCATCTTGAATGACAGATCACTGTTTGGATTGGCGTTATTAAACATGAATGTCACAGTCAGCTTAATCCAGTGCTTCAACTGTACTGGGCCGACTAACAATAAGCCTGCCTCCCCATCCATCTCCACAATCCCCATCCGTCCTCGCCTCATGGCTTGAATCCATTGCAGTGGAAATTGGCCTCACATCATCTCTCATTGGCCGCGCTGCGATCGGAGCTGTGAGGGATGGCTTTGTCTGAGCAGAGGAATACATGATGAACTCGGTAATGAATGACACTGCAGGCTCATACAGGGCTCGACTATTTAAAGCCACAGTTGGCGGCCCCACGACCTCACTGATTCAACACTGTTTGGGTCAATAGCCTCAGTAGCCTTATTCATTGTCTGTATCTCCTCCCTTCAAATGTCACTCTAGGTCAATGGCTTTGGGTCTTGGCAAGGAGCATCTGAAATATGTGTACATTGTGTTAGGGTGACATGAAATCAAATCCTGGCTTGCAACATTTTCTTCTTCCCCTCATTTCCTGTCTTTTCTCTGGGGCTTAATTTGTGCTGGAA
Source organism: Anabarilius grahami (assembly GCA_003731715.1). NCBI lineage: Eukaryota > Metazoa > Chordata > Actinopteri > Cypriniformes > Xenocyprididae > Anabarilius > Anabarilius grahami. Next base: position 6,299,695 of record RJVU01027559.1, on the reverse strand, counting down.
CAAGCCAGATCTAGATTTTAGTTGATACCCCTGCATGCCTCAGAAGAAAATGTAAGCAACTTTACGCTTAAAGGGGACCTATAATGCCTCTTTACAAGATGCAATGTAAGTCTGAATGTGTCTGTGAAGTTTCAGCTGAAAATACCCCACAGATTATTTATAATAGCTTGTCAAATTTCCCCCTATTTGGGTGTGAGCAAAAACATGCTGTTTTTTTGTGCGTCCCTTTAAATTCAAATGAGCTGCTACTCCCAACTTACTTTCCAGAAGAGGACGGAGCTTTAACAGCTTGCACTTCAGTTGCTCAACAACAAAGCTGGAGAATCTCACGCAGCCAAAATGATGATTGTCAGAAAAGGCGTTCAGCCTTACATTGTTTAAACCGGAGTCGGACACTGATGGAGCATGTGCCGTCATGTTAATCTTTTGTGGAAATGAATGCAAATTGTGTTGAATTGACCCTTGTTTGTGAAGCAGGCGTAAAATGATGGCATGGTAACAACACTCTACTAACAACTCTTCCTCTTCTCTAAAGCAGCCCAATATGGCCTCACCCTCTTAGTTGCATGCAGGATTTATGTAAATTTTAGGGGGAAGAAGCTCGTTGTAGTCCCTACCAGCCGTTTGTTGCGGTCCTTAAAAAGACTGCAACATTACACGCTAACTAAAGTTTTTTTTTTCTCCGGTCGTCCATGACGAGTTCCGTCACATGTGTGACACTGGCCAATAGGAAGAGCCTTCCTACATGAAAGACAATGGTATCATTCCTGCTAGGTGGAATTTTACAACAGAGTAAGTGTTTGTGGAGTTATGGCAACAACACTCAAGCGTTTATGATGTTTTCTCAAGGGACTACCTCGACAGAATGAAAAAAATGTAAATAAAACATATGTTACATCAGTTCTCTTTGGAGGAAATCCAAATATCCATGCAATCCAGACATGTATCCACTTTTGGGCTTTTCTGACGACAAGACACTGCAAAACAAACTGCCAGCCATTGTCTGTTTACGCTTATGGAACCTTCCATCAATCACCTTCTTACGGTGGCCCAGTAATGCACAACACAACGAAATTAAAAAAGCAAACATAAGTTCACAACACAACGAAATCAAGCCACAACACAACGAAATAAAGCCACAACACAACGGAAATGCTCCCGACCACTAGGGGGCTCTCAGAGCTCGGTAATATTAGTATTCCTAATATTAGTTCTATAAAGTCGACAATCTTACAAAGATATCAATACCATGATTAGTTTTAAGTATGTAAACATTGTATATCGACATGAAATATTAATTCAAAATCAACTACGTGCACAATAGCTTCATATTGATACTTGTGAATGATTTGACGCGATACCACGGCGCATGATGAAGGGAACATCCACCAATTCCACCAAGTGGTTAAATCGTATAATTTGTATTCATTACAATGACTTTGTTTAACATTTAAAAACAGACATGTTCAAATTCCAAAGCTTGTTAGTTCCTGTTGGTAAGACTGACAAGCTTTGGAATTTGAATATGTCTGTTTTTAAATGTTAAAAGTAATTTTAATGAATACAAATTATAAGTTTTAACCACTTGGTGGACCTGGCAGACGTTCCCTTCATCGTGCCGGGGTAGCGCATCAAATCATTCACAGGTATAAATATGAAGCTGTTTTGCACGTAGGTGATTTTGAATTAATATTTCATGTCGAAATACGGTGGTTACATACTGTTAAAACTAATCGTGGTATTGATATTACTGCCGACTCTATAAAACATTGGCAAGGAAAACTAACTTTACCGAGCTCTGAGAGCCCCCTAGTGGTCGGGATCATTTCCGTTGTGTTGTGGCTTTATTCCGTTGTGTTGTGGCTCGATTTCGTTGTGTTGTGAACTTATGTTTATTTTTTAATTTCGTTGTGTTGTGCACTACTGGGCCACCGTACCTTCTTGATGACAGCACGTACGTCGTTAAAGACTGCGAGCGATGAATGGTCGGGTAGCAATGCGTAGTCTGACATATTTCTTGTCCATAACACGACAAGATTTTAGGAGTTAAAATCGTATAATCTGACACAGTGACTATCGTAACCAACAAAAATATTGTGTAGTCTGAACCTGGCATTAGGATGATATTTAAATGATTTGTTCTATGAGTACTTCAAAATCCTGATGTATCATATTTGCTACTTTAATTTTAACATTATTTTGTTTAAAAATGATGTAAGGATGATCAAGTAAACCCTTCAGTCCATTAAAAACAATGTGTACCATCTGTTTTTAGAATTTTACTAAATACCTTTTACTTGGTAAACAAAAGTATAAACTATCAATCAGATGACAGAAGGTGCGTAGTACGTTGTGTACAACATGATTTTCAGTAGGCTTTATAGGTTGCACTAGGCTTTACAGGGTTAATGGCACTATCCTCTCTTTTTTTGGTAGTCTGTATTCCTGCTTTCATAAAGCATGTTGAGCTGGAGTTGACTGCACCTAACCATGCCCTATTTATGTCAATATGACACAACAAATTAATTCATTTGTATTTTAGCCCAAATCCTAGTCCTGGTATTATTTGTGTTATGTAATAGTTTCAGCAGAGGAATAACTGAGCTTTTTAGCAAAACTCATTCTTCATTCTTCATCTACATTTCTCGTTCTCATTCTTCAGTTGCATTTTGAGCAGAGTGAAAGTTCATGGCATATTAAATTTTTCAGAGGCTAAATAAGCAGTATGACTACTGATATGATTTGTTTATTAAGGTCTAATGTTCACATACTGCTTGACTTATCTAGAGTTTGTCAATGCAGTATTTGATGCAAGACTCTTGAGTTTTTATGATTTAATTAAAGGCAAATCCACCTGACTTTAAAGAGCTTAAGCCTTTAAAGTGCCATAAAACATAACTGCAGCTTATATTTTATAGTGCTTTTGTGTGGACACTAAAATAGTTATCTTTCTTGGGACTTTAATATGAGGCCATATCACCACAATTATATTTCTGGAGGTTTAAATAGAATTTCATATGGAAGTTTAATTGAGATCATATTTCTCTTATGGTAATGTTTGTTTTACACTGTCATTTTTGTGATTAATGTTACTTTTACTATCCTCAGGTGTAATACATAGATGATGGCTTTTTAATTGATTTTTAAGTAGGTGAATGGCCATACATTTCAGACCTAATGGTCTATAAAATTGTTGTACAGCCCTGCTATAGGGGGAAAAAACAGCTTTAAGCAGCTAAGTTTGCTGGTCTTCACTGATTTTAACTGGTCTAGCTGGTTATCAGCTCATTTAGCTGATCAGACTCCCAGCCTGACAAAATAAGTAAAATAAGTACCCTAAACCCCTTTAAAACCTGCAAACCAGAGCAGACCAGCTTAGCTTTGCTCAAGTCTAGCACTCTAACACCATTAGCACAGTATCTGAAGCAGTTGCATGAGTGTTTTTTTTTTCTCTCTCTCTCTCTCTCTCTCTCTCTCTCTCTCTCTCTCTCTCCCAAATACAAAATTTTTTTAGCCCTGATTTATAGTACAGGAATGTTGTTTATCTGTTTTGATGGGGACTGGTGGTAGGCCAAATATAGGAGCAGTCAAAACTGGTTTCAAGCATACAGTCCAGGCAAATAAAGCACAGAATGACAGGGTTAGCTATCGATCCCTCCACAATAGGAGCTGGGTCATGGTTCTGCTGGAGAAGTATGGATCTGACAGGCTTTCGTGCAGTAGGATGTGGTGTGTTTTCCAAATACGGGTAACATGCCAAATGAGCAGTCGGTCCCACTGCTGAGTTTATTTATCTTTGCATAGCAATGCCAGATGTGAGAGAAAGACTTAAATATGCTTGTTGCAGCAACTGAGGTAAGTGAATAACAGGGATATCAACAAATTTTCAAAGTAAATTTTTATTTGTTGACCCTTGACATTACAAGACATTCTAAAATGCCACAATGACTCACAAGAAGGTGTGCAGTGCAGCTTGATGTCTGCTGGCCATTCACAAAGAATGTGTTCTTATGTTTATAAAGATAAGATGCAGCACAGCAGAATCAAAAAGAACAAGTCTTAGAGACGTTGTAGCTTAACATAAAGTGAAATATGTGAAAATGTGAAAAAGTATGATTTAGCATGCTTTTAAAAACAGTGCTTATTGTGGAAATACACTGCCCGGCAAAAAAAAAAAAAATGCTGTTTGGAATTTAATAGGCAAATACTTGTCTATATGGATCGTTATTACAGTGATTATTATTTTTCTAGAATGTTAAATGTTTGGCAACGGTTCTTTTAACCCTAAAAGATGGAGTGTGTAGCTTTTCATTTCTTAAACAACCATGTACTAAGATGTATCATGGACATATTCCAGGATGACAATGTCAAGATTCATCAGGCTGAAACTGTGAAATAATTGTTGGGAGGGAGCATGAAGAATCATTTTCACACATGAATTGGCACTGACCTTAACCTCAGTGTTTTTGGGATGTGCTGGAGGAGACTTTACAGAATGCTCACCTCTTGCATTGTCAATACAAGATCTTGACCAAAAAATGATGCACCTCTTGATGGAAATAAATATTGTGATGTAATTTGAACTCAAAGGTGTAATTTGTAAGTCTGGACTCAAAGGTGCCAATTCATATGTGAAAATGATTCTTCATGCTCTTTGAACAATTCTTTCACAATTTTAACCCTGGTGAATTTTGACATTGTCATCCTGGAATATGATGTGTCTTCCTACATGGTTGTTTAACAAATGAAAAGCTACACACTCCATCAGTTAGGGTTAAAAGAACCGTTGCCAAACATATAACATGCTAGGAACATAATCACTGTAATAATGATCCATTCATAGATTCTTAAGTATTTGCCTATTAAAATCCAAACAGCGACTTTTTTTGGCTGGGCAGTGTAATATACTTAAAAATAATACATGTACAGTAAGTATGAACAGTTCAATTATAGTTTAAATTTATATTTACTGCAACTTTAGAGTACTTTTTGAAGCACTAATGTAGGACTTAAGTACATATTTATATGTAATTTGATAATTGCTTCTATTGTCTTTGAAATATGGTTAAAGTGTACTGCCGAACGTACTGACATGCATTTATAAACTAAAATATCATTTAATGTCATTTCTATAGAAACTTTTTAAACTCCTAATTTGCCAAAGTGCACTTTTTAAAGTGTAATCAAGTGTTAAGGAACTCTCATTAAAGTGTACTCTTTAAGTAAACTGAAGTGTCCTTTATTTCATTAGTATTATATTATCTGCAAGTACAGTTTTTTTTTTTTAAATATACTTTTAAGATTTGAAGTACACAAGTACACATTCAATAGAATTAAGTGCTTCTTTTTCCATGAGGGGAGATTAAAATCAATGAGATGCAGAGCAGTCGTCAAAGATGTCCGTCTAACACAAGTTTACATTGAAAAACAAAAAGATGTGCAGTGAAACATAAAGATGGTGATTTGGAAAGGTTTAAGCCTATGTAAAGGGCATGGAAGACTCAACTCACAATTGATTTTTAGAGATTGATGTTAGTTTGCTGCTGAGCAGTGGTGTATAAAGTAAAGTAAAAGTATAGATATCTTACCAGAAAATGACTTTGGTAGAAGTTAAAGTCACTGTTTAGAATGTTACTTGAGTAAACGTTTTAAAGTATGTGATATATTTTGTACTTAAGTACAAAAGTATTTTTTTGATATTAAACGCACTTAAGTATTGAAAGTAAAAGTACAAGTAAATGTAAAATACAAAAGAAGCAACAAAATTCAATTATACACAGTTTGAATAGCAAGATTGTGTTCAGTTTTAACTCTTTCTTACATTTTGTTTCTTTGAATAAAAAATTGGTTAAATGTTTATTGTAATTTTTAAATATAAATTAATACTAAAATATGAATTATACATTGATCGTTCATGGTAATTCATAGTACATTATAACTAATGTAAGAGACAACTTTAAAATGTTAAAATGTAAATTAAAACAATACTTTTATTAACCTTATTTAATGCTACAAATGGACTCTTATTGTAAAGTGTTACCATTTCATATAAATCCAAACAGTTATGCTTAAAAATTACCATCTTTACACGCAAAGGCATAGCATGGGTCTATTATATGTATACTTTCACACATTATTTGCCTCTATTTTAGAAAACTTGATGATTATCTAATCAAAATATGTGTTACAGTAATGATAAAAAAAATAACTGATATCGAATACATTTCTGATTTGTTATGTTTCTGTCGCTGCATGATGAGGATACAGTTTAAATATGCTACTTTGCTGGATAATGAATGCATAACAGCGAACAAATGGATATAAACTAATGCAAATGAATGGTAACAATCGTGACATTAAACAGTTGGTGTTTTTATCACATTGTTTTAACCGTTTGAGATACTACTCAGCCTCGACGGCAAACATACTACTGTTCTCCACTAATGCAGCATCTAGTCAACAAACTAATTACTTTATAATGATATGAAAACATGTAGGCTACTGTAGTGTGCACTGTATAACATACCGTTTTGTTGTCCGTTTTAAATCCGTTTTTGAAGTGTCCCGCTCTGTGCAGTCAGAGATTGTGCAGTGCGCAGCCTCACGTCAAATGTCAAAACAAACTACGAGGCATCAGTGATAGTTTTTATTTCGCCTCTAGAGGCCGCTCTTGTACTATATAATTAATGACAGCGCACTCTCAGCCGCTCCAGCAACGGACGCAACCCAGAAAATGAAATCAACCATGGTTGTGCGAGCACTTATTTGCTTGCTTGCAGTCTGTGTTCTTCCTACTTTATTTTGTAGTAAGTAACGGAAATGCTTTGGGAAAATGTATCGGAGTAAAAGTATAAATTTTATTTAGGAAATGTAGTGGAGTAAAAGTAAAAGTTGACAGAAACATATAAACTCAAGTAAAGTACAGATTCTCACAAAAAATACTTAAGTACTGTAACAAAGTATTATTACTTCGTTACATTACACCACTGCTGCTGAGCTAATAGCACAACACAAATACAGGGTAAATATTTTTCAGAACTGAACATACAATACTTTTCAGTATTGAACATACTGAATACTATATAATCAACTTGCGTCTTCCACTGATTTATATTTCTGCTAAGCTCATCACAGTGCATTCTGGCGAAGTATGGAAAGATTTCTTGACCTGGCCAAGTGGAATGGCTTTATGTGGAGTGATAGGGAAGCTAGATGACCAAATTGGATGTAGCCAGTCACATCAGTCTGAGTGCGGTGTATGGTTAGGTAATGGATTGCAGGTAGCAGGGCGCCAAGCCAGTGACTGACTGCTCTGGCTAGAAAGAGTGTCTTGAATATGATTCTGGCAGCAACTGCCCAAGCAGAAACTCAAGTAAAGATGTAATGTGAAAATAACTGGAGGTTATTAAGTCAAACAAAGTCAAGGGTTTTGGATGCACTTGATAGATTGTGTAGTAAATGCAGTTTTGTTGGCGATGAATGAGTTGCATTAACCCACTCATAGAATAATAAAAGCCTGTACAAGGAGCTGAATTAAAATTGTGTCATTGAAGGGCCTGGTTGTATTTCTGTTGTGTAAGCAAGATGATTCAGCAGTTTGTCATAATTTGCTCTACAAAACCAGGTCACCTGTAATAATGTAGGGGTTTTACACACCTGGAGGCTGCTACTGTGTACCTTTAACTAAAACAAAGAGACATTTTCTATGTCCCAATTTGCCTATTAATACTGCACCTTTAAAGTATACTCTTTGTGAAGAAAATGTAGAGTGTGTAGCAGAAGAGTAGGCACACTGCCCTGTCAATCATCCTTAACATCCTCATATACACACTCCACATTTGCACTACTAAAACAATTCTTCCTACCATATGGAAAAACAAGTAGCACATTGATCTGCCAGTCGGAGAATTCTGCTAATGTTTTTTTGCATAATGATGGATTTAATAGTTAATATATCTGCCAAATATATCTGCTTTGCTAGTGTGCTATACATATCTTTATTAAAGTTCACAGTGTTGTTGCAGATGGAACATATTACAGATTACATTGTATAATTTTTCATCAGGTTAGATATTGATAATTAATATATCAAACCCCTGTCAGGGAGTCTCTACTTAACCGTCAGTCTCTCGCACATCTGCCATGTCCTTTTTATTCCTGATTTTAGTTATGAACCGAATTCTTATCCAAAGCGCAATGGGTTGTGGCCAATATCAGCCGTTAGAGTGTGCACGGATCCACACTTCAGAAATAGTAGACCATTCTGAGACTTTTACCATACTCTTTTCAACATACTATGCTTTTACATAATTATTGTAATCTCACACTATTTAGGATGGATAGAATGCACATTGGGATGCAGGGAGTGAGTTGAGAAGGCCTTGGGAGGAAGAGAAGCTTCCTTTTTGAGGTTGAGTTTGTTTGGCATGTTCGTATCTTATCTGAAATTGCTGAAGTGGTATCAAGGAAGATAAATGAAATGTTCAAATGAGATTGACACAGGTTAGCATTGTTATAAGAGTGATAAGTAATACTCCTTACATAGGCAGTCTTAGAAGGCTGCATTAAACTTAATTCAATGACGTAACTTATCTTCTGTCAAGGAGCCTAATAAGTGAATAATTTGCTCTACATCGGCAGCAACTCAACTCGTAATTTCAATAGAGTTTGAGCTTGATCAGCCATCTTGGATTTATTGTTTCACTGTTAGTTAAGGCCCATTCACACCTAGAAGGATAATTATAAACTTATAACTTGATAACTATAACATTAACTAAGAATCTACACCAATGTTTATTATTAATCTGCTGTTAATTATAAGGCAGTGGCTATTTGCACTAAGTGTAAAATAGCAACAAGAAGTATTTTCTTTGTACTGAGTGTAAACAGTTGCTACTTATTGTCCTGGGTTTGGATGGGCCTTTAGGGACAATGAATTTTGGGATTGTCTCCACAAAACATATGTGACCAGTCACGGAAAGTAGGGACACAAGTCGGTTCTGGGGCATTTTGAGTTATTGAGTCTCAAAGCTTTCCAACGATGTGTAACACAGGGAAATCTGATAATATTTGGAGAAGTTGTGGCCATTTGAAGGTAGGCACTCAAAAAAGCTCAAAGGGCAGAAAATGACCTCTAATTGTGCAGTTCTCGCCTGTTCTCACCTGCTGGGAGTGACAAAAGGGCTCATTTACATCTCATTTAGATAAAGCTGCATGGTTGCATAGCAACGACAGACGCAACGGGAAAAATCGGACCGCATATTATTAATAATAAAGGATAATGTGCATTGTAAATGTCTGTAATTTATCTTTTTTGACATTAAGACTTTTTGAACAGGATTCTGTGATAACTGTATAGTCCTGGTTTAGACCTCAGTTAGTGGTTAGACCTGGTTTGAGTCAAAGGATTAAAAAAATCCTGTACATTAAACTCTTCAATAAATACTTTTACTTTTGACTTATAACGCACATTTTACGGCTACGGATACTTTATACTTTTACTTACGTAGGAATTTAATCTGATACATTTACTATTACATTAGTAAATCCTTGTTAAGAATATTAAATAGTAACTGGCTAAAATTATTAGCGTCACATTCAATTCAAGAATAGTAGGCAAAGGTTTACATCAGCTAAGTCATTCACACCAGTCAATTCAAGCAGTTGAAGCGTTATTCAAATTAATAGTAGATGTTAACATTACCATCTAAAAGCCCATTATAGTAATGGGGGTTTTTGCCAAGTGATACGATGCTAACGATTACAAATAAAACGACAGTCCTGAGCTAGCTAATAACAAAAGACACATGAGATAACGTGTAGCCTACGTGTTCATAGAATGAACACAAAACGACAAGCTTTGATGTTTATGGAAACTCACCCAATAAGAAACAGAAAAGATCTCGTTGCCTCCAATGAAATAAGTTGTTCGGGCACACTTTCTCTTTGTCGGGGTCTTCTTTGTGGATGTAACCATCTCCGAAGTTTGCACTACTATGCGTCTGTTTGCCTCTAAATGTCCAATAATTTGCATGTCCTGCCACTCTTTTTTTCCGCAGCTAAAGAATCCAGCCGTATGTTGTACTTCAAAACATGTTCGGTGTAACGGCCACAGTTCAGCTCGTCTGCGATATTCTTTGCGGCGTCCATCTTCATTAAATTTTGATATCAGCTAGAGCCGGCCAGAGCGCTGCATACTAAGTAGCCACGCTTCCCTTGGAGGGCGGCGGCAATAACAAAAGAAATGGCGTATCCGATTCCAGTATGGAAATACACACAGACAATGACACGCCCCTACTGCGAGATAGAATCCCAGAAAAACAAGCCGATTTCAACCTCAAAATGTAAGCTTTTAAATAAATAAATACTGCTTCCTAAAACACGGAGATGCTTCTTCGTGATCTCAACTAACAGATTCTGCAAAAAAACGAAAATCACCAATTTCTCAGTTTGCTCAATAGTTGTGCTGCCGACTTGTGTCCCTGGTTTCCGTGACGGGTCACATATTTGTGATTATACCTTAAAATTCTGAATTCTAAAATTCCAAACTAGATATTATCTACTAGTGTTGTAGTACTCAAGACCAGTCTTGGTCTCGAGACTAGTCTTAAGACCATTTTTTGAAGGTCTTGGTCTTGTCTTGGTCTCGGACGCATTTGGTCTCAGTCTTGTCTTGGTCTCAGACTAAAAGGACTCAGGATTTTATTTCAAGACCAACTGCGGGGATATCGCTAAATTGCCGTTGCATTGTCTGATTTCTTTGTTAACATCATTAATTTGATTGGATGTAAAACTTCCTGCCTCAAATGCAATCAGTAATTCTGTCAGGACCACTATCGTCAAATATGATACATAATGCATAGAGTTTGTATTGGCGGTATGGTTCTGTTCTGGGCAAGAACTCCCTGCCCATCCATGCAGCCTAGCATGGATAAGAGCAGGGAGAGCAGCAATAAACCACCTAGGGTAAACAGAACAGGACCAATATATGCAGATATCATTGAATGTCATAATTTAACGTACACATATTTCGAGAATTAGTCTGATTCAGGGGGAATAATAAGGCCAATCCTGACTGAAGAGAGGAGGAGCTGGGGATGGAGGAGGGTAATTTGCTCCTGAAAATGCAATATCTGCTGATAATACTGAGGAGCTTATATATGATGCCATGATAGGCGTCGTATTCCTATAGGTAGACGTAGTCACCTGGGAGTCAGCTGATGCAAGCTTGACTGACGTGACCTGCCAGAACTGACGCTAACGCTAGATCTTATTTCTAGTTTCATTTATTTTGGGGGATTGTGTCAAAAATGTAACCAAAATTAATACAAATGCCCAAAAAATTCAAGATATGAGTGCAAAAAAGTATTTGTATAAGATCTTGATATTAATATTATAACATATAATTAGGCATTATCATAAGAAAGAGGACTATTTTCACAAATATGAGCACAATTGCAAACGTGATTTAGATTTTTTACAAATGTTCAATAAACAAAATTTTACTTTTAAAACATTAATCTCAACATAATTTATGCATTTGTAATTGTACCAATTCAGATGCAACTTCTGTTCCACCTCTGCAGTGTAAAGATGAACTTTATTGTCAGTGATTTCAATTGATTGGTAACAGCTCTATATAGTGTCTTATTATTCTAATTGTAATTATTAATAAATAATAAAAAAAAAGAAGACATTTCATAGGCAGAAAATGTAGATCTTTCAGATGAATTTGAGGAGTGCTGGTGTGGTCTTGGTTTTGACTCTGTCTCAACTTGCTTTGGTCTTGGCTTTGTCTCTTGTCTATTATCTACCATACTCAACATAATTTAGATAACTCGAACAGCCTTTGTTTTGGGAGCATTCCAATGATGACTGAAAATGCCTCTGTAGGCAGCTCACCAGGTTTTGGAACAGAGCACATGTGATGACAGAAGCAAGTGATTTGGTGTAAACATAAAATAATGGAGTGAGAGCAGAAAAACCATGAAAAATACCTCTGCCATTGTGGAGATCAACAGTGGTTGACCAGAACAGACATATCCAGAACTATGGACCGTTTAAGAATCATTCTTCAGTACTTAAGAGGGGAATACCTGAATTATTTAACTAAAACCTCTGTTTGGGGATACAGCTTTGTAAAGTATCACAACAGATGAGGAAGAAGTCCCATAAAAGACACAAAAGGCATAGGAGGCACTTGGGCATCAAATCATTTGGCTTGTTCAGCTCCAGGGCTCTTTCATGCATAGATGTGAAGCTGGATCGATGCAACACATCAAAATGTTTGAAGTCCCCACTCTGTTGTTTTTCCTCCACTGCATCTGATTTGTCTGAGAGATTTGGGTAGGCTCTCACAGGGAGAAAGCAAAGAACAGATCGATTTTAACACAGGTACCCTGACCCACTTCTCTGCACTAACATAACCCTGACTTAAATGAGCAAGGTATTTGTAAGGACTTCAGATGGAAAGAAAAATGAAGTTAACTAATATGTTAGTGGATGGGATGTATTTGGTGATTGAGCAAAAACCTGAGGTTTGTGGTTTTTAATATTTGACTGTCCTTCTGAGTGAATCATCCATTCAAAAATCTATCTCAAAAGCACTGATTCAAAAGAAGAAATCACATACTTCCATATTATATACTGTAGTTGCAGAAAAACAGTGTGAAAAGAAAAAGTTCCTGGATGACTTCCAGTGAGATTCTGATGTGCACATACAATGAATACTTTTCTATTTAATGAGGCCAGTTAAGTGATGCAGTTGACGTTTGTAGGTCACATGACAACGACAATAAGATTGTCTGAATTACATTCATACTACACAAATTCACACTATACAGAATGTACTTTATTAATGGTTGCAAAGTATTCAAACGAAGTAGCTATTCAGAGCTATTCGGTTTTGTTCGCAGCCCCTTATTTATGAGTGAGCCACTGAATCATTCACTCAACATATCATTCGTAAACTCTGATTCGTTAAGGAACGAAACACCAGTTCCATTGCTCAGAGATGTGCAATGGTTGATTTTGATGTAGCTTTGAACTATTTTCGAACTATTTCACTTTTTAATCATGCAATGGGCAAAACAGCTGAAAAATCCCTCAAAATATCTTTTGTGCAGGGGAAAGAAACAGTCCATACCAATGTATGCGTCAGTACAACAGACTTGTACGAAGTATGTATGTCTTGTATGTCTATCCCACATACCCTCATTTTCATTTGTGTTAAATTAAACATGATGTCTATTATAGAACAGATTCTTAAGGTCACAATCATATGGACTGCAAAACCAGCACTGTCTCCTTTTAATATTTCAAGTTTACTATATACTATGAGGAGAAATGTTTCTCTCTGGGGTGAATCAATAAATCTGAACATGCCCCCCTCGCTGTTGGAAGATGAATCTAACGTAATAAGGCCCAGTAATGGCCCTCAACATCGATAAGTCTGAAATTCAATAGAGATTGGACCATTTCAATTGCTTTCTTGGCGAAAGGTGCAGAGCCCTTTTGTTTTTCAGTGTCAATCATTAGTCTCAAAGTGGCTCAGTACTTTGTCCTTCCAGCCAGCATCAGGAGAGCTCTTTCATTCTCAAGCATAGGGTGACTCCATCATTTGCCAATTGAGAGGCATAGATTCAGGCAGTCCATGTGCAATGAAAGCAGATTTTAATCTTTAGTCGCAAAACAACTTAAAAATGAAGAAAACCTGGCCTCTGTGCCATCAGATTGTCGCATTTCTTCCCACTATTAGATAAACAAGTATCATTTGACCCTATAAGGGATAGATATTCTGTACAGTCTGTTCAATAGGGTGTACTGCTGTACCTTGGTGTTGGTTGTTTCTGATTGTTCTCTCCGCCCCTCAAAAGCTTGTTTTATGCTTCATGTTAAATTTAATATGCTGTCTGACTATGGTCCATTAAAAGTAAAGCGAATAGACACATACATATTCTTGACATGTCTAATGGTTCAATAATATCTGAATCATAAATGATAAATAATCACAAAGTACCACGGTACACCTTGAATCCTAAGATAAATGCTAACTGTCTTTGGTTCAGTGCAGTCTAGAGCTGCACATTTCTGGATAAATTAAGAATCCTGATTTTTTTTGTTTTAAATAGAGATCACGATTCTCCCACAATTCTGAACAGACAACTAAACAAAATAGCATGCAATTTACTAGAGGTTCTGACAATATAAATTGCTGCAGTCTATTTAATTTCAATTAATTATATATATATATATATATATATATATACAGTGCCCTCCACAATTATTGGCACCCTTAGTAAATATAAGCAAAGGCAGCTGTGAAAATAAATCTGCATTGTTTATCCTTTTGATCTTTCATTAAAAAAATTTACAAAATTCTAAACTTTTCATCGAAGTAAAACAATTGAAAGTGGGGGGAAACTCACATTATGAAATAAATGTTTTTCTCCAATACATGTTGGCCACAATTATTGGCACCCCTAGAAATTCTTATGAGTAAAATATCTCTGAAGTATATTCCCATTCATATTTACATTTTTTAGCACACCACGGTGACTAGGAGAATGAAATTGTCCAGCCATGACTTCCTGTTCCACAGGAGTACAAATATGTGTAAACACAAAATTAAATTCCCTTAATCAATCATCACAAAGAATATAGTTCTGATGTGCAGCAAAAGATTGTTGAGCTTTACAAAATAGAAAATGGCTATAAGAAAAAAGCGAATGCATTGAAAATCGCCATTTCCACCATCAGGGCAATAATTAAGAAGTTCCAATCAACTAAAGATGTTACAAATCTGCCTGGAACAGGACGTGTGTCTAAATCGTCCTATTGTGCGGTGAGGAGGAAAGTTTGAGTGGCCAAAGATTCTCCAAGGGTCACAGCTGGAGAATTGCAGAGATTAGTTGAGTCTTGAGTCTCAGAAAGCCCAAAAAAAAAAATTATCAAACAGAACCTACATCCCCACAAGTTGTTCCGGAGGGTTTCATGAAAAATACTCTGCTCTCATCCAGAAACAATCTCCAGCATACTCAGTTGTCAGACAAGACTGGAACTTCAAACGGGACCGGCTTCTATGGTCAGATGAAACTAAAAAAAGTGTTTGGACACATGGATAAAAAGTACCCCATGCCCACAGTTAAATATACTGCTGGATCTTTAATGTTGTGGGCCTATTTTTCTGCTGGAGGTCCTGGACATCTTGTTCAGATACATGGTATATTGGATTCTAGCAAATACCAACAGATAAAAAAATCAAAACCTGACCTTCTGCTAGAAATCCAATAATGGGCCGTGGTTGGATCTTCCATCAGGACAATGATCCAAAACAAACATCAAAACCACCACAAAAATGTGTCAGTGAGCACAAAATGAAGCTTCTGCCATGGCCATCCCAGTCCCCTGACCTGAACCCTAAAGAAAATGAGTGGAGTGAACTGAAGCGAAGAAGCACCAGCATGGAGCTGGGAATCTGAAGGATCTGGAGAGATTCTGCATGAAGGAATGGTCTCTGATCTCTTGTCAGGTGTTCTCCAAACTCATCAGGCATTATAGGTGAAGACTCAGAGCTGTTATCTTGGCAAAAGGAGGTTGCAAAAAGTTTTTAATAAAAGGGTGCCAATTATTGTGGCCAACGTGTTTTGGAGAAAAACATTTATTTCATAATGTGATTTTCCCCCCACTTTCAATTATTTTCCTTCAATGAAAGGTTATAATTTTGTGAAATTTTTGAAAGAAAGATCAAAAGGATAAACAATGCAGATTTATTTTCACAGCCGCCTTTGCTCATAATTACTAAGGGTGCCAATAATTGTGGAGGCCACTGTATATATATATATACATATATACACACTCACCTAAAGGATTATTAGGAACACCATACTAATACTGTGTTTGACCCCCTTTTGTCTTCAGAACTGCCTTAATTCTACGTGGCATTGATTCAACAAGGTGCTGAAAGCATTCTTTAGAAATGTTGGCCCATATTGATAGGATAGCATCTTGCAGTTGATGGAGATTTGTGGGATGCACATCCAGGGCACGAAGCTCCCGTTCCACCACATCCCAAAGATGCTCTATTGG
>RJVU01027559.1:6262180-6282858 GCA_003731715.1 Anabarilius grahami | reverse complement strand
CCACAAAAGTGAGTACACCCCTAAGTGAAAATGTCCAAATTGGGCCCAATTAGCCATTTTCTCTCCCCGGTGTCATGTGACTCGTTAGTGTTACAAGGTCTCAGGTGTGAATGGGGAGCAGGTGTGTTAAATTTGGTGTTATCGCTCTCACTCTCTCATACTTGGTCACTGGAAGTTCAACATGGCACCTCATGGCAAAGAACTCTCTGAGGATCTGAAAAAAATTATTGTTGCTCTACATAAAGGTGGCGTAGGCTATAAGAAGATTGCCAAGACCCTGAAACTGAGCTGCAGCACAGTGGCCAAGACCATACAGCGGTTTAACAGGACAGGTTCCACTCAGAACGGGCCTCGCCATGGTCGACCAAAGAAGTTGAGTGCACGTGCTCAGCGTCATATCCAGAGGTTGTGTTTGAGAAATAGACGTATGAGTGCTGCCAGCATTCCTGCAGAGGTTGAAGGGGTGGGGGGTCAGCCTGTCATTGCTCAGACCATACGCCGCACACTGCATCAAATTGGTCTGCATGGCTGTTGTCCCAGAAGGAAATGTTGAGGGGTGTACTCACTTCTGTGAGATACTATATATATATATATATATAACAGTTTGAATGAATGATTCAATGACTTACTCATAAATACTTTACTTGTTTCATTATTGGATGACTCAGTGTTTTTTAAACAAATCTCTTGAACGAATGATTCAATGACAAATACAGTCACTTGTCGCCACCTAGTTGCGCAACAATGTAATCTTTACAATCGTTATTTCAATCTCCAAGTTACTTTCAAAAGGTTATTTTCTCTATTTTGATTGCTTTCGTAGACATCAGTGTTTATATCTAAACTATAAACTTATCCCAGTACTTCTGTGATAATTTGAATATTTGTACCACGGAAATAACAATACTTTGTGGTGGAAAAGACTGTTTGTAAAGCTGTTTCATAGCTAGCCTAACTGCTTTCTCTGGGTCAGCGGCAGCGCAAACGTAGATTTGAATGTTCTGGTGTGATTTTGTCAAAGGTTTGTTAGACATAGCCGAATCGTTGTCACTTAGGAATGAGATTGTGGCGGGTGTTTGAATTGAGATCGCAATCTTTTAAGGATTAATCATGCAGCTCTAGTGCTGTCCCTAGCAATGAGAAGCATTGTTTAAAATATATTAATTCCCCACAGGTCTCAAGAGCATTGGACTGAAATTCATTACCACACAAACTGACTTTTAGGAGTCTGATTTTTTTATAAATATATGTGATAATGAATCTCAGACCAATGCTTTTTGTGCATGCAAATGAAAAAAACTGTTAGCGGTGCTCATTTTGGGGTTCTCTCAAAGAATAGAGAATCTAAAAGGACCTTTCTAACCCTTCGAAGGCAGACAGGCTGTAATTTGAGCAGTGAGTGGTCCGCTCAGGTATAATAGAGGAGTCCTGGCGAGAACTGAAATGTGCTTTATCTTGATTCCAGAGCACTTTCTGCCCAAACAATCCTAGACAGCCTTTTCTAAACTTCAAGTGAACAGTAAATTATAGCAGTTATATTGTCCTCACCTGAAAGGCAAAACCTGCCGCTAAAACCTTTCTATCTTGGTCTATCTTGTCTTGCGCTTTCCTCTCTGCCATGAAAAACAACTGTTGGTAGGTTCTTGCAGTTCCTCTGCTAATAAGATACATTTCAGTTACCATTAGACATATAAAAACACGAAACAACCCTCCCCTTTTGGTAGATGGATGAGTTCTTCATTTGACCAATAAGGAAGATGGAGAAAAGTCTGTCTAAAATTATAAAGATAAAAAACCCTCATTACAATGAAACAAAAAGGAAGAGCGCAATGTGCTCAGAGACTACAACTAATACTGTAAGAGAGAGTGAACAAATAAGACGTAGAACAAATAAGACAAGCATTATTTGCTTCATTAGCTGGTTAATGCAGTAGAAAGAGAAGGAGGCCCAGTTTCAGAGTCTTTCGTCCTTAGATAAATTTGTTGCTGTAGGTGAGGGAATAAGAGATATTTCTATTGATTGAGTCTAAGAGAAGCAATTTCAATTCCTGAACACATGGGGTGTCCATCACTTGTGTCACTATGACCATGAGCATCTAATAGGTTGTAGCTGAAGAACATTGTTTTTTTTTTTCTCTTTTTTCCCCCCCATAAGGCTATGGCAGGAAAGTAATCAACAAAACAAAAATAAAACGTATATTACAAAATAAAAGATCAAATAATGTATAAACCACATTTCTTTTAGGATAACGCTGTTTCAAAGGGAGGCTGCGTTTCTTTCGCCTCCCTTGAACTCATTGTTTTCTCATTGAGAAATACAAGCAAAAAGTCACATGAGAGAAGACGTTGCTGGGACTGGCTAATTACTTATTACTTACTTATGTGAATTTTATAAAGCCGGTCGTTTATGAATTTGTTACAACAACAACAAAAAAAACCTCTCCCACTCAGACATCATCACTTTATCAGAGTCAAAATTAACTAAAAATCACTTGAAATACAAAATGATCTGTGAGTCATTTGGTTTTTAGCAACCACTCTGTTATAATAATAATAATAATAAAATAACAATATCCATTGATTCCTTAATTCCTTAAAAATGCATGTTGTATTTGGATCAATGACGTGGTGGGTCATTTTTTTTGTCCAAAGGCCTTAATAATAATAAAAAACAAAGATATGACATCCAAAGTATGTAAGGTAGTACAATTAGATCTATTTTATCAAATCCAAAAGGTTTTAATTATATTTTGCTACATATATAAAGGTATTTTAAAGATTTTGAAGTGTCAAAAGGTCATTTGGTTTAACCGTCCAAAGACCAAAACACCCAATTCATTTGTGATTAAAATATCTTAAAAGGTAATAAATGTAATAATAACATCATATATCAACATAGTGCAAAATGGTATTAAACATGTGTAGAAGTCATTGCTTTGTTATGAGAAAGAATATCCGAAAAAATGAATTTCATTGATGTCATTCGGAGTAACCAATATAAAGACACCATTTTAGATAAAGTCATGCGGTCAGTATCATGTGACAGGATGTGACATCATTCAGACACCTGCAAAGGACCACATGGTTGTGAAGCAAAGTAACTAACTCTCTTTTAACTATTTGAAAAATTCATGTTTTTACTTGCTCATACACGTCTTGAAACATCAGGTCATTCGGTACAACCGCTATAAAACATGGAAAATGTTGTAATATTTAAAAAACTTGTACTAAATATAAAATATTTGATTGTTCTTTTGCTAGCTAGCTAGATATCAGCCTGTTAGCATTTTTTGAAAAGATCATAATTCGGTATAACCAAAAGTGTCTTTCGGTAAAACTGAAATTTTGGTTAAACCAAATGACTTTTTTTGGTGACAAATTTTGTCCATCTTGTAAAAAATGACAAAAGCAGTGTTAATTGATTATAAAAACCACATAATCTCATTGTTAACACTTAATAAAACTTCAAAATTAATTATATCTCCATTATGTTTTTTAAACACTTATAAAAACCTTATTCATCAATGACCTATTCCCTAATGTAAGGTAAATTGTATTCCATGTTCCGTTTACCAGTAAACTGTGTAAAATATCAAATGTAACTGTAAATTCATTTACATTGGACTGATAAGACAAACACTGAGAGGAAACTTTGCCTCTGCATTTCAGAAGTTCACCAGACACAAACTTACTTTTATTCACAACAGACTGTAGCATTGTTTTTGTTTTGTATTTTCTCAGGGCAAAGAGTAATTCTTGATTTTTCACAGAAACCCGTACAATAATTTATGTATGATAGGAGCTTTTGCATTATTTATAAGTACTATAAATGCTTAGGAATAAACTTCGCTTTTGCCAAAATTTCATCAAGTATATATTTCATTGGACATTGGTGATTTTGCTTTGAAAAACAAAAAAACATGGTAAATGTATTACAGAATATAAAACATCTTGCCTGTTTGTCATATTGTGCAGTAGTTAAGAAAGTAAGAACAGGGAGCTTGGAAAGTTTGTGAAGTTTTATGACTTCCAGCTCCTATTCTTTCAAGAATTAATATCATGTTGGGAACCCAACTGGTACATCAATATTTTTTGCACCTCTCCATTTGATTCCAGCAGCGTGAACAGATGTAATTAGACATGTAAATCACAGCAGGGTCTTTAGCGGTATGCTAATTAAAAGGTGCATTTACAAAGAAGGGAGGGTGTATGAATTAAATATACTCTGGATGCTGCTGGGACTGTATCTAGTACTACATTCCATAGAGACCCACTTCTAACTGTACTTTCTGTCTGACTCAAACTTTAAAGTGCACTAAAGGGCACTTGAACAACACTGTTTGCCAAGTGGCTTTTGAAGGAAGAGATTTTAAGACTTGAGATAATGTCTGCAAAACACAATAATGAATAATGATGAAAGCTAACATTTGTAATCAGGTTTAATGGTAGGGTTGAAGAAAAGTTCTTCTATGGAGCTACCTTAATATGAATGATGTAATTGTAAGGCTGATAAATCATATGTATGCATCTGTTGATAAGTTTTTCTTTTTCAATGTGAGAAAAAAAAAATGTTATAACTAGCTGCACCATAACAAGCACAGTATGATATTTGCCAATGTCATATTTATTTTTTTATTTTTTTAAATGCAGACTTGGACTGTTCAGAATAAGATAACCAACTAAACAGCAAAGAAATGACTATAAATGAAAAGGACAGAGGATTATGTGTGTGGTTGGACTGGTGATGTTTGTGGGTATTGAGAAACGGCTATTGTGTCTGTTCACTTGTTGGGTCACACAGCAGTGCTCCCAGATCTCCTGCAGGAGGTGGACAGAAATACTGTGTGCCAACAGAGTCTGTAAACTTGTCTGACAATGTTTAAAATTCTCTGCAACAACAAATAGCCACTGGTTTATCTATTGCCTTACACAGACAGAGAATGGAGGGCTAAGATAGACTATAAGAAGACAGTTCAAGTGTTTGTGGAAGCTCTTATGCTCTAGAGAGGATGTCCTGTCTGCTGCCTGACCCCCAGGATGCCTCTGAACCACAAACATGCTGTGGTCACGGTCAGCAACGATGACTAACTAATGGACAAGAGAGAGAAAGAATGAAAGACAGCAAAAGAAAGAGAGATAGTCATGATTTCCCCTTATCTTGAAGAAAAAGCAGTGATGTGTAAAGCTGAAGATGCCTCTGAACATGCACAAACTCAAACTCTGTCCTTTGTGTATTGCAGCTGGCCTCTTCAGGCATAAACACACATGCACAGACTTTCCCCAATTTTTCACCCCTAGGCAAAACTATAGACTGACTGCACTTCGTTTTTTCATGTAGTTTCATGTTGGCTTGTTGCTGTTGTGTTTTTCTGCCAAGGTCACGACTGGCTGATTTCCACACAAACTGTCAGATGACCCCTCACTCCATCAGCAGCTGCCTCAACGATGACTATCAGGCCTGCCTTGCGTCTTACACCAGACTGATTGGTGAGCTAAAAAATGTTTTTCATAATTCTGTTTGATGTATAGATGTTCAACAGAAATAAATGCAATTCATTTTCATAGGCTATTTTTCTAGAATGTGCTTTTGCTGGGGTCAAACTGACTGACACCCAACAAAATCAACGTTACTTTTCTGAATTACTGAAATACAATTGACAGTTCGCAAAGACCCGTCCCCTTTAGTTACTGTTGCTATGTCCGACAAGCCATGCCGATCTCACACCACACATCATGTTCTCAAGCAGTGAAAAATACATTGCGGAGCAAAGAGGACACTGACATCGAGTAAACAGACAAGACAGAGCAGGTTACATTTGATATGAAACAAAGTCTCAAATTTCAAATTTTGTAATTTTTAAAAAAGTTTAAATAATAAATACCGTTTTGTGGCTCTTTAATGTGGTGCCTCAGTTCAAGCGGCTCATGAACTGATCATCTCTTCCTTCTAGTTAATTTATAGCATCAAATAAACATGAAAGAACATTAGAAGGAATGTTGTTTCAACCGCGGAAAGACGTGAGTACACACAATTTTTCAAGTTCAAGTTCACCAACATTAATTTACTGCTTTGTCGGACATAACAGTGGATTCGGCGTTATGATCGGTTAGATCGCCTGTCAATCAAACTCCCGGCGAAGGGTCAACTGAGTGGAAATAGGTAGAAACTTATAAGCACATTATACAATTAATAATAATAATTTTGAAACTACTATTTCTACTATTTTTACACATACACGACCTTTCAAATGTTTGGGGCATGATTTTTTTTTTAAAGAAATTAATACTTTAAAAAATAATTATTTTATTCAGCTGCATTAAATGGATCAAATGTGACAGTAAAGACTTTTACATTGGTACAACTAATTTCTTTTGTCTAACTTCTAACAAAAACAAAGAAATTGTTCTAAATTTGATCTCTGAAGATTAAGTAATGTTGATGCCTGTGTTTATTTCCTAATTCAATATCATATACATTAGTTACTTAGAATGATATTTTGTCTGATTTGTTCTCCCTATAGGTACAGACATGACTCCTAACTACATGGACGCAGCTCACTCAAACTTCACCATATCCCCCTGGTGTACCTGCAAAGGCAGCGGGAATCAGGAAGAGGAGTGTGAGAAGTTTCTACAGGACTTCATGGAAAACACTTGTCTCCGTAAGTCTTACCCTTTTGTTATTAAAGTGTTCCTCCTGTAATGTCTTTCCCTTCCAGCTTCACTCACCACTGTAGCTTTCAGCATTTGCATTCAATTCAGAATTAAGTAACTGAGGATACTTATATGAGTATGTGGTTGTTTAGAAAACCTGAATGCTGCAGCTACTGTGACAATGTTTAAATGCTGCCATGTTTTGTTTACTTTCCCTTGCAAAACTCATCCCATGTGTGGAAGCTCTACCCAACTCCAGAATCATCCAGTCTGATTGTTTTGTAACTAATGTCACATTTGTTAGCAGAAAGTAAACATGTAGGCTGAGGCTAAATAAGGCTTCCTTCCTGGCTCGTTATCATATGCTGCTACAGGACTCCTTTTTTGGTTTTTCGTGGTGATAATGTGTGCGTTCAGCCATTTAAAACTGGCTTATTTTCAAATGATAATCTAATTAAATTCATGTGGACAGATGTTTAGATTTACATATTTTAGATTTAGTTCATTCTTTAGCATTAAAGTTGGCATGAAACCGAAGTTGCAATAGTCTTTTCTTTCTTATTGTAACACACTGATGAGCCAAAACATCATGATTAGTCACAGGTGAAACAAATATCATTGATTATCTCCTAACAGGGCCATATGTTAAGGTCTGGGTAGATTAGATGGTAAGCAATCAGTTCTCGTAATCAACGTGTTGGATGCAGGAGAAATAGGTAGGAATAAATATCTGAAAAGCTTTGACAAGGGCAAAATTGATATGGCAAAGCAACTGGGTCAGAGTATGTTTGAAACGGCAAGGCTTGTGGGTTTCTCCCAGTCAGCAGTGGTGAGAATTTTCTAACAGAGGTCCAAGGGACAAACTAAAAACCAGCGACAGGGTGTTGGGCGACCAAGGCTCATCGAGACACAAGGGCAATGAAGGCTATCCCATCTGGTCCAAGCCAAAAGGAGGTCTTGGACAAGTCACAAAATTTTAATGATGTTTATGGGAGGAATGTGTTATAACACACAGTGCATTGCACTCTCTTGCGTATGGGGCTGCGTAGCCACAGACCAATTAGAGTGCCTATGATGACCCCTGTCCACCATCGAAAGTGCCTACAATGGTCACGCAAGCATATAGGAACTGGTCTGGAGCACTGGAAGAATTTCGCCTGGTCTGATGAGTTTTCTGTGGGTTGTGCTGGACCAACAATTTGATCCATGCCGGCTCCACCTCGTAACCTACAGGTCTTGTAGGATCTGCTGTTAACGTCTTGGTGCCAAATACCACAGGACACCTTCAGGGGTCTTATAGAGTCCATGCCTTTGGCAGGAGACCAACAGCATTTAGGCAGGTAGTCATAATGTTTTGGCTCATTGGTATATATCCAAAAAAATGGCTACTCGAAGAAGAAGAAAAAAATGATTGGATTGTTGGATCATTAGCCACATCAACTCTGATCATTAACACACCAAGCTGACGGTCGGCCGCCAGGCAGTTTTTGTTTGTCAGCCGACTAAGTTTTCTCAGTGTGTTCCGCACCGTCGGCTGAAGTTGGTCCTCGTCAGCTTTTTTTCGGCCGATTCGATATGTTGAATCGGCATCGGAGCTCGTCGGTCAGTCGGGCCATCTGATCATTCTGATTGGCTGTTCAGCTACTCCCACCTGCTGGTACGGAAAGGCATTTATTCTTATGCAGGCGCATAACGGACGTGCTACTTGGCCGTCGGGTGTCGAGCGTCGGTTTGGTGTGTCAGGGCAACTTTGGACCCAGACGCTGCCGACGTGAGCCAACCCCGCAGTCTGCTTTCGTTGCCACTAGTTCGTCGGCGTTGGCTTGGTGTGTTACGGGCTATTGTGGTTTGCTATTGCTGTAATTCATGTGACTTACAGGCACCCCTCCCTCGCGCCAGTAAACACGTCATCAAAGAAGAAAAGAGATGTCACTGTAAGAGGGAGGGGAAGTTATTTTGATTAAAGATTATGAGGGCACATGGATTAAAAAAAAATAATGATGTGCATGGATAAATCATTTATAATAAAATGAGAGTTACCCATATTCATACTATATAGACCTTTTTTTAATGGTCGTGAAGTAAGTTTAAAACCAAATGTAGTATCTACTACGCAGTATGTGATTTGGGACAGTGTGTGTTAAGAAAAATGTGGTTCAACAAATTTTCACAGGCAAAATCCAGCCATTTCAATAAGATCGCATGCAATTGGGAATTTCGTATGAGGGCAAAAGATTTTACCACAAGGATTTTGCAACGGGTTAAAATTGGTGACCGCGTTTACCAACAGAAAGCTGCTAGGTTTGAGCTGCTGCTTGATTTGCTTCTGTATGAGTTGTGCTTCATACAATGATACTCTATTGACAATAGACAATAATCTCTGAAATTTTTCTAATGTGACTGCACTTTTAGCCTTAAGACAATATATATGCTAGTTTATTCCTAAACAGTGACTAAATTAACCTTTAGCAGATATGCACATTTCAATTTTAGTGTTTCTTTTCATGAAAAATGGGCCAAAAATGTAATTACTGAATCTGCACTCATGGCCCATCGAATGTTGTCCAATCAAATGCTCTCTAGAATAAGAATCAGCCACACTTATCTACAACTTGTACAGGTTACTGACTAGAAATAGCATGTAGCAAATCATAGTTCATAGCTGTTGGCAAAAACATCTTGTTTCTATGCTAGCAAGTACATGATTCTTTGTCTGGGTTTTGCTCAAGGAAAATACCAATAGATTACACTGAAGTGGTTTCCTGCTGACAAGAAAATTCCAGCATTTGGGAAATGGTGTTAATATTATTCTGTTGCTCTGACTATCTGGAGACATACATGTGTATTTGAGAGATGAGAAGAGAGAGAGGACAGACAGACAGATGGATTATTCTTGTTTGACAAGTCTAGTTGGTTCTGTGAGAAAGGATTTTTGGTAAAGAAAGCTGTTTTGAGGAAGAAAAGAAATACAGTAAAAAAGATAGAAAAAACACTGGTTCTTTTACTTTGATTTATTACAGAAAGATTAACTTTACAATCACTCAACAGACTTTATCAATGGCTATATAAAAAATGCATTATCAGAGATACAATTAGGAGGCAAATAAAAGAGAATCTGAGATGAAGAAATTCCAAAAAAAGAAAAAAAAAATGTTTGACTGCTTGGCAGGAATATCTTCCAGTAAGAGAAAGAAATAACAGAGCGGAAACGAAAACATAAGATAATAAGCTACAGAGCTTCAGGCATTAGCACAGGAGACATTTCATCCGATGTCCCACTGTGAGATAGGCTGAGAGAGATTTTTCAAGTCAAAACAAGCAAGGATACAGTATAATTTGCATGGATTGCATGTAAATCGTGGCTTTGTTACCAAAACTAGCGAGCTGCTTTCGTAGAATGTGTTTTAAGGAATTCTAGGCACACTTCCGATGTGAGGGCTGTTCCAAAAATATCTAATTTTAAGTGAATTGTAAGGCAGCATCACATATATCCTTTTTTTTTTTTTTGGACTGACTGAAATGCTATAAATATACATACCGAAAAGTAATAAACTGTAAACAGTATTTGTGTTCTGATGTTTGATGTTAGCAAACTCTTTTTGAAATTAATTGTGAGACAAATCTCCAGTCCGCTTCACATAAGCATCATTATTCTTATGGTGTAGATACTGTAAGTGAAGTTGTAGCCAATTAAGAGTGTTTTGAGTCCATGCATGAAGGCATTAGACAGAAAGTCAACTTACTAAATTGTGAGACAGCCTTTGTATGTGTGTGTGGTGAGTGGGTGTGTTCTGGTTTGTTTTTCTAGCAATTAACTGATCCAAAATCTGCAAGCGTTGCAGAATTAGCATTTAGCTGAACTGCTGACCCCCATATACAGCTAACTAATGCCTCATTCCTCACAAACTTGGAAGGAAGACACATATTAATTTTCTCCTCAAGGGATCTGGCGATTTAAAGTCTCTCTGACTTTTTGACTTCCTACGGAAACATTCTCTTATAAAACTGTGCTTTGAACCTATGTTTTCTTGTTTTTCTTTTCCTGCAGGAAATGCAATCCAGGCCTTTGGCTATGGGTCGCTACCCAAGCCTGATCCTCAGCCTACTGCAGGCTCAGTGAAACCAGATCTTGAGCCCACTGCCAAAACAACCATGGATCCTGGGGAGGAGCTTTTAAACGTAAGTCAGATTTTATGGGGTTTATAGGAAAGTTTTAGTCTTGTATTTGCATCTTATTACAGGTAATTTCAATGCAATGTACTTATTTTATATTGTTTTTCTAATTTATTTACGAGTTACGCTGTGTAGTCTGTTACTGTTGCATCTTAAGCATATTTAAAAAAAAAAAAAACTGTACTTGCAGATAATATAATATGAATTAAATAAAAGGCCACTTAAGTGTACTTAAAGAGAGTACACTTTCTGTTTCTTAACACACTTAAGTACACTTTGTAACAATGTCAAATTAAAAGATTTACTTTAAAGTACATTTTAAATGGTTTTACTAATCTTTTGCGTTGCTTTAAAGAAGTACATTAATTTGATGTGTTGACTAATATACTAAAGCATGTGTAAAATACTTTTAACTGTAGTTTTAGTCAATATTATATTTTAAAAGTTAATATATTTTAAATGTACTGAACTTCATAACAATATATAATTTTGAATACATAACATTTAAGTTTCAATAGAAATTACATTAAAGTATATTTTAGTTTAACATAAATGTTTGCTAGTACATACAGTACACTTTTACCTTATTTTTAAAGACAATAGAATTTATTATGAAATTACGGATAAAGATGCACTTAAGTCCTACTCAAGTGGGTCACTCTGTATTTTGGAAAATTTAGATAAATGTTCGAAAACATTTCATCAAGTTTGCACTAAAGTATAGTTAATTTAAAAGAAGTGTACTTCTTCTTCACAAGGGTAAGCCTAGTAAGAAATGGATGTGTCTTAGTCATTGATGCAGAAAGTGAAAGAAGCAGCTGTGTGAATGAATTAAAATACTGAACATTTTGCTTAGTAACATTAATTAAACACTTTACTCATTTATTTCAGTTATACATGCTTTAGGGAAAGAAAGAAAAAACATGGCATTGTATTTACACATAGGAATATTGTATGCTAACTGCCACTTTGCATTTAATTAGCAATGATTGGACTAGTTGACGATAGTCAAGCTGTGAACAGCTGTAGAATAAACAACTGACAAGATATAAATTAGTTGACATTTGTACCTTTGTTTGGTTAATTGCATACAAACACACACAGAAACACACAAATCTTTGCAGAGTTTTTCACCTGAGTGTAAAATACTCTCCAGAGATGTTGACAGGCCCGTAATTAACATATTAAAGTTGAAAATGTAAAATGATTCAGTGTGCCTCTTAAAACAGTGCAAATAGACGAGACAGAAAAATGTGTCCCCACAATTTCCCTGAGGAGCCACAAAACTGCATGTCACTATTTACACTGCATGATGTGTTTGTGTATGTATGTGTGCGACTGTACGTGCTGGGCCAGTAGAGCAATGTTTAATTTATTGTAAAAATGATAATTAGTGTATTACCCAAGCAGGAAGTTTATAATTAGAGACTGCCTGAGGGGAAACATTGTCAAACTTTACCATTCTCCAGCAATTCAAAAACGTGTCAGATGCGCATCACAGATTCACCCCATTGCTGAAACTCATATTTTTCTTCTGGTCCCACTCAAATGAAAGATGAATAGCTTGCCATGGGCCATTTTTCTCATTCTGACAGGTAGAGAGAAAATGGGCAAAGTCTCGCTCTGTTTACCGTGTTTTAATTCTAGGCAGGGTTTGGCAACACAGTGATTTTTGGAGGTGAAATTCAAAAGGAGCGCTTTGCTCTATCTAGCAGGTCCAATAGCACTTAAAGTTTGCCTGAGGCAGAAAGGATGTTCCCTTACAGAATCTACATGTAGAAGTGACATGTCTAGCTCATGGGCACAACTGAGGGAATGATTTTATTCACCCAGCACTATAAATCCTCTTCGGTGCTCCATTGGTATGAATGATCAGATATTCATCAAGTTATTCATACTGTTTCTACTGCTACAAAAAAAAAAAAAAAAATAGAAAAGAAAAGAAAAGAAAAGAAGAGAAGAATAGAATAGAATATTAGTAATAATCAAAGCATGTTTAACTTAAATGAACTCAAGGGAGAATTACATTTAATAACTTTTATTTATATGCACCAATCTAAAAATACATGCTAATAAACAGCAACATTCACATAATCATATTTTTGCTAAAACATTTTATTTGTAAAAATGCCACACAGCCCAGTGACGCAAAGGAATCAGTAACTTTGAATATATTTGAAACAGACAGTTTGAACTTATTCACATAAACAAATTGGTTTTCCCAATGTACACCAGTGCATTTCCCCAAAGGATGGAATCCTCAACCGGTTACTGACATCGGACCACTATATGATTGGCTTACGAGGTGCAGATGATTCAAATTGACTGTTACGCTTTTCCACTGATACCCACACACAAAAAATTAATTGTTGGATTTACTTAAAAAAGCAGTTAAGTGGTTCCACACAACTATATTGAGTAATTTGTACAAATAACAATTTAGTTGTATGAACAAAAACATTTCTTTGAGTAAATACAAATCATTTGAATGTGTCACTGTTACATAATATTTATATGTGCATTTTACTTAAATAAAATAAAAGTTTATTACATAAGGTGAGCACATTTATTGACCTAATTTACCTTATTAAATTAACTATTCGCTCTACAAAATGCAGGAAAAAAAAAAACTTGTTGAACAAACTCAATTTAATTGAGAGCAGGAAATCCATCCTATAAACATATATATGAGTGGTCACAGCCTAAACAGGGGTGCCACTCTTCGGCGTAATGGTTACCACAAATTCAAAAACATTACAGAAACTCCTCTAAGGGCTATCATACACACGGTGCAATGCAGCGACAGATTTTTGCTAGTTTCAGCCCGACACAGTTATCATTTTCACGTCCTGCGCCACGTTGTTTAAATAGCAAATGCATTTGCACCCATTTGTGCGCCCATGGGCGTGCTGGTCTGAAAACGAGGTGTGTTCAGGTGCATTGTTGGCGCGTTGCTATTTTGAGGCAACTGAAATAGTCTGCACCAATGACCAACTGAAACCTGGTCTAAAGTCAATGGCGCAATATTTGATTTGATATTTAAAGAGCGAGTTAGTAATATGCACCTATATGCGTGTGCAAAACACATGTACAGTCTGTTTATTACACACACAGGGACATGCAGCAGCACACAAACATGCCAAATATTAAAAATAAAAGGATTACAATGTAAAAGATTATTATTGTGTGCAAAAAGATACAAATGCTTTGGTGGAATCCGTCTTTTCCCGTAGATGGTCTGCTCACACGCTTTAACCTAACGCACTAGCCGATCCGTTTTCTCACTAGTGAAGCGTTGAATTTTTCTGCTTGCAGATTCCACCATGTAAATAGCAAATTCGCCATGGTGCAAGCACAACTGGCTTTTAAAGGGAATTGGAGACTAGACTTTGATTGGTTTATTACACGTTACGCCCCAAACACACCCATTACTCATTAAGAGAATAGGGAGAACCCTTTTAGACCATGTGCCGGGCGCGCCGACCATTTTTCCCATCCTTAAACTAGCAAAAGTGGATTCGTGCACTTACGCTGTGCGCTTTAGACCATGCGCTTAGATCATTAAAATAGGGCCCTAAATGTTCATCATAACTGAATATTACACACTAACATAAACTAACATCTTTCCCTTTACTGAACAACAAATAACACTTCAATCCCTAAATTTAGTCTCCTAATGCAGTCGCTTGCGAAACATGCTGGGAACTACGGATCCACTGCCCAGTTAGTTATTTCAACATTAATTTGTGCGTTTCACTCAGCAATGTTAAGTTGACTGAACAAACACTTAAGTAAAGCTGACAATACTCATATTTAGTAGAAACAACTCCGTTAAATTAAGTTCATGTAGTTACATGAGTTTTCAAGTAATGTGAACAAGGATGGTTTGAGTGAAACTAACAACAGTGAAAGGTCTTTTATATTTCTTTTCTTTTCTTTTTTTTGAGAGCAGATATGGAGGTTGCTATTTCTTCCTTTAATAAGAAAATGTTTTAATAATGAATATCAGAATATTGATTTTAATATCTTTAGAATATCGGACAATTAAAATGATGACCGATCTCTCTGCGCACCCCTTATGTTAATGTGTTAACGCTTAAACAAAATTAAATTCTGAAACAACTTTTATGTTGATGTAACCAAGGCTGCAGGTGGTAAAAATATATTCCAGTAATATAAAAAAAAAAAAAGACTTTTCATGATCAAATCTTGATGGATGAAATCTAGCCTCGCCCTGCTGCTTGATCTAATGCTAATTCCAGCTGAATGTTCTGCTTTGCTATAAAATGCATCAAATTACACAGTAAAAAAAAGATTATTGGAGTGTGTTTTACAGTCTTTATATTTCAACATTTCACGTTTAATTCAATGCGTTACTTTCCAGTTCTTTGTAATTATTTGTGAAATGGACTAGCAATTGTGAGTGAAAATTGTTTACAAGGAAATCCAACACCTTTAATTTCAGTGTACGGAATGTCTCGTGAGTGTTGTTTTCCATTGCTATTGGCCTGCTGATCTGTGTACCTACGTACGGTTTTATGTGAAGTGTGGCTTGTTCTTACAAAGATAAAAGTCATTAATGATTTTGCAAGTGTTTGTGTGTTTGTTTGAAGAGGGTTGTATGTAGCAGTGCAAGACTACACATTGGTGTCTTTCTGTCTGTTCCTGTGTGAACAATCAGGACAAGTGTGAGAGTTCTAATGCAAAGAGATGTGATGTGAATGAGTGGAAGAAAAATGGAGGGAGATGTTGAAAAGCAAAGGGGAGAAAGGGGGCATTAGCAGAGTTGTGAACCGAGATCTGGGCTGATGTCAACAGGCAGCTGACACACATCACCGCTCTCGCTAATTAATTGGCTTTTAGTCACTGTCCTCTGTTTCTCTCACCCCCACAACATGCCCGCCTGTCAACACACAATTTCTGTCCCTTCCTCCGTCTCTCGCTCGCTCTGTCTGTCTCGCTCGCTCTCTTTGCCAGCTGTAGTTCTGGTGGTTATGGTTTTTGCCTAAGCCTGCATCTAATTATGCATGTTTACACAGGAGATGCTGAAAGTTCACTGCATGAGCTAACGCTAATTCAACACAATCACTACATTCATACATCAGGTGAAATGACACATAAAACAAATGAAAGAGGCATACCATAGACAAAAATAGAAAAATAATTTGATATTGGTAACTGTAGTTATATTTCCTTCACTCAAAACTCACTTTTAACTGAATTGTGCATTTGCATGAACAGGAAGATATAAACATAATGGGGTGAATTCACTAAGATTGAATTGCAACTACAGATAGTGTTGTTTATTTGCACTGGTTGTTTTAACACCCTATTCACTTAATGAATTATGCAAATCAGGCAATGGTGCAAAACACAGCAAAAACATCTCGGCACGGCAGAATTCCTTGTCATGAAATCTAGCAAGCCAGTTGCTAGCATAGAAACATGTTTTACACACTTTCTTTTTCTTTAAAATTAGAATGTTGAATTTAATTAAATTCAATTAAAAACATTTTTAAAATAAAATGTCCACACTTTTTTCACAAAATTAACTCAGAGAGGAATAAATCATTTTAACAAACATTATAAAATAAAATAAGTTAAATAATTTTCCACACTGTTTTTTGCTAAATTAACTTAAGGAAGAATGATATTAAATCATATTAACTAACATGAAACAATCTAGCAATGCATATTAATAAACAACAATATTCACCTACTGTACATATATATATATATTATATATAAAGCTACTAAAGACATATTTAAATCAGTTCATGTGACTACAGTGGTTCAACCTTAATTTTATGAAGCGACGAGAATACTTTTTGTGCGGCAAAAAAAAAAAAAACAAACAAAAAAAAACAATAATTCAACAAAATCTAGTGATGGGTGATTTCAAAACACTGCTTCATGAAGCTTCGAAGCTTTACGAATCTTTTGTTTCGAATCAGTGGTTCGGAGCATGTATTAAACTGCCAAAGTGAACTATTGAAATATCGAACTTTTATGACATAACGAAGCCTCGTTTACTGAAATCACGTGATTTTGGCGCTCTGAACCACTGATTCGAAACATTACATTCATAAAGCTTCGAAGCAGTGTTTTGAAATCGCCCATCACTAGATATTGTTGAATAAAGTGTTTTTTTGTTTTTTTTGGCGCACAGAAAGTATTCTCGTCGCTTTATAATATTAAGGTTGAACCACTGTAGTCACATGAACTGTTTTAAATATGTTTTTAGTACCTTTCTGGGCATTGAAAAAGGAAATTAACCTGCTGTCAATTCAGGCTACACTGAGCAATCGGATTTTATCAAAAAAATATCTTAATGTGTTTTCTTATGGTCTTATGGGTGTGGGACGACATGAGGGTGAGTAATTAATGACAGAATTTTCATTTTTGGGTGAACTAACCCTTTAACATTAGTTAAAAAAAAATAACTGTTTATTGTTAGTTCATATCAACTCAATCCATTATATAATATGAACAGATACAACTTTTGATTTTAATAATGTATTTGTACATGTTGAAATTAACATTAACTGAGATTAATAAATGCTTTTGAAGCATTTTTTCATTGTTAGGTCATTTTAATTAATAGTTAACGAATGTTAACAAATGGAACCTTATTGTAGCCTACCTACAGAAAGTGTTACCAAGGAATCAGTGTTTTAAATGGATTCATTGAAACGTCATGCACTGAATTGGCTCTTTAGAATACTGAAAGTGCACTCAACTATACCAAATGTCTGCACATAATTTTTGTGGTTATAACTCCATTACTGCCATTATCAGTAGAATATGTTTACAAACACAGTAGTTCCATGCTAATTGAATATGGCACATTTTATAGCAAGGCTAATTTATACATAGAAAAAGGCATGTCTATATTGAAAATAATTAAAATTACCTGATTAAAGTAATCACACAGCAGTTATCACACTTGCTGAAACTGGTTACAAGTTGTTCATGAATAAGACTCAGGGGTTTCATAGTGAAATTCCACATGTACTTTAACAGCTCATATAATGCACTTACTTTCAAAACATCTTAAAATCACTCATTCTAATAGTGCTTCATGCTCTACCTTTTAATCAGAGGAGGGGAGATTAAGATCGATTGAGTCTCGCGTAAATAGCATTGTGTGGAGAGAAGGCTGACTAAGGGAGCAGCACACAGCGGACACAATTTGAGGCACTAAATCCCTATGGGATACAGTCTCTGCTGCCTCCTGGCCATTATGCGTGTCATGTGGCCATTCGGTTTTCAGGACTACAGAACCTGATTGAACCAACAGCTTGGTGAAAGGCAAACATATGCATGATGTTGCTGCAAGAATGCGATTTTAATTATAAATTGCTGAGAGGTGTTCTTGATATCTCTAGAAACAATTCAACACCGAGACCAGGCTTCGTCATTGTCCACGCGCTATACTTCTGTCCTATCTTGAAGGTGTCGGGAGATGATTACATCTCCTCTAAGCCTCAGTGGTCTTATTGCAAATGCCAACCTGGCCACGCGGATGTACTCCAGGCCCGGCTGAAAGGTCTCAGTCTTTATTCTAACATAATTGAAAACAGATTTATTGGATTAGGGCGAGCCTGTGTCTGTGCGAGTGCACTAGTTCAATTCCATCCTTCTTTGTCATAAACAATACCGCGCTGACGTCTTGACAAACAAGCTGTGATGACCTTGTTTGGGGAACAGAATTTTACAACGATGCAGGAATAAATGTATGGTTATATGAGTGAATAGGAAGGGAATGATTTGCACCTCCTTGCAAAGACCTTCAGAAGTACAAGGCCTTATGAGAATTCAGACAATTAAAAGAAGATGGCCAAAAGCTGTGGCTTAAAATAAAACAAGTTGAGTGGAATGGGACAATACAGTATATCTGTCTACACCGATCAAGTATAACATTATGACCACTGACAGGTGAAGTGAATAACACTGATTATCTCTTCATCACGGCACCTGTTAGTGGGTGGGATATATTAGGCAGCAGGTGAACATTTTGTCCTCAAAGTTGATGTGTTAGAAGCAGGAAAAATGGGCAAGCGTGAGAATTTGAGCGAGTTTGACAAGGGACAAATTGTGATGGCTAGACAACTGGGTCAGAGCATCTCCAAAACTGCAGCTCTTGTGGAGTGTTCCCAGTCTGCAGTGGTCAGTATTTATCAAAAGAGGTTCAAGGAAGGAACAGTGGTGAACCGGCGACAGGGTCATGGGTGGCCTAGGCTCACTGATGTACGTGTGAAGCGAAGGCTGGCCAACAGATGAGCTTCTGTAGCTCAAATTGCTCAAGAAGTTAATGCTGGTTCTGATAGAAAGGTGTCAGAATACACAGCGCATCGCAGTTTGTTGTGTATGGGGCTGCATAGCCGTAGACCAGTCAGGGTGCCCATGCCGACCCCTGTCCACCGCCAAAAGTGCCAACACTGGACCACGGAGCAATGGAAGAAGGTGGCCTGGTCTGATAAATCACGTTTTCTTTTGCATCACATGGATGGCCGGGTGCATGTGCCTCGCTTACCTGGGGAACACATGGCATCAGGATGCACTATGGGAAGAAGGCAAGCCGGTGGAGGCAGTGTGATGCTTTGGGCAATGTTCTGCTGGGAAACCTTGGGTCCTTCCATCCATGTGGATGTTACTTTGACACGTACCACCTACCTAAGCATTGTTGCAGACCATGTACACCCTTTCATGGAAACGGTATTACCTGGTGGCTGTGTCCTCTTTCAGCAGGATAATGCGCCCTGCCACAAAGCAAAAATGGTTCAGGAATGGTTTGAGGAGCACAACAACGAGTTTGAGGTGTTGACTTGGCTTCCAAATTCCCCAGATCTCAATCCAATTGAGCATCTGTGGGATGTGCTGTACAAACAAGTACGATCCATGGAGGCCCCACCTCGCAACTTACAGGACTTAAAGGATCTACTGCTAACATCTTGGTGCCAGATACCACGGCACGCCTTCAGGGGTCTAGTGGAGTCCATGCCTCGATGGGTCAGGGCTGTTTTGGCAGCAAAAGGGGGACCAACACAATATTAGGAAGGTGGTCATAATGTTATGCCTGATAGGTGTGTATTATACTAGTTTATTTAACAGAACTTTTACCACAATTGCAGGACATGTAAATGTCAAATTTCTAGGTCTCAGTGAAAAGCACTGAAAAAAAACAAACAGAAATTGCTAGTAAATTTCACAAATAATTACAAAAAATGGTAAGTAATAAATTGAATTAAACTTGAAATTTTGAAGTAAAAAGACTGAAAAAGTATTGTAAAACATACTCCAATAATATTTGTTTTATTTACAACTTAGGAAAAAAAAATAAAAATTTTTACAATGTAGTGCCTGTATGCGTCGGAAGGTCATTATTAAGGGAATAGTTCACTTAAATTAAACTGTCATTATTTACTCACTATTCATCATATGGATTACATTTATTGTCCAATAAATTCTAAAAATTCTCCCCTTTGATAAAAAAATCATAAAAATTGCAGCATGCTAGTTTGACAGTAAATAAGACATTTTCATTGGGGCCAACTACCCTTTAAGCATATTAATGAAATAAATCATAAAAATCAGTGGTTCTCAAACTATTCAAGCCAGGTACCACCTTTAAGCAAATCAAAACATCCAAGTACCAGCTAGTTACAACAATATTCACTCTAATTTTTCAGCACTGTGCAGAATGACATATCTTTGAGTGCAATCTTAAGAATTGAGTGACATAATGACATATTCTGATTGATATCCCTGTCATTCAGATAAATCATGCTTCTGCAAGAGCAGAATCCCCATCAATCCCTTTATTACCTTTTACAGATCCATGGAAGAGC
>RJVU01027559.1:6233713-6245328 GCA_003731715.1 Anabarilius grahami | reverse complement strand
AACCAAAGAGTTAAAAAAAAATAACCTTGCCTGTCAAATGAGAAGAGACAGGCAAGGTTTCATTATATATATATTAATGAAATATATACACACATAAAATGTATTATATACAGTAGCTATAAATAACTTGTTTCATAAGTAAATAAATAAACAGAACCTATTAAGTCCCATTTTATATTAAAGGGCCAGTAAGCAATTTCTGAGAAACTCTGTTGATAGTGGATTGAATTAAGCACCACTACACACTTGTAGCCAATCAGCAGAAAGGAGCGGATTAACTAATGATGGGGGAGGAGAGTTAGTGAACAAGAGGGAGATTTTAAGAAAGACTGTAGAAAGAGAGATGGCTGAGAGACATTACAAAAGAGAAAAGGTCAGAGGATTATGTCTGGAAAAAGAAGGGTTATGATCGGCAAGAGTTTTAGGACCCACGTTAATATTAGAAAAGCTATCCAGCACTGGAGAGACCTAAAAAGTAAAGTCCTGAAAATGAACGCAGTGGTTGCTCTGTTTCCGTTCCATTGCGTTTTCGTGCATTTTGGGAGCGAACAAATGAAGGGAGGGGTGTTTTTGTTTGAGTTGATTTCAAATATCAACAGTGTTTCTTGGAAATCGCTTACTGTACCTTTAAGTGTCATTAACTATTTTGTACTAACATTAAAATTAATCATTTGTTACAATGCACTTATTGTGTAAATACATGTTTTACATTGTACTTATATTTAAAAATACCTGCATGTAATTACATCTGTACGTCAAGAGTTGGCTGCATAGATAATCAAAAGATGATGCATGACGCAGAATGAAGGATAGTGGTCTTTTAATGAACACAAAGAGCGATATATGTACATAACCAACATAACATTAACAAGAGACAATCAAATGAGGACAACTGAGACTTAAATACACTGAGGATGGTAATCAACAGAACAGGGAACAGGTGATACACTAATCAGGGACCATGGCAATTAATGAATGACTAGAACTAAGGCAAAACAGAGACAATGAAAACCATTACTAAAACTAAACAGGAGAGAGAAACACGACATAACTGACACTTTAACACTATAGTCCTTCCTTTACCAACTAACCCACCCTTAAATCTATCCATATCACCAAACCTGTCTCTAACCTTACCCATTTCCCACCTAAATAGCAGCACAAGTGTTTTGCAATGTGATATGAACACAATAAGTACATTTCAATTTATTATGATGGTCCCTTTAACCCTGTAAAACCCAAATATAGAAAACAAAATTAGCAAAAAAATTTTTGACCTCTCAGATATTGTCTGATGTAGAAATTAAAGATTTTTCAAATTTTTTACATTTTAGTACGTTTTTAGGGAAATGTTGTAATATTGCAACGTTGGGCCTAGTTAGGAGCAGAAGTTCTGTATTTGTACTCACTTTGTCTGAACAGTTATATAGAGCATTTAAGCATTCATTTGCAGGGTTGATTGCTTACTTTGCCCCATAACAGTATATATCATGAGTAATAATCACACAACAATCATATTTTTTATGAATAAGCATTTATTAATAAAACTATTGAGAAAATTTGTATTTATAAAACTTTTTCTTCTGTCACTTTCAGTGTGGTTTGAATGAAGTCTGTGTTTTGCAGTAATAGTCCCTGAGACAGTTCTTTTCATCTGAGAAGCACATGAGAACATTGCACTTGCTACACAGTGTATTTGTGTATCCATTATTGCAGTGTCTGCAGCATCCTCTCTTCGTCTTTACTGGGAAATGTGCAATCATGTATTTGCGTACATCCAGTGGATGGTGGTCCGATGACATCTTGGCATTCTGAAATGGAAAAAGTAAAAAAATAAATAAGTGAATAATACATATGGGTCTTATATTAGATAAACTGAAAGAATAGACAGGGCGGTAGACCATGTGTCGAGGGTAGAGATCTAAGTATTATCCATCAAAGTATTATAATTTCAATGCAAATGCTAATCAAAATTCCACTACTACATTCAAACAATACTGTCTGGCTGGCCTATTATGCTCTCTACTTATCATACTAAAAGAACACATGCATCCACCAGAGCACTTACAGGTTCATGTTCAAGACCATTCACACCAGTCCCAGAACAATGCAACAGGGATCCCCCCCAAAAATCCAGAACATTCAGAGCCTGTTTTTCTATCTCCTAATGCTATAAACTGCTACTTGGGCAACATTCATAAAAAATCTCAGGATCATTTAGAAGTTAAAAAACTACAAAGATACAGGGAGTTTCAGATACTGCTGATGGAGTTTTAAATTCCACATACAATGTATTCCTGTGTTTAATTATGGTATAAGCTAAACTAAGTACTAACTTAGTTCAAATGAATCATCTAACAGTTTAAATTTCAATTCGTGACCATGTGAGAAGTGCAGTGTCCTTATGTAATGTAAATGGAGCACAGGCTAGTTTGACTACCACTCTGGCCCAACGTTGTAGAATTACAACATGGACTTAACAAGCTCTAAATCAAATTTGATAAATGTTTCCCAAAATAACTAAATATGTATGTGTTCTAGACATTGAAATAAACACAAAAAAGAAATATGTAAGGAATTTTACTTACTTGAATCTTGATGACATCCAGTCATGCAAAAAAAGGAGATGAGCTCAACGCGAAGTTTGCAGGTAGAGTAAGTTCATGGCCAGATGACCGGACCTCTAAACACTTCTTCTATCAAATAACATTGTGAGGACAAACAATAGAACCCATTAACTACGTAAATGTGGTCTTGAGAAAAAAAAAACATTTGTAGGTATTTTTTTTTTATTTTTGAAAGTGATGTTGTAATTCTGCAACAGTGGGCTTTACAGGGTTAATTCATTCTGTTGATTATAAGTAGCATACATGTCTACTAACTCTCATTATAG
Source organism: Anabarilius grahami (assembly GCA_003731715.1). NCBI lineage: Eukaryota > Metazoa > Chordata > Actinopteri > Cypriniformes > Xenocyprididae > Anabarilius > Anabarilius grahami. Next base: position 6,242,435 of record RJVU01027559.1, on the reverse strand, counting down.
TGTTAGTAGAGTATTAGTAGACTGGTAGCAGACTTAAGCAGACAATCAACTAATACTCTAGAGTTAGTTGTAGGTGCAAAGTCACTTATAGTCAACAGAATGTTCAAAAGGGACCATCAAAAAATTGTTACCATACATTGATTATTAATATGTATAAAAAGTGTGACCTTAAAGCTTTAGTCCATATTTGATGTCCCTCGATAACGTCCCCTTCTCTTTCGCACTGAAAAAAATGACAAAAATAATAACTTCCATTTGTCCGACTAACTCTATTAAAGGTTGACTGAGCTACTGAATGGAAAAAGCTAACATTACTTAAAAAAATAAATAAATAAAGTCAAATTTTGTAGGCCATTTGTATAAGCAACTTAAAATATTAAACTCACAACATCAAGTTAAGGGTAAGGGTGCAACTAACAGGCTGCTAAGCATCACTGTTAATGCACTTGAATAATTTGTCATTTTTGGTGAAAGCATGGGGACGTGCATGACAAATGACAAATATCTGTTATTCAGGCTTAATAAATGTTTTAGCTTCATGCAGTGTTTTTGATTATATTTTCTTGTAAAAGTTATGTTTTTATTAGAGTTATTAGTATTCCCTTTGGTGTAGTTTCTTTCATTTCAATTGAGTGCATACAACTTGTTTTGGTTTATAGAAGTAACTATATCATTCAATATCATTATTGTAATGTGATGTAATGTTACTGTTCAGATTAAATTAAAGGGATAGTTCACCCAAAAATGAAAATTATCCCATGATACTTACCCTCAAGCCATCCTAGGTGTATATGACTATTTTCTTTCAGACAAACAAAATCAGAGATATATTTAAAAATATCCTTAGTCCTCCAAGTTTATAATGGTTGTGAATGAGGTTTGAAGCCAAAATTAATGCATCCATCCATGTAAAAAAAAGTAATCCATACGACTCCAGTGGGTTAATAAAGGCCTTCTGAAGCGAAGCGATGCGTTTTTGTGAGAAAAATATATATATTTAAAACTTTATAAATTCAAATAACCAGCTTCTGGTGGACGACCGTATGCAGAATGCGCAAGACGATTTGCGGCGGAAGAGTATTCTTTGACCTGACACACAACGTAATGATGAACATGGGGGCATAGAGGATAGAGCAAAACAAATCAGCGGTCACAGATTACAAGTCTAAAATGATCATTTTTAAAAAGAAATTTCGGAGGATTTCTATATAAGAGAAGAGGAACTTAAATTTGTTGCACAGCCCTATTTGTTTGAACGGTGAGAGGTGTCTAAGCTTACAATATTCCTACATCCTGCGTCATACATCGCATCAGAGGGTTACTCATTTGGTGCAAGTAGACTTGCACATTCAGCATATATAAAGTTTTAAATATGGATATTTTTCTTACAAAAATGCATCGCTTCAGAAGGCCTTTATTAACCCCCTGGAGTAGTATGGGGTTTTTTTTATGGATGGATGCATTATTTTTGACTTCAAATCGTGGCCCACAACCATTATAAACTTGGAGGATTAAGGATCTTTTTAAATATATCTATGATTGTGTTCGTCTGAAAGAAGATAGTCATATACACCTAGGATGGCTTAAGGGTAAGTACATCATGGGATAATTTTCATTTTTGGTGAACTATCCTTTTAAAATGCAAGCTTATTCTGATCCACAAGTGAAAAAAAAATTATTAGATTATAGAACTTATTATATTATTTTTGTTGAAAGCACATACCAACTTTGGGATAGTCAACCCAAACATGAATATTGGTAACCAAACAGTTTTGGTTTCCAACTGACTTCCATTATATGAACAAAAACATATATCATGACATAATTGTCATTTTTGAGTGGCTATTCCTTTAAGTTGATAATTTTTTTAGTTTTGTCATCTTTTTATTTATTTATTTTACAGTACACATTGCTTCCTGTCAAGGCCAATACAATAAGGGCAAAAAGTCCATAAATTCAGTTAATAAAGTTAATAAATAACAACAGCATATTCATTCTTGATGAACTATTGCTTTAAGACTTGTAGCAATGATGAAGAAACAGATGCTTGAATGCAAATTTGAGTGAAAGCCAGGGTGAAAAATGCAGTCATCAAACATCCTGAACAGCAGGGCTGCTGGGATTGCCCTGAACTGTTTTATCAGTTTTGACAGAAGCATTAAACTCCAGCAAAATCACAACCCATATTCAGATTTGTTGTGTATGTGTGTGTGTTAGCATAACACTGTCACTCACTGCGGTTTTAGGGGGCAGGGCAAGTGCTTAGTGTTCATTTCAGATATGTACTGGATAAAACATGCCTAGTCCGCACCATTCATAATACCTCTGCATTAATCACACATGTCAGCACATTTCCATAAACACTGATTATAGTCACAATATTGCACTTCCTCACGTTACACCGTTCCTTGTCTTGCTGTGAGGAGAGGTTTGTTAAGCTTTGCTCAATTTGCATGATGAAAAATGAAGATGATGTTTAAATTAAAATATATATATATATATTACATTATATTGAATGTTGCATGGATTTACATAATCACCGATAGCCTACTTGTTCCTGCAAAATGGATGGATATCAAACTGTCATTTAAAACAATAATAACAACAAAACTCCATTAGTAAGTGGCATATCGCTCAATTAATGAGTGGAACAAGTATAAACTGCTCATACATACACAATTCAAAGGTTTTTTTTTTTTTTTCAGCAAGGATGCATTAACTTGACCATGAAGTGACAGTATGTTACTATAGATTTCAAATAAATGCTGTTATTTTGAACTTTTCATTCGTCAAAGATCGAAAAAAAAGTATCATGGTTTCCAAAGAAATATTAAGTATAAAGATAATGAACTGAGAATTATGGAAGGTTGTTTTGGTGCTGTATGGAAAATCTGCTTTACTGGAGAGGGAAAAAATGCTTCCAGATCAAGGCCTCGTTTCACAGACAGGTGTTATATTAACAAACCCTGGTGTGCATCTTGAGACAAAACAATGGCACTGACATATTTTAAGATATGCTTAAGCAATAGATACAACAGTTAAAACAGCTCAAACATTTTCAGTCTGGGACTAGGTTTAAAGGGTTAATTCATCCAAAAATGAAAATTGTGTCATTAATTACTCACCGTCATGTCGTTCCACACTTGTAAGACCTTCGTTCATCTTCAGAACACAAATTAAGATATTTTTGATGAAATTCGATGGCTCAGTGAGGCCAGCATTGAAAGCAAGGCAATTTACACTTTCAAATGCCCAGAAAGGTACTAAAGTTATATTTAAAACGGTTCATGTGACTACAGTGGTTCAACCTTAATGTTATGAAGCGACGAGAATACATTTTGTTTGCCAAAAACACAAAATAACGACTTTCAATCTTTTGTTTCGAAAAAGTAGTTCGGAGCGCCAAAGTCACGTGATTTCAGTAAACAAGGCTTCATTATGTTAAAAGTGGTTCAAAATTTCAATGGTTCACGTGACTTTGGCAGTTTGATTCGCACTCTGAACCAATGATTCGAAACAAAACATTCGTAAAGCTTCGAAGCTTCATGAAGCAGTGTTTTGAAATCGCTATATTGTTGAATAAAGTCGTTATTTAGATTTTTTGGCACATAAAAAAATTATTCTCGTCACTTCATAACATTAAGATTGAACCACTGTAGTCACATGAACCGTTTTAAATATAACTTTAGTAGCTTTCTGGGCATTGAAAGTGTAAATTAACTTGCTTTCAATGCAGGCCTCACTGAGCCATCCGATTTTATTAAAAATAACTTAATTTGTGTTCCGAAGATGAACGAAGGTATTACGGGTGTGGAACGACATTAGGGTAAGTAATTAATGACAGAATTTTCATTTTTGGGTGAACTAACCCTTTAAGCTTTGTCTGTGAAACCAAGGGTATGCCAAATAGTGTCTTGCAGGCCTTTCTAAAGAATTGGTCACTACAATGAATAATTTATTTGAAAGGCCAGAAATAAAACTACTCATTCCTGTGCTCACTTAAAGGGATCTAAAAAGGGAAAATCTAATTATGTTACACAATGTACACAAAACATTTCCTGTGCCTTTTCTTTGTTTTTCTCCACCACATTCTTATATCTTATGTAGGCGGTGTTCTTCTGTGTAATTAAGTCTTTTAGAAAGATGTCTGCTTTTGACTTGGCAGACCCCTCAATGCAACAGGAGGCTAAGGAAGGACCAATTAATGAGACCCATTTGATCTAAAGTCACTAACTCCATCTATCACTTACCCATCCCTCCATTAAATATGTTTAGGTAATTAGACTAAATTAATGAGCAAAGCTGGGATGCAGCCTACCAGGAGTAATTGCCTGAACTAATCCACTGCCTCTACATCTGCAACAAATGAAACACAGGGAAAGCACTGAGTGTCAATATTTGCTTTACATTCAAACATACATTTTTCATTTTCAAACAAAATAGTCAAAATGTTACTTCTTGTAACTTTCTTTTTTTTTTAAATCCAATTTAAAAACAATTCCTTCCATGGCCATTCTGACTTGGTTTCCACTACTCTTACTTTGTATTACAGTCATATATTTTCTATTATTCTAATATTAACAAGCATCTGTTTGTATTCTCACCAACCGCATCAACATGCCCTGCACAGTAATGACCTCATGAACCATGCAAGAATATAAAACCTACTTTACACTCCAGCACTTCCTCCCTCTGGGTAAAATGGAGCTGTTCCTCTGTTTTTCAAAGAAACTTCCCTTCACACCAATGAAGGGAAAAGCCCAGAGGGTCCTCATTAACTCTGGGTTAGAGGTACGCTATACCCAAATCCACTCCCCCACACTTAGAGTCAAGACCCGCGAGGCTTTTTCTACATGCAAAAAAGCATGCAAGGAATTGCTCCGGGGCAGGCCAGCAGTAAAGGCCAAATTCAAACGAATGTTACTTTGTGCCTATGTAGGTAATCTAAGCTCACAGGTAGGGCCGATAATGATGTAAATTAAAAGTGTTAACTGTTGTAAGATACTGCTGAGACACTGGGCTTCCAAGGAGGAAAGATATTATCTGTTCAAGGGCTGAAAATCATAGCAATTTCCTTGTCTTCGAAGCCTCTAGGATTTGAATGTGTAGATTAATAACGCTCATATATGCCTCATTAAATGTCATTATTATGCCAGTCATTAGGTTAACATCATATAGTGTACTGGCGTACGGCTAATTGTTTGGGGGGTTTTTTTAGCTGTTTTCATATGATCACTTAACTTCTCTAGAAGACTATTTAGTGATTACTTTTTATTGATTGATTGACTTATTTTTTTAGGGGAGTACAAGTGGCACGTAGTAGTTCTCTTTATATATGTAAAATGTAAAAGTCTAAAAGTATACACCAATGAGCCAAAACATTATGACCACCTGCCTAATATGCTGTTGGTCCTCTGCATGCTGTCGAAAAAGCGCCGACCCACCGAGGCATTGACCCTACGAGACCTGTGGTAGGTGTCCTGTGGTATCTGGAACCAAGACAATAACAGCAGATCCTTCATGTCCTGTAGGTTGCGAGGTGGAGCTGCCGTGGATCAAACTTGTTGGTCCAGCACAACCCACAGATCCTCAATTGGATCTGGGGAATTTGGAGGCCAGGGCAACACCTTCAACTCTACTTCTTGTTCTTCAAATCATTCCTAAACAATGTGTGCAGTGTGGCAGGGTCTATTTTCCTGCTGAAAGAGGTCACTTCCACCAGGGAACACCATTGTCCTGAAGGGGTCTACCTGGTCTGCAACAATGTTTAGGTAAGTGGCATGTGTCAAATTTACGTCCACATGAATGGCCGGACCCAGCGTTTCCCAGCAGAACATTGCTGAGAGCATCACACTTCCTTCACCGGCTTGTCGTCATCCTACAGTGCATCCTGGTGCCATCATTTCCCCAGGTAAACGGCACACACATACAGTTCATGGCCATCCATTTGATGTAAAAGAAAATGGGACTCATCGGACAAGGCTTGGCTTAAAAATAACAGACTAGTTGGGATACACCTACACCGTGCAGCACGTTTCTTTTCACCGGAATGAATTTCCAACAGGTCAGCACCCTGAATCTCTCAATATAACTATGCTCACATATATGTGAATATAATCACTAGAAAAGATGCAAGACAGAACACAAGAATAAATGGAAGAATTAATGAGAGAATGTTTTCATTTTCACTCTCATGCACTTCATTTTCAAAGCATTCTGGTGGTCATTATGGAGGGCAGAAAGGAGCAAAGTACTCCGCAGCAAACTTTAATTTTCTTTATATAAAGTTCTGCTTGGAAATGTAAGATGATTCAGCTTTTTTATGAGTACATTTAAGGTAAATTATTTCTGCTGTGAAGTCTGCAGCGCCTAGAGCTTTCATTATCAGCTAGTTGACACTGTGACAATGTTGTGGTAGACTCAGTCCCATCAGTTTCTTTAAACTGATTACAAAAAGTAAGTCTGCGAATCAACTTCAAATATTATATAAAGCTATATTAAATACATGCCACGCTTTTACGTAAATTGGAAAAAGGCATGTCCCCTTTAAAAAAGTACCATGGGAATACCATAGCCTATGAATAAGGTAATTCAGTACCATACATTACATATCAAAGTACCAACTGATTTTATCACTTTACCATGGTGGTATGACCATAGTACTTTTTCTAAAGGTCTGTTGGAGTTGTTGGAGTAATAAATGGAAGAGAAAGAATAATGAACACTATACTGTAATCTTAATTAAATTCATTTACTAATTAAATTCACTGAGCCTCAGGAAGTCTGATAAATATGTTTTTCCTGTGGCGATATAAAAAAGACACAATCATCAATGGCTCTGAGGAATGAATGACACAGGGGAGGGGAAAGAGGGTGGCATAAAAAGCTCTTGTCAGCCCATTTACAGGTGACAGCAAAATACATGCTAATAACTACCCAAATGTGACAAAACATTCACCGCCCCACGACAAAGGCTCTGTATTTTTACTGTTACAGAACAAGAAAGGCAGAAAAGTAGGAGGAATACATTACCTGTATGTTTGTGCAGTAGATCAGAGGAAAACAGCATATCAGACAGGGTACTATACAAGCCAGATTCTACTTTTTGGTGATGAAAAGGTACTTCAGTTTGATTCAGAGTCATAATAGACCAAATCTTATTGATTGAGACAAGCATTCTTCAGAAATTATGGTGTAGTGTTTGTGATTGTGGAAGAAAAGGGGCTCCTAAACATGTTTTAGTCTTGCTTAAGTGTGGAAGCACAATAGGGTGTGATTGTCACAGACGAGTTCAATATCTAGTAATTAGGGCGTCAATGTTTCTATTCAGATTCGACAGCATTCTGGTAATGATTTTCTGTTGAAAGGACAGATTCCCAATGAAGGACAAATTAAACACACCCTTTGTGTTTGAGAGGGCTTGACATTAAAAATACTGTCATGTTTAAAGATTTGAGCATTGATGCTTTCAGTTCGTGGGCTCTGCACACCTGATGTAGGAGGCTGTCAGAAAATCTCACATATCCAGCAAATCAAAATGTCACAATCACACTCAAGAGAGAAAAAAAAAAAAGTGATAACATCAGTGATAACAAAGTGATAATATCAGAAAATTACTTGAGAATCAGGTCATTTGTATGTTAAAGGGAAAAGGAAGTATGTTTAAAGCAATAGTTCACCCCAAAATGAAAATTCTGTCATTATTTACTCACCCTCACGACATTTCAAATGTGTGACTTCCTGTAAGACTGTAATCTTTTGAAGCCACATAACAACGTTTAGCTCTGTTCCTCACTGATAATCTAGTCCTCAAAAGAGCAAATTAACTGAACTTGAGAACAGTGTCAGTTCGTATGCGAATGAATCATTCAGACTGATTCATTCAATTCAATTCAATTCACATTTATTTGTATAGCGCTTTTCACGATACATATCATTTCAAAGCAGCTTTACAGAGAATGCATGTCAACATTAAATTTAAAGAATGCAGTTAGCAAATAATGTAATAATTTACAATTTACAATCACTGTTAGCAGTTTAACTGAACGTAGAAGCAATGAGCTCCTGGAAAAATTAATTACATTAACAATAATCAAGATATAGAATTTGTGCAATGTGCATGTTGATCCAGATGATTGCGCCTTCTCGAGTCCTCGCAGGAGTTGGCGCCGTCTCTTCACAGGTGATGGTCATCTGAGGTCTTCTTAAGAGGCTGGATCCAAACTGAAGCTGATGTCCTCTCTAGTCACCTCGGGACGGATGTCCCGAGGCAAAACAGAAAAGCAAACGGAGAGTAATTAGCGTAGCTGCTGTTCATAACATTAAGCAAAGATAGTCATGTGCAATTGATCTGATATGAGATGCATTATGTGAATGCTTGGCTAAAGAGATGGGTCTTTAATCTAGATTTAAACTGGGTGAGCGAGTCTGAGCCCCGAATTCAAAAGATTTAACTCAACGATTTGCTTACAAATCAGACATTGTTACTTCTCTCATGCATTTTCATGAAGGAGAAACAGGGCGTCAGTGACATATGACAATCTTTGCAATGAAAAGCAACCTAAATTCTGGTCCATTTCTATTATATCCCTTCTGAATGCTTATAAACATTCTGGAAACACGATGCATTGAGAGTCAGGGGTTAAAACTTTTTGAATTTAAAGATCAAGGTAAATTGTTCTCTTTCGGGAAACATGCAAGCATCTTCTGTTGCTTCTGAAGG
>RJVU01027559.1:6218766-6233708 GCA_003731715.1 Anabarilius grahami | reverse complement strand
AAAAAAAAAAAAAAAAAAAAAAAAAAGATATTTCAACAAAATAAGAAAGATTTGGACATCTTCATCCTGTTCAAAAGTTTTCACTCCCCATCTCTTAATGCATTGTGTTTCCTTCTGGAGCATCAGTGCATGTTTGAACCTTTTTTAATAGTTGTGTTTGAGTCCCTCAATTGTCCTCAGTGTGAAAAGATGGATCTCAAAATCATACAGTCGCTGCTGGAAAGGGTTCAAATATGCAAAAGATGCTGGAAAACTGAAGAATCTGCAGGACCTGGAGGATTTTTCTGAAGAACATTGGGCAGTTTAACTGCTCAGAACAAACAAGGGACTCATGAACAACCATCACAAAAAAACAAAATAAAAACAATCGTGGATCATCCAGGTAACCACACACAGTATTAAGAACCAATGGTTCACAAACTTTTGAACAGGGTTATTTTAATAAATTCAGCTACTTTTTGTCTTGTGGACTATATGTTAACATATTTTATGTAAAATATCCAACTCAGGACAGTACTAAATAAAAAATACCATGTATTTTGTATGATCTCTCTTATTTTGTTAAAAATTATTCACATTTTCACAGATTCTGCAAGTTGTTCCCATACTTTTTAATGCAACTTTGTTGTGGTCAGTTTTTTTTTTCTCCCAACATTGATAATAAGAAATATCTCTTGAGCACCAAATCAATATTTTAGAATGACTGCTTTTATTATATTTTTGATAATAATAAAACAATATGCAGCCTTAACTTCACAAAGAGCTTCTATTATAATTATATAACTCTGTTCCAAAATCTAGTGAATTGCCTAGCTGAATACAGCCTAATATTTAGCGGCCTTTGAAGGAAGCATTCTAACTGTAAGTGAATTTATCTTGAAAGCTCTCCATAGGCAGCAGTTCTGCCCACTAATAGCACTAATCAATGGAGACTCAACAGGATTTGATTTTAGTTAAGATTGTTTTTGTATGTTTCTACTTTTCAATTTTGAATGAAATATAAGTTTATTTATAATCTATATCTCTTATTTTTCTGGGATTTCCTTCATCATGAGGGACCTATACGATACTACCTTGGCCAAAAGTGGTGTTGTAGAAAGCAGCATGATTAAGCTGCATACCTTTTCAGACAGACCTAATGTTGGCAGCACCACAATAATGCCATAAAATGCTGTCTCTGGTTTTAGGACACATGACACCATCCCTCGTCTATGCCCTGGCACCGAAGTAAGCCTTCAACCTCCTGCACAGTGGCTGGAGATTTTATGGAATCCTGCTGTCAGGCCAATCACTGTTGGTCCGTGTGACCATAATTACATCCTGTGGCTTAATAATAAACGTTGAGACTCTAGCCATGATCCCAGTTCATTTGCCCCCCCTGCTGTTAAACTGCACTTTAAATGGTTTTGTGTTACACAACGTTGCACTTGCTAAACACGTCAGTGTGCACAGTGCAATTTCACACTGCAGCTGCATTCATGCTGCATTCATTCTGCATAGGGCTCCTACTCCAGGCGCATACAGTTGTATTCTTGTGTATCGTGTACTCAGGTGCTCAGATTGAGCAGATATTTTCTCAAGTGGGTTATATGTGCTATATATAATAAGCTTACACTGCCCTCCAAAAGTTTGGAAATGCCCTAGAAAAGTGGGGTTTTTGACAATATTGGCATGAATCCTTTTTAATTTGTGATAATTTTGCACTGATAAAGGAAAACACAAACTACGAAAACAAATTTTAATTATATAAACAGTTTATACATAGAAAAATATATATATTTCCGATTCCTCAAAATATCCACCATTAGCAGCTATCTGACCTAAACTGGGTTCTAATTGGTTCATTGTATTCTAAACTTAATTGGCAATCAATTGTTGAAGCTATTAAGGTGTGCTGACCCAAAAATCTTTTACAAACCTGGGCCAAGTTTAAACCAGTACCCAGGCATCACAGCTGGCAAAGGGGCATGTCTGACTTTGACATGTATATATTGCCATTATTATGTAATCAAAATGAAAATTATTATTGCTGGTCTTCAATGATAATGTCAAGTTACTGTAATGTATTTGTACCAAAAAATGATAAGGATTTATGCTGATATCGACCAAAACCACACTTTGCCAGGGGTGTTTTCAAACTTTTGGAGGGCAGTGTATATTAATTATACATTTAAGATTTGAACAGCCTGTACAGAAGGTTTGGTAACACTTTATTTTATAGGGTCTTTTAACTAGTTGCTTATTAGCATGCATATTACTAGAATATTGCCTATTTATTAGTACCTATTAAGCACATATTAGTGCCTTATTCTGCATGACCTTATTCTACAGTCCTTATCCTACCCAATACCTAAACTTAATAACTACCTTACTACAGTAACTAATTACTAATAAGCAGTAAATTAGGAGTTTATAGAGGGAAAAGTCGTAGTTAATAGTTTATATGTGCTAACTATACTAAAGTGTTACTGAAGGTTTACTGTAACTTTATGTCATGCTAGAGTAGACTGATGCTGTCACAGTCTGTTTAGTTTCAGTTTCAGTTTATGGACTTTCTGTTTGCATTCTATGGTCACATGTTCTGTTTCCCGCCTTCATTATTAGTTCATCTGTATCACCTTGTCTTATTAATCATCCTTGTTATGTTTGCTATTTAGTTTCCCCCTGTTCACTCAGTCTTTGTCCGTTCACCGTTTTAGTAAGTTGTGTTGTTACTCTATGCCTGTTAACCTGTGGATTACGTAATTAAACTAGTATTTGGATTTATACTCCTCGTCTGTGCTCCTTCCCGCAACCAACAGTAACAGATGCATGTTGGAATACATTTAATGTGGGTTTAGTGTGCGTTAAGTGCACTGAGCTTTGGCATTTTTAAGACCTGGGACAGTCTTGTGCACTCACTATGCACTTACTTCCTGTTGCGCACACTTACTTCCTGTTGTGTTCTGGACAGGCCTTGTCTTTATGAGTGAGTCACTGAATCATTCATTCAAAAACACTAGGGGTGTGACGAGACAGGTATCTCACGAGACGAGACTCGAGATTGAGTTCACGAGACGAGACAAGATGGTGAAATAAATGTCTAGAAAAAATATTCTGCAGGTGTATTTGAAATGTTTTAACTAATCATCTTGTAATGAATGTCATTTCAGCTCTACTTTCTGAGTATGAATTATCATATGCAGTAAAAGACAACAATACTCAAGTACTGTAAAAGGTTTTGCCAATAACTCAACTGACTGACTTCTCTTCTGAATGATTTCAGTCTCTTCAGACCTTGCTGTACATGATTTATGAGCTTCTACAACTTTTGACCTCCTAACTGAACTGCTTTCCACAAACTGATCATAGAAATAAAACAGTATAAATGAAAATTTTAACACTTTACAATAAGGTCTCATTTATTAACATTAATGTATTAACCAACATCAACTAACAATGAGCAATATTTATAAACAGTATTTATAAATCTTTGTTTATGTTAGTTAATAAAAATAGTCATTCATTGTTAGTTCATGATCGTTCACAGTGCATTAATGTTAACAAATGAAACCTTATTGTTTGTGCTTAATAAGATTAAGAGAAAACTGTTATTCATTTTTATGGTAACACTTTACAATAAGTGCAACCATAATCGCACTCTCTCAATATTCAAAGTGCAAATAAGACCAAATTTTTCTTTGATACAGAGCTAAGAGATGGTTACAATTACACTGCCCAGCCTAAAATAGCTTTCATATTGAGAGGTATCTGTATTCATCAGGGAGCCGCTTTCAAAATGCGGGGTATTGAAATCGCGTTTGAATGCGCGCTCGCGTTTACTTTCACTTTCGTGATCGCGCGTACTCTGTGAATATGGAGCGGCGGCGACCGTTATCCAACTGAATTAAATGTTTTTTATTTAAATACAAAGCAAAACGACAGTGGAGGCGTAATGTAAACGTAGCGGTGGCATATTCTTTCCTAATCATCCTAACCACTCTGTCATGGCAACATCAGGAGACTACTTTTCGCCTCGACGAGAAATCACATTTTAGTCTCGCGAGATCTCGTAACACGAGATTTCGTCACACTCCTAAAAAACACTGATTCATCCAGTAACAAAATAAAATACTTTCTTGATAAATGAGTCCTTCACACATCTGATTAATTCAAAAAGGAACCATCATCACAATGACGTGCTGTCTGCTGTGATGTCTGAACTATCATAGCTAGAAAAAAGTAACTGGGAATGTTGTCTAAAAAGTGAATTCTTTGGTATTGCCTTTTTTTGTTATACAATCGTTGTTACACACTGGCAAACATGCTGTTTTTTTTTCTGAATTTAGCTGTGATTACAGTGGCAGCCTGTAAAACTTAAAATAGTCCTGATAATTAATGACACATTAGGTCTATAATATCCCTATAACCAACACTTGTCAAATCAATGGAACAATTCACGCAGCAGGGCAGTGCCATATATCAGTCTATGACCATCATAAACATCCATACATAAATGGAGAACCCCATTCCATCTAACATCTACACACCTATTTGAACAGGAACTCCACTCCTTCATTATGGCAAATTATATATGGCTCTGTCATTCAGTCTCACTTGTTTTGAGATCCTTGATTAATCTGGAATCTAGATTTCATCAATCTTTTGACTCACTTTGAAGGTTTAATCACTTTTGAATCTGCATTAAGGTGATTCTGAAAGCTGATTGGCTGGCTACCTCTGGTAATGATTGGTTATATGCAGAAGGAGGCAAATCTGTTTGTGCTTTTTTTTTTTTTTTCCTGACTGCATTTTAAACAGAAGCAAACAATGTTGCATCATTTGAATATCAATTCCGATTGGTCAGTAAAATTGATTAAAACAAACAAAAAAAATTTCTGATAATGTTTTGTTGAAGTTATGAAAATGTTATTTTACATTAAACCATTAAAGAACTGAAAACCCTGTTAGCTGAGTTTTTTTTTTTTTTTCCAGCCACACTGATGTTTTAAAACACATTACTCTTGCTCATATAATATTGCTTAAATACAATGCAATGACATTCATACATTTTTAAATATAGCCTAGGTGTCCAAATAACTTTTGGGGACACTGTAAAATGCAGTCAAAAAAGCTTATTTGGAGGCAAGACGAGCAGCATGTGCTTTGAATACTTTAACACTTCTCCAGGTCTTAGTTCACTCTCCTGCCTGACCTTCCAGTGGCCCTTTAAGAACGAATTCACAAACTACAAGCTCCTCTGGCCTAACCTGGTGACTGCTACCCAGTGTTTCTGTATTCTGGCCTCTTTCCCAGGAAGAAGCTGGCCTCTTGGCAAATTACTGCACAGGTGGTGAACCAAACTGAAGTACACACTGCATTCTGAAAACAGTATCTCTCTCTTTGAGCTAAAGAAAGGTGCCAGATTGTTTCTCACTTTCAAACTAAAGAAGTTAAATACATTTTTGAAGGCAGCTCTTTTGTGATTCTGCCACAACCTCAAACAAACATCTGTATATGCAAATGACCCCCCCCCCCCTTTTTTTTTTGTCTTATAGTGAAAATATTGCAACACAAACAATAAATAGACAAAATACACTCACTTGAGAAGAGAAATGGTATAAAATAACAAGACTTGTTTTCAGGGAATATATAAGCATACACTTCATTAAATTATGCTAGATTTATGCTTTAAACAAACAACAAGCCTTAATGTTTTATGCAATTTTTCAGATTATTTAATTTTTCAGTTTATTTTTTTTGTGATAGTTCAATTTTAATGGGCATGCCTTGGATTGTTCCTGAAAATTGGATTTCCAAACATACTGTTACGTGTGGCTGTAGTTGAAGAGACAAGGCAAACACAGACTTCCACAGGAACGGGGTTTTAATCTATGACACAGGAGATAGCATACACACATGTAGATAACAACGAGAACGGACAAGGAGTGAAGGAGAACACAAGGTATATATACAGGTGACTAACAAAAGGGAGCTAAACAAGGTGACGGGATAATTAACAAGACACAGGTGGATCAAATGAACTAATCAACAGAACGGGGAAACTAGGTCACAGGGGAAAGACTGGAACATGACATGTAACACATACCATATTTTTCAGAAAATATTTAGCATCTGACAATAATGGTGCATTGAAGTCGTGTAGTAAAGATCATATTTACAATTTCAACGCACATGAACGCCACCACAAAATATTAAATATGAGTGGAAAACACACCGGATGCACATTCTTTGTTCTTCAGTTAAAAAAAACAAAAACAAAAAAAAACAGCCTAGCTGTACTTTTGTGTAGTTAAATAAGAGAAGGTGTGCCTGACGTTAATTGCGTTAATGAATTCACTTTGAATTACAAGTCCTGGCACGTTTCAGATTATATATAAAAAAAACAAATAAATAAAGATTTTGATTTGAAAGACACATTTTCATTGACAGTCACTGATTGATCAGAAAGTAATTTATATGATTTCTCTAATATGCTCTTGAGAACACTTTGGTGCACTAAACTCTTGCAACATGCTATAGTCATGTGACGTGAGAAACGACAATGGTGGTGCAGAAGTGTCTGCTTGCACTAATGAGAATGGATAGCTGCAGGCTGAATGTTTTCTGCTCTAGTCCAGTCTTTTTCATCCCGGTCATTAATTGCTGATAAATTGCTGTGGTCTTCCTACTCACTTCCTTCTTTTATGCATGTTAAAGTGGTAATCCTCTCTCACCAGCCTCTTATTGATTTTGCTGATGGCAAAGTCAATTAAAGGTTTTTAACATTGACAGAATCAGAAACCTGCATGCATAACTCGAAACCCCAGGAAACCAAGCACTTTCTTGACAATATACTAATTTAATGGTACTAGGTGTCAAAATCACAATTAATGATGTAACGCTGAAGTCAAATGGCCTCATTTTTAAATTATACTTTCATTTTAGTTTACATTACTTTTTAACTTTGCCATTTTCCCTTTGTAGGCATTTTCAAATAGCAGAGTATAAAGGATAATGAAAAAAACCCCATGAAGATCGCCTCTAGTTAAAAAGAAAAATCTTATCTAAATAAATGCAGCTCAAAGTTCTCCTCAAATGCTACAGAATAAAGGTAAAGTCCATCACCCTAAAGCAAGTTAATTCGCTCTGAGGAGAATGTTTTAAGACAGCTTCTCTTTTCAAAGAAAAGCCAGAGAAGACGGGCTATTACAAAGAACAAACCTTTTTCTTTTACTTGCTACTGTCTTTTTCTCCATCTTTCAACTGAGGATTACCAGAAATGTTACATAAAGCACTTGCTTTAATGATTTTGCAGATCATTTCCCGTAATATGCCTGGAAAGGTCAGCATCAAATAAGCATGAAAAAGATGACAGGATAAAGGATCATGCTAATGAAAATTTCTCTGTCACTGATCATTTTCAAAATCCAGAGAGACGCTGTTTAAGAGCCTAAATGAGAGAACTGAGCAATTTCCGGAGATAATACAGATGATTAAAATATTAGTCATGAACTTTCGGAGGGGAAAAAATTTTTTTGTTTCAATAAGTATTTGTTTCTCAGTAAAATCTCTCAACATAATTAAACAATTAAAATTAGATACATTCACTTGAGAAGCAAAATTGCATAATATAATAAGACCTGTTTTCATAAAATATATCTTGAATTAAACACAAACCTCACTTAACAAGGCTTGATTTATTGATTTAAAAAACAACACAATAAGAAAAATAAACCTAAATCTTCAAGGTACATTATTTGAAACAATATTTTATGTGTTGTTTCTGGATATTTACATATTTTTAGTGGAAAAACAATGCTGATTAAAGGTGTGGTCACATTAGCAAAAGGTTAGAGTACGAGGGTCCGATGGTCAGAGGGTCCGAATAAGGTCTGATGTCAACAGTTGTAATGAGTTGGTGTAGTAAGAAACACACACAAATGAGAATAACTAAAGTCCTTAATTATAGAGGATTGTTAGAAGAACACAGGAGTAAACAACACATTACACATAGAAAATAACTGACAGTGGACTGAACTGAGTAAATATGCTGCAGATAACAAAGGAACTATATAACATACTGCTGATAATCATAAGTAACCATAGAAACTAACAGGGACATGATCAGCTGGTGATGGACAGGGATGAGTAGTCGTCATGGAGAGAGACACCACGGTGGAGCTGACGGTGGGAAAAGCCAGGGTGGAGCTTTGGCTGAATGCTCGGGTGAAACCCAGGGACCGACTGATGGAGGTAGGACCAAAGTGTGTGGAGAAACTGGTGGAGCAGAGAGGCCGACGGACCAAAGTGAAATCCACAGCCTGAAAGCCCAAGGTGGAGCTGCTGGCTTGCGTGAACGAGGCGGAGATGGAGGCTCGGCAGACTGGGGCGATGACAGAGAGCGAGAGGGTGACAGGGAAGCCAGAGGGAAGGAGAAGCCCAGTGGAGCCGAAGGGGTGAAGGGTCGAGAGGCAGCTGGAGGCCCAGAAGTCCATGGCAGAGACAGAGCAATGACTGACTAAGGCTGAGCCGGAGGGACGAGGGAGCCTGGAAGAGTCCTAGGGCTGATGGACCACGGCGGAGATGAGGGAATGCAAAGCGGGGCGGAGCTGATGGGCTGACAGGTAGAGGTGGAGACATGGACCTGGAGGTCTGAGGTGAAGCTGGGGACTCAACCTCATGCAGAGCTGGTGGCCGGGAAGCCAAAGATGGAGCCTAAGAGTGGTGGGGGCAGAGCCGAGGAGCTGGTGACACCAGTGGAGCCGACAAATCCATAACAAAGGAACTACATGACATACAGCTGATAATAATAACTAACCATAGAAACTAGCATGGACATGTTCAGAAACAAAGGAAACCAAAACTAAACAGAGCAGGGAAACAGGACAGCATCTATAAATAATAGTCTATAGAACTAAACATAACCATAACAATAGTGAAGCGATGCATGAAGAACCATTCACATATAAGCCACTTTCTAACCAAGCAGCTTTCTGTTGGTCAAAGCAATGAATTCATGTGACCAACTTGAAAATGAGCAAAATTTGATCCGCCCTCACATAAAACTCCCCACATGAATTTCTTTTGAAATTACTGATTTTGTCCACAAAATATTGCCTTCGAAATTTACCTTAAGAAAATTATTTTTAAATGTAAAAATGTACTACGTTTTTATGTATATGATATTCATATGATTATATGCCATGTAATAGATCCCAATTATAAGACGCTAATTGGGATTCAATATGCTGCACCACCACGATTAATTTTATTGAAGTCTACAATTATAAAAAGGTCAAATCTCTGTTCACATAAGCATGTAATTAGATATGTTCTACCTAAGCTGGGTCCAAAGGCTGTCAGCAGGTTCCTAGACAATTTCCCAATTGGGATCAGAACGATTAAATGGCGGGATACCCTTCCTGGTGATTTAGACACGGGTGACAATATAGAGCCTGGAAAAATGGCCCCTCTGGGTTTCAATTCACACTTTAATTACTCTTTTAATTAATCACAAATGTACAGAGCGGTGCTGTAGAACATCAGCTATCAAAAGTGCAGTACTGCTTTTCATTTGACACTTATGACACTAAATTTTCAGAATGTGATCAAACAGACTGGAAATGAGACGAAAGAAGAAAATGAGCTCAAAAACGTATCATACAACGCGCATGAATAAACTGCATACGATGACAAATAACATGTGCAATCACTAGAGCATGAAATCTCCTCTTTAAAAATCCACATAATTAGGAGTGCTGACAAGGTGCTCCTTTGTCCACGCAATGAAATTCAATTAAAATAAGGGGGTAGAGGAGGTGTAGGAGATGTGCAGAGACTTCAAAACCTCAGTCTGGGGATGAAATAGAATGTTTTTAAAAGTGTCTGTTATCATACGGATGCACATGGCTTGGAGTACTGGCAGCATTTCACAATTTGTCACAGAAATAGTGGAAAAGCAAAACTCTCAACTTTTATAACCAAAGTGGACAAAATGCTTTCAAAGTGAAAAAAGACAGAAAGAAAAAAGAAAAAAAAACCTGAATAGCCTCTGATTATCTGAACCTGAAAGGACTGAATTTGTTTGTGGCCAGTAGACTACCTCAGTGCCAAACAACAAAGAGCTATTCTGTGTCAGCAGATGTACAGTATAAGACCATCAGAGAAATTGGTCAGGATATTCTCATTTAAATCCAAAACAGCCTTTCAGGTGTCAGCTGATACACAATAGGGTCGGAGTGTGTTGGATACAGACCTGTAATATTAAATATTAATCTAGCCTTCATTCCAAAAAGCTTCTTTCCAGTGCTGTCTTGTTAGTAATCTGGAATAGCATTGTGCAGAAATAAATAATGTAGTGTATTGGTTGCTGTTGTGATTGACTGCCGAAATCACTAGACTAATGCATTATGTTATAAAAATGCAATTGTTTAAACCTGATGCTAAAATAAAAAATAACAGGAGCTTTACGAAGGTTCATGAATGCAAAACTCATTGATATGCCGCTGCTTCTGTCTTCTGTATAGACTCTCTTTAGCATTCATCAGAGTCCTCTGATGACAAACTGTCCGGCTTTCCTCTCCATCAAACAAGTAGATTAATGACTTCAGTTTAAATGCATGACTGTTCTGACCTATTGCTCTTCACCAGACAGCCATCAATAAAATGTGTGTGTCAGTAAGTGAGTAGTTACCAAACCACAGAGAATCCTGTATGTAAAAACACATTATTGTGATCTCAGATTAAGGACATATTTTGTCTTGGCTTGTGGGGTCTGTTTATTATAGTCATAGACTGTGGAGGTTTCCTGCAGAGAACATCAGCGGCTTACAGAGACCTAGTAAAAGCACAAACAGCAGTGGTGTGTACACTTAAGTGCTTAACATTAGAGAATAAAAACAAATAAAAACTGCTCCTTTAAATAAGGCTACATAAGTATTTAGTATTCATGTTTGGAAAGGCACATGATTACATATTCTGCACAATTAAACTTTCTTGATAAAAACAATATATGCATATTATTTCAATTACAAACATGGAACAAGAAACTGAAAAAGTCAAGATGCAATTAGTGTGTGGGGATTCTCAGTAATACCAGTAGGTGGTGACTGTCTTTATTAGTCACTTAACCCTCTGGTCCTCTTCGGTCAAAAATTAATGAAAAAGTTTTGAATTTTTGAACTTTTCTTTTGCTTCATCAGAATGGGATGAACACACTTTTATCACATTAGCTATGTGAACACACACACACACACAAAATATATCATGGACATGATTCAGATATGTTAAAGGATTGAAAAAAAATAGTCACACTTGGGTTCTTCGTGGTCAAAAATGACCGACATAAGAAAATGAATGGAAAATACGAAAACACAGAGAATCTTTTGGTGATACAAATTGAGCCAAAAGACTCAAAGAAGAGGTTGAAATCAGATCAGACCGAGATTTATTAAGCTGTGATAAAACATACCTGTTCATTTTTGTTACATTTTTATTGAATTTTGATGTTATGTGTAACAAAATGTCCTCCTCTGTGTTCAGGATTGACTGTAATAAAATTAATGCAAAAACTGACACTTAAAAATCAACATTTCAAACTAAAAACATCTAAAATCTTGACAAAAAGAAGTATAAATCCAAATCCGCAACTAAATAAAAATAAGTATTTATGTCTAAAAAACACTAGAGAATTTATAATCCACTTTATATAGAACTATATAGGAATCTAGTGGTTACACATTACATAAGTTTTTCTTTTTTACTCCCACCAGATGGCACTAATCAACCTACAAAAAAAAGAATTTTAAATGCCTTGGCCCTCATTTATCAAACAAAAGTAGAAACCAGCGTACATCTGAACGAAAAAATCTGCTTACGACAACGCTCACGTGTGATTCATTAAACTTTCGTATGTGGCCAATTCCGTCGCATAAATGAACGGGTGTTGATAAATGTGGCGGCTGAAAACAATCGTCATTTAAATATCACGCCCCAAATTTTAGAAGCCTCGCCCTATAGTTTATGACACAGAGAAACGTAACCTGGCCATGAAGAGTAAATCGCATGAAAAATACATTTATCTTACTCTAAAAACACCCCTCAACTTCGTAATTGCAAACAATAAAATTAATTTAAATAAAAATACTGGTAAATAAAACTAAATACTTACAAACATTATTAATATAGTATATAAACTTGGTTATTTTAGTACCTCACTCCACAGAAAATCATTTAACTTTATTTTATTCAGAACAGAACAAGAATGAAAAATAAGTAGCTATATATTATAAATTGAATCACAAATTAGGCTATAGTGGCATTCATTATAAAGCAAAACTGAATTGGGCTCACATAGCCTAGCCTACCTCACTCATTCAAGAAGAATCCAAACGTTTCCACATTCGCGATGTAACATTTATTGCTGGCTAAACTACTGTTACTTATGTAAACAAGGCTTTCTATTTCACTCTTGTTTCAATATCCACGTAAAACATCATCCTTCACATGTGCAAAAATGTGTTTGGTACGACTGGTACAGATGGATAGCGGACCATTTAAACTGAGCAGTGTTAATTTTGTCTGCATTTTAGTTTGCTGATAAATGGCTAAAATGTAAAGTTTGCAATGCTAGAACTGATATGTTGGGTCTGCATGTGTGAGTGAGGCGCCCGTGCGATCAATTGGATTTAATAAAATTATATACAATGTGAGTGTAGACTGTAGGCTACTATCCTGACTTTTTTCTCTTTTGTTTTGTTAATCTGTTAATTATTTCAGTAAGAATATTTTGTGTAGTCCAATTTTTTGATTCCTTGTAGGCAGGGGTTAAATTGGGCCGGGGCCGTCCGGGGCTGAGCCCTGGCACATATTATCAGGGCTCACTTTATTTTTTGAAGGGGCAAGAGAAATTAAAACATCAATAACAAAAATAGCTAGGAAATCACGAAAACGCAAGCATGATTCTATTACATTCAGTGTAAGTGGCGATTGATAATGGATAATAATAATCTATAATGTATAATGAGCTGACAGTAACAAGGTTGGGCTGTTGAGGCTCGCGCAGCCTCTCGAGGAGGAATCAAAACAAATGAGTGCAGCACAAAGAAAACATGCTGCTGTAAAAATTCAAAATGTGGAGGTTTTTTATATTTATAGCATATGATACACTTACGTAACATCACACGACCAAGAGTGCTGTTTTCCGCGTTATTGGAATCACGATTGAAAATGTGACACTACTTTTATACATTCAATAATAAGTTAAGTAAATTCAATACAAGTTAATAAAGTCACTTACATTTTAGTCACTTACATTACTGACTTTTTTTGTTCTATTTCAGCAGCGATAATAGTTCCAAACAAAGATCACAGCAGAACCATAGCGCATCTCTCACAGCGACACTCAGCTGTGTTTTATTACTGAATGATTTAGCGTTTTCAATGGCCCATTCCAAAACACCTGCTTCATTCTTGAATGAATCAGTCATTTGAACGAATCGTTTGAATGAATGACTAGGACAGTCACTTGCCGCCACCTACTGGCGGTTCAGTTTAAATTTTCCCAATTTTTTTATTTGTATATTCAAAAATATTTAAAGAATATCATAACATTATTTAATTCAGTTGTAATTTTTCAGTGTAAATTATTTAATTTGATTTGTAACAGTCCTGCTTTATTTTTCTTATTGAATTTATTGATCAAATGTAAAAAATTTAAAATAAAAGATGAAGCATGTAATAAGATTAGGGGAAAAAATGCCCTTGGGGTAAATATCACAAATATGCAGATATAAATATGCAAAAGCTGCTGGAACACTATTGAGAATATAGCCTCAGAATAAATTATATTNGGAAACGCCCACGTGACCCGGTGTCTCGAAACCTCATACCAAAAACTCCAATCCTATTGGCCGGTAACAGTCATATGGCGCGACCCGGAAGTATAAAGGCGCGCCGATGGAAGCAGTCAGAATTTATCGTCTTTGAGGGATTGTCCCGCAGGCAGCCCCAAGCATGGCAGGGTAGCGCAGAGTCTCGTTCCCTGTTCTCAGGGAACTATGGTTACATACGTAACCTGAGACGTTCCCTTTCGAAAGGGAACTTCTACTCTGCGCTGAATGCGCTTTGGGGAACGATATACCCACGCCGCCATGCTTAGGGGAGTGCATGCCAAACTAGAATGGCTGAGACAAAGGCTCAAAACAGTTTGACGGAACTGTAGCATCTCCCCCTTCGGGTTACACCTGACTGTCAGTGACAGCATTCCCTAAGGCCATCTAGCCCAAGCTGTACCTAAGAGAGGTCTTCCTGAGGGGGGAAGACCTAAAAAGGCCGCTAAGAGCTTCTGAGATCCACACTTCCGCAGACAGGGTGGTCTCTTCTAGGGAATGAGGGCAGGGCGCCCCAAAGGGACCCCGCCCAGCCACTAGAGGGGACAAAGTCACCCTCAATGCCACCAGGGAGGCTGACCTGGTCCTATCGTAAGACATGCTAGGTGTGAAGCCAACCCTGTCTAAACACAGAATCCCCAGACGCAGTCTCTACTAGAGGGAGCGGGTAGGAGTGACTGCAGTTTTTAGCGGCAGGAGCACCCCCACCCGTGCGTAGGGACGGGCATCCCGGAGAGCAGAACTCGCCTTGAGTGCTATGAACCCTCATATCGAGGGGAGTGTAATCCCGCTCATCTAGGATCTACTTAGTGCCTACTTAACGCACTAAGGAGGCTGTGCGCTAAAGCCTGACCCTTCAGGGAAGCACAAACCAGCCCACAGGCTGAAACCTAGTGGGAGGCTATTTTAGCCAACCACCATAATCAGCTTAGGGAGCTAAGCACTATTATGTACACAACCCAAAGGGAAGTACAAAACTCGCCTAATCAAGTAGACCATGCAATGGGCAAACACTCATGGAGGCCAAATAAGGGCCTACAGCATGATGAATAAACCAACAGAATATCCAGA
>RJVU01027559.1:6191448-6215144 GCA_003731715.1 Anabarilius grahami | reverse complement strand
CTACACTGAGACACATTATAGCTGTGCATTGAGTTGATGATTTATGTGCTGACTACAACCCTTCCTGCAAAAACACAGGCAGAGAACATCTTTAAGAAAGCTTTGTTTAGGGGAATGTGTATTTGTGTGCGTGTGTGTGCATGTACATGCAAGCAGAAACAAAAGTCTGTTCGGATGGAATTTTACTTGGACTGTGAACAATCAAGGAGGAATCTTTGAAATGTGTTTACAAATTGCCTGAAAATAGTAAATATGCAATGTAAATACAGATGATCTACAGGAGCACTGCAATCTATCTTTTCATAAATAAATGTAACTAAAGTTAAAATGCATCATAATATTTGCAGATTCCTTGTAACATCTGAAATTGGTTGTTTATCATGTGTTGTAATGCATTATACTTTCTAAAGGTGTAACAATGAATGACAACTGTATTTACAATTATTCATGAGACCATTCAGTGCATTATAAGGTGAATTACAATGTACAAAAATAGTAAAGTATATATATAAAAAAAAGTGAAAAATACTTTTATATTGCATTATACATAAAGGCTTTAAGTAAAGTGTTACCATATTTTTTTATACAGTCTTGATATCTAAAATATATACAGTATACATTCCAAAATGATTAATTATAAGACTTGTTTTCAGAGGTTTAGCTATTAAGTATAGCTTTTTTTTCATAAATCTCTCTAAATTTTGTTAGATTAAAAAAAGAGAGAAAAAAAGTATAACAATTAGCCAAATAGGTAAGACAAACTAGGTATTCCATAAAAACTAGATATTGTATAAACTATAAAAAATTAAAAGTGTTTTTCAAGTAAAGGGTAGGGTTACTTTTATGGATGTTGAGGTATTTTTAGTGAAAAAAAAAAAAAGGAATACATTTTCATTGCTTTTTTGTCACTTTATCAAAGCGGTAACGTAAGGTAGATTCTGCAAGGCGCAATGATAAGCCAGAAAGATCACAATATGTCAGGGCTTTATTAGACTGTGGGCTCAGTTTTCCCTGATCAAACGTGCTTTCCTGGATTAAGTCTTCTTCACACAGCAGGTGTCACAAAGTTACATCATCACTTTAACCAAACACATCTGGGTCTACAGAACTAGTAATGAGGTAAGTGTACAGGTTTCCTTTAAAAGTGTGACTTTATGTAACTTTCTCCACATTCAGTTGGCATATATCAGATAGGCCGAATCATTTTATGCCAACTTTTCATTATCACTTTAGAATTTGTTACTTTTATTTTTTATTTTTGTTCCACACAAGAAACTAAAATCATACAGGTTTGAAACAACACAAGAGCCTTAAAGAGGACCTATTATGCCCTTTTTCTAAGTCTTGACACTGTTTTGGTTGTCTACTAGAATATGTTTTTATGCATGTGTCACGAGTTGGGTGGTGTAGTATGCAATGCATGACGAAGGAGATATCTTCAAAAATATTTAATGGAACACCAGGAACAAGAAACAGGGGAAATACAACACCATGTAACAAACAATACAGGACGAAGACTGAACTGAAACTGAGTGCTTATATACAAAGGAAACAGGAGCAAACAAGACTAATTAACAAGACACAGCTGGTACAAATGAACTAATGAAGGTAACCATGGATACAAACAAGTGGCGGGAAACTCAACAAAAGAGAACATGTGACTAACAGAACATAGTGCAAAACAGACAGACATGTGACAATGATCTCCCCTCCCGGAAGGTGCGACCTCGCTCTAGAAAGAGTCCGACCAGGGAGGGGGGGCGGGCACCCTGGAGGTTGTGGGCAGGTGCAGATAGGTAGGATGCCTCCAGGGTGGTGCCAGCCGTGCAGGTGACCAGGGCGATGCAGGTAGTTCGGGGCACCATGCCGGATTGGGCAGTTTGGGGCTCCATGGCGGTGCAGCCTCCGGGGCCTTGGCCCAGACCCCAGGCTCGGCCACTATGGCCACAGGTATATGCCCTGCCCCCCCAAAAAAAAAATTCTTGGGAGGAGCTATGGGTTTCTGGGCTGGAGCAGGGGTGGAGAAGACACTGGAGCGGACTCAGAGGCTGTAGCCATCTCTGGGCTCCAGGACATCCCCTCATATTCCACTAGAAGGCCTAAAGGCACAAGTGAGGAGGCCAACTTGACTGAGGGTTCAGGCGTGGTAGCGGGCATCTTAACTGAGGGCTCAGGCGTGGCGGCGGCCATCTTAGAACGAGGCTCGGGAGTGGCGGCCATCTTAGGACGAGGCTCAGGAGTGGTGGCCATCTTGCAACGAGGCTCTGGAATTGCAGCCATCTCAGGACAGGATACTGGACTGGCGGCCATGATGGGATGACATAGGTGACTTACACCATCATATCCTTGACTCCAGTGAGTGAATCTGAGGCCTCTTTCCATCAGGATCCTGGTGAGGTTTTCAGACAGATCACGGCAAGCCAAGTCCATAATCCTCACTGCCATAACTGGATCTTTTGACACTGTGGCCATTTGCATTGGCAGTGCGGTTAGATCCATACCTTCTGTAATGGTCCTGTATTCTGTCACGAGTGGGTGGTGTAGTATTCAATACACGACGAAGGAGATATCTTCAGAGATATTTAATGGAACACCAGGAACAAGAAACAGGGGAAATACAACACCATGTAACAAACAATACAGTACGAAGACTGAACTGAAACTGAGTGCTTATATACAAAGGAAACAGGAGCAAACAAGACTAATTAACAAGACACAGCTAGTACAAATGAACTAATGAAGGTAACCATGGATATAAACAAGTGGCGGGAAACTCAACAAAAGAGAACATGTGACTAACAGAACATCATGCAAAACAGACAGACATGTGACAGCATGAATGTTCAAAAATATTATTTTCACCTCTCTTCTCGGTCTGTTAGTAACGCTCTGTTTAGTTCTGGTTTCTATGAAGCCCCTTATTCCGTAAACTGAAATGTGTTCTGATTGGTTGACTGAACCAGTGTGTTGTGATTGGTCAACCACTTTGAGCATGCCATAACCACAAGTTTCAACACACAACCAATTCAACTCAACCAGGCCTTGCCCCTTTTATGCCTTGGGCAGGAATTATTTAACACCTATATGTATGAATGTTTTGCCAATCATTATTACATATTCAGGTCTTTAGCGGCCCAGATCTACATTTTAACACGGATGGACCTCTACCTGTCGCGATAATATAAAACTCTCCTGATATTAGTGTAACAATTACAGAAGGATAAAATAAACCATTTTTGTTAACTTTTGGAGCTTGGAAGGATTCAGTTTGAGTAGATGTTTTATACTGTCCTCGTCAGAGCTCATTACCCAGTTCTTTTAGCATCTGGCTCATATTCACGATCTCAAACATATTCTCAAAGCTATCATTTTCAACATCTTCAAAATCAATATTTTGATTGCTGACAGCTTCACCATCAAGTGACAGTGACACTCGTATTTGATTGTGTTCAGTATATGCTCTGCACTAAATCGCTGAGCCATTTCAAGTTTTGCTGATGATATATTTGTTGTTGTTTTCTGCCTGCAGCAACTATGAGTGAAACATCATTGTGTATCAGACATTGCCACCTTGTGGTATAAAGGTGAATTGCACTTATTCAGTCGTCGAAGATTCAAATACTTTTGTGCAGAAAAAATATATTTACACTGTTACATACCTTGGGTCGTTAGCGACAATATAAAATTTTCACACAAAAAAATAAATGGGAAAACAGGCATTTATTTATATATATATTTTTATTTCTTGTTATATTGTTTATAATGAATTGATAGAGGAATACTAAGAAGGTTGATGTCTAACTTTAAAAATTGAATGAGGAGGAGGGTAGGGAATGATGTCCAGGGTCAATAAAGACCCGAGGTATGTGTTTATTGTCATGAGCCAGGTTTGATTACTCTTGTTTTTGGGTGTCTTTTCCCTCTCTCATCTAGGGTCACCTGACATTTAAGGGTTAAAGGAGGGATATTGTGACATGTATGTTCCCGGAAGCAAACTCAAAACTACAGTCGAGGTGTTTCAAGGAGATCAGAAACAGTGCTTGATATAGAGAATAACTCCTTGGATTTTGTGCTTTTATGCTAACTTTGAAGTCCGTTTTAATTCTCAAACAGCAACATTACACACTAAAGAAAGTTGAAATTGTAAAAAAGCAAAAAAGGACCCCTTTAATGTCATATGCATTTTTGCCTGCCAATTTATCATGTTTTACTGGAAAACTCAAGAATACTGAAGATGATTAAGAAAACTTTTCTGAAGTACATTTTACCAACATATTCTCAACATTTCACAAGTAATTGCACAAAATGTGTTTAAGTACTTAAGTGATGCTCTAATTAAATCAATCAATATTTACAGTTCATTTACAGCACATCCATTTACCCAAGCAGCTCCATAAATATCAAATAGCATATTGGTGCTTATCAGTGGTTCATACAACACCTTGGTAAGGTCTATCATATCAAGGGTTTTTTTGACAGATGATTCAAAACACTTGATAGATGTCTGGGCCTTCATGAATGGGTCAGATTGCTGCTTAGTGAATCTTGATAGATCTTATACAGTGGTGGTCAGAATGATTGGCACCCTTGGTAAATATGATGATCAAATGATTGGCACCCTTGGTAAATATGATGATCAAAGATGAATGTAAAAATAAATCTGCATTGTTTATCCTTTTGACCTTTAATTCATAAAATTGGCAAAAATCTAACCTTTCATTGAAGGAAAATAATTGAAAGTGGGGGGGGGGGATGTCATCACATTATGAAATAAATGTTTTTCTCCCAAACACATTGGCCACAATTATTGGCACCCCTAGATTTTTTATGAGTAAAATATCTCTGAAGTATATTCCCATTCATGTTTACATTTTTATGGCACACCAGGGTGATCATGGACATGAAATTGTCCAGCCATGGAGTATAAACATGAGGAAACACAAAGGCCAAATACTAATTAATCATTCATCACAATGAGTAAAACTAAAGAATATAGTTCTGATGTGCAGCAAAAGATTGTTGAGCTTCACAAAATAGAAAGTGGCTGTAAGAAAATAGCTGAAGCATTGAAAATCCCCATTTCCACTATCAGGGCAATAATTAAGAAGTTCCAATCACCTAAAGATGTTACAAATCTGCCTGGAAGAGGACGTGTGTTTAAATCATCCTAATTTTAAGTGAGGAGGAAAGTTTGAGTGGCCAAAGACTCTCCAAGGATCACAGCTGGAGAATTGCAGAGATTAGTTGAGTCTTGAGTCTCAGAAAGCCTAAAAAAAATTATTAAACAGCACCTACATCACCTCAAGTTGTTCGGGAGGGTTTCAAGAAAAATCCTCTGCTTGCCACCAGATGGGTTTGGTGCACACATGGATAAAAAGTGCCCCATGCCCACAATTAAATATACTGCTGGATCTTTAATGTTGTGGGCCTATTTTTCTGCTGGAGGTCCTGGACATCTTGTTCAGATACACGGTATCATGGATTCTATCAAATACCAACAGATAAAAAATCAAAACCTGACCGCTTCTGCTAGAAATCCAATAAGGACCAGCACCTAGACACGACGATAACACAACCCTGAAGTGTCAACTAAACTATCCCCTGCGAAGGCCTCCTTCCCTTTCCTTTCCCTATGTACAGATAAAACATTATCAAAAATATACCAGTTCACATGGATCTGCGGAAACGACTAATAATTCTGTATTATGCAGGCCAGACAAGTAATTTGGCAATGGCACTTTGAAAAAAAGACCTAGCGTCTGCGCACATACACATGCAAACGTGCATACCTTTAGACTAAACAGGTAAATGAAAGGCAATAATGCATTAAAAGTCTTCTGTTTTCAGTTAAAAAGGTGTAATTTAGGCGGCCCGTAATTAACGATTTTTACGACGGAAATGATTTAATCAAAAACTTACTTTAGCTCAATAACAACTTTTTCCTAGAGCTGCTGTAAAACCAAAACAATCTCTGTCCATTATCACTGTGAAGCTACTTTGAAACAATATGTATTGTAAAACATGCTATATAAATGATGAATATGACTTCAGAAATCATTCTAAAATTCTGATTTGCTGCTCACGAAACGTTTATTATAATCAATGTTAAAATGGCAGCTTAATTTTTTTGTGAAAATTGTGATACCTTTTTTTCAGCATTCTTTAATGAACAGAAAGTTTAAAAGAACAGCATTTATTTGAAATAAAGTCTTTTGTAAAAAATAAATGTCACTTTTTTGATTAATTTAATGCATTACTGCATCTACAAAGGAATTAATAGTTTCATTTATCATCCTGACCCCAAACATCTGAACAGCATAATATAGTTTGCTAATGTAGGCTTTCTGTTACCTTTTGCTCTCAGAATAATAATTTGTGTAAATGAGCAAAATGTACCGCAATGTTTTAAACCAAGGGCTTCTGCTAAATTTGATGACAACAACTCATGCATAACATGTTTAATTGATAAGAAGTGTCTAACACTGTGTGCACAAACAGTTTTGTATGAGGTTAAGTGATGATAGGTAAACTAGGTCATTACTACTGGTCCACAAATACTGCTCTGGCATTTTTGCGACCTTGAATTTATAATACAAATTTTAAGTAAAAGTTTAATGATGATATGTGAGAATCTTACATCTTCAGCAGACATTGTTAACCAACCACATGCACTAGGAGATATTGATATGAATATTCAAGGACTGCTATATGGTATAACAACATTTTACTGTAACATTGAAGCATCTTTTACTTTTAATGAATATTCATATGATTATAATTGTAAAAAATACATTCTTTCATGTGTATTCAAAACCTTCATAGTGAACTTGACCTTGCAATGACCTTTTGTGATCCAGGTTTGTTGGATAGCAGAGCATGGGGTGTCTTTCAAAGGAAAAAAACAGTTTGAGTCTGTCAGAGGTGATGGATACCAGCAGTGGAGAGCGGAGAGCTGGCTGCATGAAGGACTCAGATTGAAGGTGAATGAATGTCTTTATATAGCTGCTCTTCAATTTGAGCCTCACGCTCACAAGAGGAATGAGCGTGAGAAGTTGATGCCATTATGAATTGGGATCATTTTTCTTAGATACCCGTGTGACGTCCTCAAATACGATGTTTAGTGCTTTTCTTGGGTGAATTGTGTTTTATCATAATCAACTGAGAGTTTTAGTGGTGGAGGGCAGTGTTTCAGAGGTCGAGCTTAAAGGGATAGTTCACCCAAAAATGAAAGTGGTGTCATAATTTACACACCTTCATCTCATTTTAAACCTGTATGACATAGTTTCTTCTGTGGAACACGTACATGAAAAGAT
This sequence comes from Anabarilius grahami, assembly GCA_003731715.1. Taxonomy (NCBI): domain Eukaryota; kingdom Metazoa; phylum Chordata; class Actinopteri; order Cypriniformes; family Xenocyprididae; genus Anabarilius; species Anabarilius grahami. The sequence goes on along the minus strand of RJVU01027559.1, from coordinate 6,207,831 downwards.
ATTCTGAAAAATATTTCAGTGTTTTTTGTCGATGCAATGAAAGTTTTTAACCCCATTGACTTTCATTGTATGGACAAAAGCATTTTTTAAAAATATGTTTCAAAATAAAGGGAAGTCATTCAGGTTTGTAATGACATATATAAATGATACAATTTTTATTTTTAGGTGAATTATTTCTTTAAGAGTCAAAAGTTGCTGAGGTGTTCAACTCCTTAAAATCCATCCAAGGCTAAACGACACATCATCACAAGAGTTCATCACTCAGTTTCTCACTCCTCAACACAATCGCTCAGTGCCGGAATCAATCATACATAAAGGTCAGTTACAGTATGGCCATCACCTACCCACCTAATGGGGTCCTAATGGAGAATAGCTCATGAAACATGAGCCTTTTCCACAAAGGAAGTAGATGCATACTTCAAAACATTTTAACCTTGGACAAACTGTGCAATCAATACTGTATATCCCAGTGCTCTCATTCATCTATCAATCCATCTACTCTGCAGTGATATCCAAGCAACACCACAGAATTAAAACAGACAGATTAAAGGGAAATAAACAACCAGAGAGTCACTATGTTATTGTACAGCAGTTAACAACACCTCTGTCCTTTCCATACTAATTTTATTGTTAAAAACAACTGCAGAATTTTTAAATAATCATACAGACATTTTCCGTTCAACAACAGTCCGTCAAGCTCCAGGGTCATTCCGTATCAAATCAAACTAATTTCGGAAACTTCCTCAGCTCAAATTTTTGATTTTGTTAATATTATTTCTGTAGAAAGACAAACATAGATAGTAATGTAAGTCAAAATATTAAATGTCACGTATGTGTATTTACTGAGTAATCCATTATTTTGTAGAGGAGGGGTCAAAAAGTCCATTTTCACCTGAGATTTGGAGCCAAATTACAGGGGCTAAAAATACTTTATAAAGATTGCAGCGTCATTATTTTATTTTTACACAGATTGGTAGGTCTATTAGTGAATTCTGTTGACTCTTGCAATCTTTGTTGCATTATTTGCCAACAGTGACAGTTCAAAATGGGAAAAAAGCACTTTTTGTGTTATTCCTCAAGTTTGTATGCCTGTAACTCAAGAAGTATTAAAGATATCTTAAAATCCTTTTAGATAACAAACCTTTCTTTTGGTATCTTCATTTTAAAGGCAATCGATGGTTCAATCCCAGAGATATGGAGATCTTAATGTAGCTTCATGAGTACATTGGTAAATTGTACACATTTTCAAAACCAAATGTGGGTCACTTTGCATACAACTTTTTTTCTTTTAAAGAGGAATATCTGAAGCACAAATCATGTTGAAACTAGAATTGTATCTCGTTTTTTTCTATCAACTGCATAGAACATACCTGTCTGATAAATATTGTTTTTCAAAAGTTTGCATGCCTGTCACTCTAAAAGTATTAAAGATATCGCAATATATTTTAAGATTCTGGTTCTTCACAAACTTTTCTTTTGAAATTTTCATTTTCGAGGCCCTATAATGTTTAGTCCCATAGATATGGGGATCTCAATGTGGCTCAATGCTGTTGACGGTAGCCATGTCTTCCATAGTAGGAAAAAAAGTACTATAGAAGTCAATGGCTACAGTCAACTGTCTGGTTACCAACATTCTTCAAAATATTTTCTTTTGTGCTCAACAGGTTTGGAACAACTTGTGCATGAGTAAATCATGACAAAATTTTCATGTTTGGGTGAACGATTTCTTTACTTGCTTGATCATTTTAACTGTAGTATTATTAGATATTGCATTTAAAGTCAATAATTTTAATGTGCAAAGCTACAAATTCATCATTACATTCATATTTCTGTCATGACAACTCTCAGAGTGTTTGGCATGGTAATGGATATGAAAATGTTAATATGTTTGGTCTTGGCAGAACAGATCTACTACACTGCTGCCGCTTCTATTATTGCTGCTGCAGCTGTATAGCCAGTACAGGACTTGCTACTGCCAATACATACACAGCTCACTGCTGTGAGCAATCAAGACATGTTGCTGCTGTACAAAGCATACATTAATTTCCCGTTGCAGATCTATAGTATACAGATGGAGCTGGGGAAGGTGGAGGGTTTCTGAAAACGTGCAAACACTGACCAAGTATTTGAAAGTTGAGCAGTAAGCTCTTTGGCTGCTGATGCAACAGGAACCAAATCAGCTGTGCCTGGTATGATGTGATTGCAAGCAGATTGAGTTAAGGACTCTTCAGCCTGCACCATCTAGAGTTTCATGACAGAACTTTGTATTTGAATACATGACATACAAGTTTCAACAGAAATTGCTTATTTTTTATAGTATATTTTAATTTACAATAAATGCTTGGCAGTACATTCAGTATAACACTTATAGACAATAGACTTAATTATTAAATTACATATTAAATCCTACTTAAATGGGTCAAAAAAAGCTCTCTACACTCATAAAAATAAATGTTCCTAAAGAGGTTTTCGTAGTGATGCCATAGAAGAACCATTTTTGGTTCCCCCAAAAAAACCTTTAAGTGAACAGTTATTTTTCTTTGTGTTCAACAATACATCGTATGGGTCAAAATTCAAAATTTTTCTTTTATGCCAAAAATCATTAGGATATTATGTAAAGATCATGTTCCATGAAGATATTTTGTAAATTCCCTACCGTAAGTATATAAAAAAAAATATTTTTGTGAGTGGATATGCGTTGCTAAGGACTTCATTTGGACACCTTTAAAGGTGATTTTCTCAAACCATACATCAATGGAAAGCTTATTTATTCAGCTTTCAAGGTTTTGTGGTCCAGGGTCACATTTGTGCAATGAAAGGTTCATTGTATGTTAAAGGTTCTTCATGGAACCACTGATGCCAATAAAGAACCTTTATTTTTAAGAGTATAAAGCTAATTTCATTTGCAATAACATTAATTACTATAAAATGTTTCAGACTACTTTTATTAAGGTTTTTGCCATTTTTTGTCAAGCTTTTTGGAGCTTGACGGATGTTGTTGTATAGGAAAGAGCTGTGTGAAGATTCATCAAAAGTACTCTTTCACTGTTCCACTAAAACAATAACAGCATGTGGGTTTGGAACGGCCAGAGGGTGAGTAAATAATAAGAGAATATTTGTTTAGTAATTGCTTTTAAAATTGTATTGGTGAGCTATTCGTTTAAGATCACACCATTAATGGTCAGATGATGGTTCAAGAATGTGAGGGTAAAAGTTCAATGAGTGAGTTACAATTACAGATCAGATTCTCTCTCTCTCTCACTGTCTCTCTCTCTGTGTGTTTCCTTCTTTTTCTTAACTCCAGAGAATGCTGAGCTGCAGAGATAACGGGAGCTGCAGGAGTAGAAAATCAGCTTCAAAGAGCTCAGCCTCTTTTCATCTCCCACAAACACTTCAGATGAGCAGCTGAGAGAGGGAGGAATGAAATGTAACCTTGATCAAAATGATGCATGTTCAACCGGTGCAAATTTTGTTTGTGTGTGTGGCTTGTGGGTGCACTGCATTGCAACATGAGATTCTATTTAGGCATTTAGTTACTGTACACTTTAATTTATTTGATGAAAAATGACAGTTATGGTGATACTGATGTTTATTATAATTAGATTGATATTTTGGCCTCTTACACTCTAAAAAATGCTGGGTTAAAAACAACCCAAGTTGGGTTGAAAATGGACAAACCCAGCGATTGGGTTGTTTTAACCCAGCGGCTGGGTTAAATGTTTGCCCAACCTGCTGGGTAGTTTTATTTAACCCAAATATTGTTTAAAAATTACTGTATTTCTTGCTTAAAATGAACCCAAAATATGTTGGAAATTAACATTTATTAATATGTTTAATAAACAAACATTTATTCATATTTTTTTTGAATAATATTTAAACAATAAACATTTATTAAATTGCTCATTAATAAATGCTCATCTTTTTGATTATTATTGTTGCCTCTAGTAATTATGAGTCAGATTTTTAATTTCCAACCTATTTTGGGTTAATTTTAAGCCAGACCTATAGTAATTTGTAAACAATTGTTGGGTTAAATAAAACTACCCAGCAGGTTGGGCAAACATTTAACCCAACTATTGGGTCAAAACAACCCAATCGCTGGGTTTGTCCATTTTCAACCCAACTTGGGTTGTTTTTAACCCAGCATTTTTTAGAGTGTACAGTCAAAAGTGTCATGTCTCTTCAGATTTTTGTTTCAGAAAATAGAATTTATACACTTACATTTGTCAGTCCAAATGAATCACATCTCACCATTTGCTTTACTTAAACTTAAAATTCCCCCTCCCCCTCCAAAAAAATTTTATTGGTTATTGTAGTAAATGACAACCATACAAATGTGGATCAAACTCAAATGGATCTTCTCCATTTTCAAGATGATATATGGGCTAAATGCTAAAGATATCAAGAGAAGCATCTTTGAGTGACAGCTGTAACACAATTAAAAACACTATGTCCCTCTAGCTGAAAATAAAGAGGACAAAACTTCTAAGTGTGGCAAAAGACCATTGTTTTACAGATCAGCATCAGATGTCCACTCCTGACAGGAATAGATACATCAGCTGTTAAGTAATCAGAGTTGACATTTAATCAAGGTCCTAAAAGCCTACTCTTCTCTATCTGAAACAGGCATAATTGATTCACCATTGTAGATTGACTAAGCTAGATGTTGTGACAACTGGACCTGAGAAGCGGAATGACCATTTAAACCCTCTTACATTTAAATGCAGTACTGCAAACTCTTTCTTTCATATTTTGTTTACAATTCTTTAAAGCAAGTCTTCACAAACTTGAAATATGCTACAATCTGGGGGTTCCTGTAAGAGAATCTCTTATATCTGCCATGTGCTCTGCTCGATAAATCCTCAACAGCCGTGTAGGCCCTACAAATCCAATCACATTGTTGAATAAAAGAGATTGGTTCTGACTCCTGTTGTTAGTCCTCGGAAAGCAATTGCTTTATCAATAATCATTTGAGCAGGGAAGCCAACAAAGTAAGACACAGGAGTGGACATACATCCACAGCTGAAGGATGAAAAAAAGAGAAGCCATCTGTATTATTGTTTCAGTGCAGTGAGCTTTCATTCTTCAAATCCAATGTCCAGTCTGTCTTCAGTGGAGCAGAGAATTACACAATACAGAGCACTAGGCCCATTTCACGTTCTTTTGGCTATAGGCCTCACTGCCACAGTGACAGAAACAGAGTCAGTCAGGTGCTGCTTATGCAATTCACGATTTTAGTAACCAAAAATCTAGAATCTACATTCAACTACTGCAAAATGGAATTTATAATTATTCCATTTTTAAAAGTTTTGGGTCAGTATCCCAATAGAATACTTTCATTCAGCAAGGATTCACCAGTGGCATTTATAATCTTACAAAAGTAATTTTTTTAAGCAGCACAACTGCTTTCAACATTAATAATATTAAGAAATGTTTCTTGAACATCAAATCAGCATATTAGAATGATTTCTGACACTGAAGACTGCAGTAATGATGCTGAAAATTAATCTTTGATATTACAAGAATAAATTACATTTTAAAATGTATTAAAATATAAAACCATTACTATAAAATATACAATACTTAATTGTAATAATATTTCACAATATTACAGTTTTTACTGTATTTTTGAAATATACAGTATTACAGTATTGATGAGATCCTAAATGTTAAATTTCACATTTTCTGCAAGTGGTTCCCATACTTTTTCATGCAACTTATATATATATATATATATATATATATATGCATATTTTGCAATAAACCTATTGTTTTTATATATATAAATCAACATTTGTAAATGAGTAGTTTTATGTTTCTCCATCGATTTTAATTATGCTGTTTGTAGTGTTATGATTGGCTGTCTATTTTTTCTGCTGAAAATTATTCTGAAAGTGATTCCAACATAATTTATTTTTGCCATTATCGTTATAGTTGTGGTGTGGACTGTGCTATTCTTTTATATTTAGAACGATTTTTAGAACTATATTTTATCGCTATTATCATAGTTATCGTCCTTGGTGTGAATAAGTCTTTACAGTGGTGAAATATTTCTTGAAACAAACAAGAAATACACATTCTGAGACATGAAATAAAATGAATAACTTGGAATTTATTAACATTAAATCATCCTTCTCCATATTTCAACTCAAAATTTTGGGTAGGCTGTGCCTCTCTTGCCAAGCCACCACTGCTTACATGTTATATACACAAGAAATGTTAAAGGATTAGTCCACTTTTAAATAAAATTTTCCTGATAATTTACTCACCCCCATGTCATCCAAGATGTTCATGTATTTTTTTCGTCAGTCGAAAAGAAATTAAGGTTTTTGATGAAAACATTCCAGGATTATTCTCCTTATAGTGGACTTCAATGGCCTCCAAACGGTTGAAGATCGGTGAAACGGTGAAAGAATGACATGAACATCTTGGATAACATGGGGGTGAGTAAATTATCAGGAACATTTTATTTAAAAGTGGACTAATCCTTTAATGGAAACATTGAAGAACCAGAACTGTAAAATTCTTTACAATTCCCAGCCCTAGTTATAAATGGTTAAATAAAAGGAAGGAAGACATGGCCAGTCACAATTCAGTAAACAAACAGATGTAAGAAAAAAACGCAACTGGAATTCTGTATGCAAATGTTGCAAGGACTTTGCAGTTGGTTGCATTTAGAATGCTGTACATTCCATAGCGTAAGCCAAATGGATAATTTGAAACATTTAATTTTAAATAATATTAAAAAGTATAAATATTACAAGAACAACAAAAAATCTACAAATCAAAGCCTGGATGAATATGTTGAATGTTTGCACTTCAGAAATCATGTCAGAGGTTTAGAACAAATCCCAAACCGGAATGTTGGAGGAATATCAATATATCTGCCTTGCAAGCACTGTAAGAAAACAAGCACTCTTCAAGTTGATTCCCATTGGTCCATTCTGCAGACCTTGTTATGGGGAGCACTAAGTGGAGGGAGATGAAAACAGAGGGGGGCTGGTTGGATGCAAATGCATTGGCTGATGCATACACTACCAGAAGAAATGAAGTGAACGAGAAAAAAGAGAGGGAGAAAGAGAGAGAGCGCCTTCTTTTGCATTAATTTAGAAACATGTGCAGTGCAGTGATAAGGAACATCATTCCTCTAGCTCATTAATCTAGTGTAAACGCCAACCTGCCATTTCGTGTTGTAACCCCCCACCCACTTTTTACCACCATCCTCTGCTCCACCCTACTACAGGCACATAAAGCACCTGACTTCCTCCATTAGAATAAGAGACATTTATGTTCTCCTGCCTCATTACAAAACCTCTATTCTAGCAACCTGAAACTGAAGGCATCCAGTGAGTGCATGAATGAGACGGAAGCTGTATTCTACAGTTAAATCTGTCCCATAATGATATAGCACACAGTTGAGAGGAGAGGACTGTATTTCCTCAATAAATATGCCAGACTGGTGTGATTACGGCAGAAAAAGATTAGGTAGGCTACAGACTCTCACATATGTCTCTCTGAAAACGCCAGTGGACACTTTCATTAAAACCAAGCTGTAGGCAACCAGCAAGGTGGCAAACACAAACAAGGTGCAGTCGTCCTTGCACCAAGATGGGCTTTGAGAAATCATATCCATATATTTATGAGACTAAATTTTAGGTTTACAAAATGCAGATTCCATGATGATATAAAGTTACAGAGACCGTAACATCCAACAAAGCGAATAAATAGTTTAAAAGGGAAATATATATATATATATATATATACACACACACACCGATCAGGCATAACATTATGACCACCTTCCTTAAATTGCATTGGCCCCCCTTTTGTGGCCAAAACAGCCCTGAACCGTCGAGGCATGGACTCCACTAGACCCCTGAAGGTGTTCTGTGGTATCTGGCACCAAGATGTTAGCAGCAGATCCTTTAAGTCCTGTAAGTTGTGAGGTGGGGCCTCCATGAATCTGACTTTTTTGTTCAGCACATCCCACAGATGCTAGATTGGATTGAGATCTGTGGAAATTGGAGGCCAAGTCAACACCTCAAACTCGTTGTTGTGCTCCTCAAACTATTCCTGAACCATTTTTGCTTTGTGGCAGGGCTCATTATCCTGTTGGCACCCTGACTGGTCTGCGGCTATGCAGCACCATATGCAACACATTGCGATGCACTATGTATTCTGACACCTTTCTATCAGAACCAGCATTAACTTCTTAAGCAATTTGAGCTACAGCAGCTCGTCTGTTGGATCAGACCACATGGACCAGCCTTCGCTCCCCACATGCATCAATGAGCCTTGGCCACCCATGATCCTGTCGCCGGTTCACCACTGTTCCTTCCTTGGACCACTTTTGATAGATACTGACCACTTCAGACCGGGAACACTCCACAAGAGCTGCAGTTTTGCAGATGCTCTGACTCAGTCGTCTAGCCATCACAATTTGGCCCTTGTCAAACTCGCTCAAATCCTTATGCTTGCCCATTTTTTCTGCTTTTAACACATCAGCTTTGAGGACAAAATGTTCACTTGCTGCCGAATATATCGCACCCACTAACAGGTGCCATGATGAAAAGATAATCAGTGTTATTCTCCTGTCAATGGTCATAATGTTATGCTTGATCGGTGATAATGTTCAAGTCTGATTTACATTTAATGACGTTAAGATAGACGAGCAAAAATGGTTTAAATTTGGCAGTAACTATTTTCCTGCACTGCTTTCTGTGTTTACAAAAAGCATTTTAACAAGACAAACCTTTGCTGATATGGGTTGAAATTAGTAAGTTGAAAGACTAGGAACATTTAGTTATTTTATTACTAAATGACATCAGTAAAAGTGCCCCCACGTACTGGAGTTGACCCTAAGAATGACAGAAAGTCTGGTACATGTTTAATATCCCTTACTCTTGCAATATGAAATTCTATTTTGGCCATAAGTCAATGTCGCCCTCAAAAACCCAAAGCAATTGTTTTATTACAGACTTTCTATGTGTCAAAAGCAATTTTAACACTTTTTCAGCTGAGGAAATTCTCATAAAAGGGTCATGACTGCAAAATGCAGTTTGCAACCCATTTTACTTGGGATATTTCTGATTGAAACAACTAGGAGAAACATAGAGTTGTTCTTGATTCAGGGATGCAATGGATTGTAAAAAGTAGGCAATACATACTACAGCTAAAATAATCCCTAAATAGCTATTTCACAATAGGTTAACACTATCCGGTTGCCCACATGTGCTGAATGCCGAAAGGGGAAAAAAGTTTTTTTTTTTTTTTAGTTTAGGGTCCAATTCTCACTATTAACTAACTATTAACAACAATTTTTGCCTCAATAAACTCCTAATTACTGCTTATTAATAGTTAGTAAGGTATAGTGTTAGGTTTAGGAATTGTTTAGGATTAAAGATGTAGAATATGGTCATACAGAGTAAGACATTAATATGTGCTTTATAAGTACTAACAAACAGTCAATATCCTAGTAATATGCGTGCTAATAAGCAACTAGTAATAGTGAAAATTGGATCCTAAACTAAAGTGTTACCATTTTTTTCTTCTTGGAATGACATGTACCAATTCTTATTGTTCTTAATATGGCCAGGAATATGCATTCAGCACAAAAACCAGGCTACAATCAATCAATCAATCAATACATACATACATACACACACATAATAGTAATTTCATGTTGACTATGACTACATTTGTGTACATAAACCAACAATTAAATATAGTCATAAGCAGAATACAAGAATGTAATGTATTTGAACCACATTAACTTGTAAATATATATATATACATTTCAATGATATATAATTTTTTTTAGATGTGACACAAAGTAGCCTCTCATATGTATAACAAATAATACATGACAGCTGTGGTTGCTTTCATTGTTTGTCTAGTTAAATTTCCCCATCTATATTTTTCATTGTACTTATAATTATTTTGTATTATTTATAGTAAAGGCACATTTTCTTGATGCGCTATATGAAAAACCGGCAGTGAAATGCCACTGAATTATGATCATTAAAATCGTGTTAATCATTTTAACACCAAACCTCCCCATTTTTCTCTCATCATTTTTCTCCAGAGGGAGGAATGTAATTCAATTAAGGATTTATTAACATCTCTGCTCTTTGTCCTGTGTTAATGAGAGGCTAATGAGGGCACTTTGGACTCTGCAAAGCCTAAATGGGCCAATCATAAATACTGCATTAATATGCTGCTGGACTCCTGTTAAAGGCTTCTCTAAATGGGGATGAATTCAGGCAGTGTGAGGGAAAGCTGAGGCTAAATGGGCTCTTATTTCCACAGAGCCTGAGCGATGCATCTCCAAATTCATTCCCGCTACAGAGACGGGTAGCTGAGACAGTTATGCTTTTGTGTTTGCGACCGCACTGATGTTGTTTCATATAATCAGATTGAGAGTCTTCTGAGCGAGAGGGAAGAGGGGACAATGAATCTTTTCTCGCTGTTCGGCCGGCTTACTTTTTGACAGATGCAGCAGCGTCACCCCTCAGAGCTCTCACTTCCTTGGTGGATTCCCGACAGCTTATAAAAATCATCTTTTACACGGCACTAATATCTTTATGAATAATGGAGTATGAGGAAATGAGACACAAGTGGAAAGATGTGTTAGAAAACGGAGAGCAAAATTAGATAATAAATCCCAACCTTCCTTTAATGTATGCAATAAATGTTAGCACAGTTAAATATGAAAAATGACAATTGCATCCAGTCTTAAGGCCTGTTCACACCAAGAATGATAACTATAAAGATAACTATATTCACGTCCACATCAGCTGATGATATCTTTCTGTTTATTCTAACCGCGCTGCTGTATTGTCATCTGCTGCTTTAAATGCTTGAGCTCTTAAAGCGGAATGGATTCTGATGTCAATGTTTTAATCATTCATCAGCTGGAAAAAATCATTCTGAAAGTGTTTACAATTATATAATTTCTCTGAGTCGTTATCGTTATAGTTGTGGTGTGGACTCTGTTATTCTTTTATACAGTATTTAGAATGTTATTTAGAACAATATCTTTATCGTTAGTTATCATCCTTGGCATGAATGGGCCTTTAGCCATGAGTTTTGTGCATCTACCTGTTAAAAAGCAGCCAGCCTTGTTGCCATAGCTATAAGTATATATCAACTTCATGGTATTGAGCAATTCAATTACAGTAACATGAAGCTAAATGAATGAATAGTGAACCTTAAACTTCTCTGCAATCTATGAGCATTCCTGTCGGTATTGTTCATTAAATGCTGTGTGCTGGGGTTGAAAGTAAGCCGCAATCAAAGTAACAACATTACGTGGTGTACAATGACGGCGAACACAGTAAAGTGGTTGAGAAGAGCCCTAGAGAGGGATTATTTAATCATAAAAATAAGGATTGATGGAGTCAAGGAGGTGTGTGCTATATGAACGAGAAAAGCATATGCACTGAGAGGTTTTCAGATGTCAAAAGAAGCCCTTTTCTGATGCCTTGATGGAAATTTATGGCATCGGTGATGAGGAGCAGTAGGCCTCAGGTGTGAGTCAAGCCTCCTCTTGAGTTTTCATGCATCCTTGCTGTATGCAAGGCAGGCGGAACAATAATCAGCGCCATTTCCACCATCATGTATGGTAATACGGCATGCTGAGATAAAAAAACATGAAGAAGTAGAGGAAAAAATCGAAGGGTTTCTGAGGGCCAAAGCTTCATGGTGACAGGATGAAAACAAATAAATGAAAAATGCAGTCTGCCCACATCCTCTGGGTGACTAAGAATCCTCTGATTTGTTGAAACATCAGTGCCAAATAGCAGATAATACATTTACATTTACCAGACGCTTTTATCCAAAGCGTTGGGTAAAAAAGGCTGTTGTCTTCTAATAAAGGTTGTTTTTGACAAGGGATATCAAAGCTAATTTACAATTGTAATTTTCTTGGCTCTATCTAGCCCTAACCTCTCGGGTAATTTTCTTTTCACTTGCTTTGACCTTTTTGTTGTGTTGCTAATGAGTAGGCCTACATAATACAAAGAGAAATCAGACGGGAACAAGCTCGTGTTGGGACAACTGAACTTTTATGAATGTGAACTGACATCCAGTTTTATAATCTGATGATTTTAAGTGAATTGACCAAACAGAATTGCACCAATAATGACTGTTTTCAAATCAGTTTTTTTCTCCTGAACACTCCCCATTGAAACATGCTATGGGGAGCATGTCAGTGACTTATTTTTTCATAGACACTGGAAACATACATTATTTATTTGTCTATACATCAAAAAAAAAAAAAAAAGAGAGAGGGGGGAAGGTATTTAAATAGGTGCTGACTAGTAAAAACAGAAAAAAGCTGTTGTCTTCCCTTTTGCCAAATAGGTAGGAAAACTTCAACACTCATATGTCTACATTTGACCAGAGTCAAATACTGCCTTGCTTTAGTAGGAAATACTTTTTAGCAAACTTTTAGATATAATGGTGTCGACTTGTGTTCTGGGTGCAATAATTCAAATGTTTAGCAGTTACTTTCGGTTTCCAGTTAAGGATTCAGCGCATTGTAGGCAGTGGCTAAAGGCTACGAAGAATCATAAATACGGAGAGAACCCCACAACGGACAATCTGAAAAACCTCAGTGTTTGTAGTCAGCATTTCAAACTGGTTGGCCACGAACAGTGTTTTAGGCCAAACGGAGGGTGAAAAAGTGAAAGAAACATCAGTTCCGCCCGCTGTTGTGAACAGGTAAGAAAGCTGCTGCAATTGTGTTCCATTTTTACCATAATGCTGTTTAAAGAGTAGACAATTTTCAGTAATAAAAATACCTTTACAAATACTGTTTTGTTAATAACCCTCTGTCGATCCGATCATCCGTGGGCGAGGATATAAAAATGTATCATTTGTTGTTGTCAAGTCCTGGAGCTTTCCAAAGCAAAAGACTTTTGCTGACAAACGTGAATTTCTCGGTTCAGGTAACACAGTGAACGAATAAACATTCTTCATTTAAATATACTACTCTCATTGTAACAATAGAAAGCGGGTTGGAAACTAGCAGAACCTAAAATATAAGTAGGAATAACATTAAAGATGTTTACAGATTCTTTATTTCTATAAAATAAAATAAAAACATATTTATTTATAGTGTGGGAATGTTACCTACAAATACGAATACTAATGAGATCAGGCTGTGTTAAAGGAAATTCCTAAGGGGTTGTTAGAGTTTGTGAGTAAAATAAGGTCTGCTGTAATTATTACTTTAAGAGATTTTCCCAACATTAACTACTCACATTCATACCTCAAACCACACTGTTTAGTATGTGTTTTGTGACCTTATTTCAGTGACTTATTTTTTTTTTCAATAACCACGCATAAACGCTATTTTCTCCAAAATACAAACATGTACATGTTGCTCACATATTATTGTATATATTGTATATATCACATTAATAGGTTTATAAGCAACTGAAAAAACCACAAGTGTCAGGGCATGTCAAAACTTATGTAGGGAACAGCACATTCGAGCAGCCCCTCTCTGTCCGTAACAGTGGACAAAGGTTTGCAACATTTTGATTGGATCTTGATGGACTAACATAAACAAACTCTCCAACGCCATCAGATAAATATGCAAGGACAATATCCAGACACCTGTTAGAGGGCAAGAAGAAGACTGCTGGTACCAAGCCCAGGAAGGACAGGACTTCTCATTGGTCCACATGCAGTTTCAGCCCTTCACCCATCTAGAGACTAATTCCTAAGGTTGGCCAGTGACTGCAATAAAAATTCCTCAGGACCTCAGCAGCAGTGGGTGAAACAAAGAGAGATCACAGTGATCCCTCCAAATCCATTCATAAATATGTTTGGAAACCTTAAAACTGATGTAAACTACACACATCCATTTCATACTTATTCACAGAAATAAGTATTCCCAGTGACAGCTTCTTACTATAACAACAACATCTTACAACATCTTACACAAATTCAGCTGTTAATTTACAAATTAATAAATGCATGACAGTTCATTCTTTTTCCATCATGTTTGGTCTCTATTTGTTTAGAATATTGTCAAAGGTATTCTGGTGGTGGTTTGGAAAGTGAGAAATGCACTGGTAAACTCTAAAGACGCTTTAAAGACTTTCATCTTATGCTTTATGCAAATGAGTTCCACAGGGGAAAGAAGGGTGGGCCACACTGTGTGTCCCCTTGGATGCCAGCAGCTAGTTGCAGCACTCGGACGGAGAAGTGCCAAATTGCAATCTCCTCCTCATCTGAAAGGGATAAAGGTATCCTTTCAACAGACACTCCTTATTCTGAGTCTCCAGTTCATCCAGTGATACATAACAGATATGCTGTTCTGAGTCTCCCCTCGAGTGAGACAGAAACAGATCAACCAAGTTCTGAGTCTTGGGCCTGCGAAGGTGAGACTGTAACATTCTGAGCCTCAGGTTCGTCCAGAGAGGCAACAACTGATCCCATGATCTGAGTCTACAGCTTGTGAAGCAGCAACAGATACAACCACGTTCAGAGCCTCCAGCCAGTGAGGAAAGAGACATTAACAAACACTACATTCAGAGTTTTTGTCCAGCGAGACAGAATTGACTACAGTGAGACAAAAGCTGATTGACCAAGTTCTGAGTGTCTGGCCCAGAGAGGCAGAAGACACACAGAGACACTTGCAACAAGGTTAAGCTCAGGAGAGCAAACCTTCACTTCAAGGTACTTTCGTCTGTGTGTTCCAGATTGTTAAGGACCTTCTGCACCTATGCCAGGGCCTCATCTGTGTGTTCCAGACTTTAGGACTCTTTGGTGCTCCAGGAGATCAGCATCCTACAGAGCTTCGTGTTCAAGGCTGTTGAAACAGATTCTGGCTCCTCTCCCCACGGCAATGTTACCCAGGACAACCAGTGGAAGACATCACAGTTATCGGACTCAACCACGTGGAACGTAAATATCGCTTAACCAAACCTCTTTCCAAAGACCTTGGCACTGTTGTATATTATCAGTATATGATTTTCTAATTCACATTAGATGTAATATAGCGGATGTTAGTTAATAACAAATAATCTTTTGTTTATTTGTTTGGTGCATAGTTCTTCACCTTATTATTTTCAGAGAAACAACAGTTTAACTTTCCATAAGATAACGTAACTCTTCCATAGCCACACCCAACTTAATCACTTGTATTTTATGTATCGTTAGGTGATTTTTAATATCACCTAACGACTACAGCCCCATTGACTCCCTGTGCCAATGCATTGATGAAATTAAAAATTGGATGTGCCTAAACTTCCTTCAGTTAAACAAAGACAAAACTGAAGTCATTGTGTTTGGAAACAAAGATGAAGTTCTCAAAGTGAACATGTACCTTCACTCTAGGGGTCAAACAACTAAAAATCAAGTCAGGAATCTTGGTGTGATTTTGGAGTCAGACCTGAGTTTCAGTAGCCATGTAAAGACAATAACTAAATCAGCATATTATCATCTCAAAAATATTGCAAGAATTAGATGCTTTGTCTCCAGTCAAGACTTAGAGAAACTTGTTCATGCTTTCATCACCAGCAGGGTGGATTATTGCAATGGGCTCCTCACTGGTCTTCCCAAAAAGACCATAAGACAGCTGCAACTCGTACAGAAAGCTGCTGCCAGGATTCTGAGCAGAACCAGAAAACATGAACACATCACACCTGTCCTCAGGTCCTTGCACTGGCTTCCAGTTGCATTTAGAATTGATTTCAAAGTACTGTTACTTGTTTATAAACCACTCAATGGCCTAGGACCTCAATACATTGCAGATATGCTCATAGAATATAAACCTAACAGATCACTCAGATCATCAGGATCAAGTCATTTAGAAATACCAAGGGTTCACTCAAAGCAAGGACAGTCTGCTTTTAGCTGTTACGCCAGCCGCAGCTGGAACCAGCTTCCAGAAGAGATCAGGTGTGCTCCAACAGTAGCCACATTCAAATCCAGACTCAAAACACATCTTTTTATCTATGCATTTGCTGATTGAGCACTGTGCTATGTCCGAACTGTTTGCACTTTATTTTATACATATTAGGGGTGTAACGGTACGTGTATTCGTACCGGACCGTTTCGGTACAGGGCTTTCGGTACGGTGCACGTGTGCACCGAATGCAATATTTTGTGTGTGGAACATATACATTTTCCTGTCTCCACACGAACATATTAAGTGGCGGAAGTCTCCGCGTTCAACGCAAATCCCGCCCTGCAGCTGATTCTAAAGTTTTCATTGGTCATGTCAATATGTCAATCACTGTACAGATTGCCCTACACCAACACTGATCTCTAAACCTACCCGTCGTCACTGTAACCTAAACCAATGAAATCGACTGCAGGGCGGGATGTTCGCTGAAGTGGTTTGGAGAAAAAAAAAAAAAAAAAAAA